>VZRE01013491.1:161296-467762 GCA_013396775.1 Cephalopterus ornatus | reverse complement strand
GGATGGGGGGATGGACGGACGGATGGACGGACGGGTGGATGACCGTTGTCACCGCCGCAGCTGTCCGAGGGTTCAGGCAGTGGCTCCATCACCGCCGCTGAGAGCTCCATCTATCTTCCTGCCAGCACTGCCACTCCACTGCGGGGCAGAGTCCAAAAAAAAGCCAGGAGAACCTCTTTACTGGATAGGCGAGGAGCTCTTTGGAAACTAGTATTCACAAGAGACGCTCGGATTGGGGTTTTCTTTCCAAATTCACTGAATATCTGCCTGGCTTGAGAGCCCCAAAGGGAAGGCATGGAAGCAGATGCTCCTGTAAGCAGGATCCAACCCAGGGAGAGAGGGTGCAGGTTCCCCAACAGCACCTGAGCCCTTTAGAGGCTTTACCTCTAAAGGGTCATCCTGGCTGGAGCAGCAATGCTTCCTGCTAAGTTATCTTGTAACTCCTGGCAATGGTGGGAACAAGGAACTGGGATGGTGGTATGTGTTTCCTCTTCAGGACTCACTTTTGGCCCTCTGTGGATCTCCATGTGTCCTCCCTGCACTGGAGGGATCCCAGAGGAGCCAGCAGGAATGGTAATGATGTTCAGTAAAACTCACATTTTTTTCAACAGACAGGACAGCGTCACCCCAGGAAAGAGGCTCCTCATCTAAATTAGCAGGGGCTGAGGTGATGCCTCCACTGCAAGCCTGTTGTCCTGGGGTCGTGTGATGGTACATCCTGCTCCAGCTGCAGTTGGACAGGGCTGGGCAGTCTGGACATGCTGGCATCTCTGACCCTGTGGTTGTCACTTGTCCAAGTACACCAAGGGCGAAGGAGAACAAAACTATATAACACACTTCAGTGCAAGAGCCGAGTGAAAATCTCAGGAGCTCCAACTCAGTCCCAGTCTGTGACCTTTAGGAAACCTTTCCAAGTGCTGCCTCACAATAAATGACTCTTTCCTTAGTAGTTTTAACTTGACTGGAAGAAGCCAATTTCACCCAGAAATTTTCTGAAAGAGGGGAAAAAAGACCCCTGGCCTCTTTGTGTGATATTTCTGAGCCCAGCTCTAACAGTCCACAGGAGGCAGGGTTAAACAGGGAAAATGGGATGCTGTGCATTAAAATTGCAGCTGAAACCTTCTATTACTCATTGTAACCATATTTTTATGCACTGCAATGGAGGGCTAGGGAGAAAGTACATGGAGAACTGTAAAAAAAAAGCAATCTAAAACATTTAATGGTGCAACTGTGGCAAAAATGAATTGTAAAAACCCTACTTCCCCCCTCTTTCTGGTGGAAGGACCCAGCACCAAACTCAGTGACCCAGTGCCATCCAGTGGGAGCAAGAGGCTACATGCCCAGCCAACAACACTTCTGTCTCAGCATGCTGCACTGTGGAGAAAAGATGAACACTGCTTAGCACCTCAAAAAGAAAAAGAAAAAAAATAAAATTTCCCAGATCATGTGTAAGTGGGAACCCAGCTCTGTTTTCCAAAAGCCTCGGAATAAAGGCATGCCTCGCTGCCTCTAAATTAGATCACAAATTTTCTGGCTGTTGGCAGCATCTTAGAGTTCACCCTGAAGGCAGAAATCTGAGCAAATTACGTTTTACTATCCCAGGTCCATGTACCTGTGCTGTGTTCCCGCTAAAGGTGGAGGTGGAGGAATGTACCTACAGGAAACATGGGGATTTGGGGAACCCAGAGGAATCACTGTTCTTGGGAAGGCTCAAGGGGAACCACTGCTCCGTGTGGGTGGTCCACAATCTGTGGCACTTCACATGTGTCACCAACTTGGTGAAATATAGTTCTCTAGGGGGGGAAAAAAACCGCATGTGATGGATGCATGTGCTGCAATCTGGAATCACTCATGTAGTTTATTGCTAGATCTTTTATTCAGTGGAATTCTCCGTAAACATGGGGAGTGCTGGTGTTGACATATGTGCTGCCTACTGCATCTACGGCTGTGCCTCTGCATCTCTTCCCGTGTCAAAAGCATTTTCACCAGCCCAGGATGTGCTCCAGCAGTGCTGAGTGATTTTGCTCATGGGCTCTCACTCTCCCTGCCATGTTCCTGCAGCTGTTGTCGACCCTCATGCATCAAAAGCAGGTTCAGACCCTCAGGAAGCACAAGGTGACACTGGTGACTAAAGAGGAACAGATGCTGATATGTTTCTCGTCCTGGCTCTGAACTTTTCCTTTGTTCCTCTAATTGATTGTTTGCTGGCGATGTTTTCTGTAACGAGGATGTTTTCTGAGCAGGAGGCAATGACACTCATGCCCTTGGCCAGTCTCAGCTCAAAAAGCTGCTTCAGTTGTGCCACACGTGTCAGAGTGGGACCTGGATGCCCAGGTTTCCTTCAGCTCCCAATGCTGACCCCTGTAGAATCCAGGTATGTTTGCTTTTATTGGCTTTTGATGCTGCTGACAGGAGAATGCTAAAAATTAAGGGGGATGGATGAACCCAAACTGGGCAAAAACGCATTTGCTGTTATAAGTTGCAGCCCTTGCTTGGAGAATATCAAATGTAATAAGATGTACCACAGTCCTTGAAAATAACTCCTGCTGGCTCCAACACCCCTTCCTGAGAGGTATAACCCTTGAAATACCCTTTCTGTAGAGCTCTGCCCCCTCTGTTGCTCATCCCATATGGCACATGAAATTTTGTCCTTACTAGCACAAACATGTTGGTGAGCTGACATGAGAGGGAGACCCTTAGCGAGGGATGAGGCAGTGCAGGGTTTTCAGAAGAACCTGTAGATAGCTGTAAATGCTCTGTTCCATCTCAGACTTAAGTCTGGCCACAAAAAACCCAGTAAAAACCTTAGACTAAACTTCAGGCTCTTGCCTATTTAGTAGACCTGATTAAAGAGCAAATTTTTCCCCTATTGAACACATATCCCAAAACTTCCCTCCCTTTGCCTCTTTTCATCCCTCTTCCAGGTAGCTATGACCAGGATGGCTTCTCTACAAGTCTGTGTCCCTGAGGTGCTCACCAGCTCCCTGGAGCAGCTCTGCTCACAGAAACCAGCTGCTTGCCCTGGTGGGCTTGTGCCTCCAAGTCCTGTCCTGAATCTGCTGGGATCCATCTCTGTGCTTTGAGAGAGGCAAAGGTAATACCTACTCAAACATCCCTGAGTAATACCAAACAGTACTGCTGTCTGAGTTTTTCCATTTGTTTTACATGGAAGGGCTAGGGATTTTCACAACCCAACTTCAAAGGTTAAATGCAGCAAAGTCAGCAGGAAAATATGGGAGTTTAACTTTTGGCTGTAGCTAGGTAAACCACTTAATTTCACAAAGTTTGCACTGGAATGACAAAAAAGTTTGCATTTTATAATTGCCAGAAGGACATGAACTGAGTGTGGGCAGGAAAAGAAAAACAGCTCAGGAAAATGCTCTTCAGAGTTTGCTTGTGAGTACACTTAATTGGTGTGAGCTTTTTCATGGCTATGTATATACAAAAAAGTTGACCTTCTCCAGGACTCTCCTGTTGGGTAGGATCCTGCCCTCCCTTATCTGTGCTTTGACAAGAAACCAGGTGTAAAGCTGGTGGTGCTGGGGCGAGGACCCCACCACTCACCTTTGTGTCCTCAGAGGGGAAAACCATCTTTTGGCTTTTCTGAGAGTCATTCAGCTTCTGTGTGTCCCTTCTAGAACCTTTTCAGCACTACTCCAGATAGGAATAGCCTGGAAATATTTGCTTAACATTACAGGAGAGACCTCCAAAGATCAGAGGAAGAGATGCCCTGTTGGGGAGGTATCGCATTCGGATTTGTGACATGCAGGCTCAGTGGGTCACAGCCCAGAAGGTTCCACACATTAAACACAGCCCTGGGAATGAGGGACTGGACCCCTGGCAACACCCACCTGAGAAGCTGAACAAAATATTCCTGCACAAACACTGAAATGCATTTTGCTGCCAGCTGCCAGTGCTCAGGGCTTGGCTGGTGCCAGCCGAGAGGAGCGTGTGGGGGGATCTCCCCAGCACTACACTTTGCTCCTGTGTGCCAGCAGCGTGGACACTTTGTCTGGCAGGAGTCCCTGCTGCTCAGCCAGCACTGTTTTGGGTGAGCTGGTGGGAGGCAATGCTGCCCAAACTCTGATTTTCCTGGCTGGGAACCAGCTCAGAGTTGGACAGGATGCTGGGCTTAAGCAAACACTCTGTGTCTGTGGCTGCAGAGCCAACCTGAGTGCAGCCACGTCTGAGCCTGAGCACGGTGTATTTAGTGGAAAAGCTCTGTAATGACACACTGTATATTTTTTTTCTGCTGTGCCTTATTTTCCCAGGAATAAAGCGAGGATAAAATGTCTTTTCTCCATCCTTCCATTATGTTGCATTACTGCTGCCATGTGCCCCTGTGGGACAGAAACTCAGCCTACAGAATGTGTGGGTGCAGCAGAAGAGGGACCTCATATCAGCTGTAGGTAACTCAGGACACTTTGGAGCAAATAGGCAGTAACATGGTTGTTCTTGGCTGTATCACAATGATAATAAACTGGACAGGTGCCATCCAAGTGGTTCTGCTACAGTTATATCACCTGGTCTAGCAACTAAAAATACTCCAATGATAAAACTAGTCCAGTTGCTATAATCACAATATTTTAGGCAAATCTCATCTTTCACCAAAAAAAAAAAAAAAGAAAAAAGAAAAAAGAAAAGGTTAAGCTGTCATCTTCCTGAGCAAGAGAAAAGTTTAAAATATTAAGCAAACATGACTCTGCATTTCAAAGATTGGAAGTTAGGTCCTACACAGAAAAGCACACATCATCCGCAAATTACTGGTAAATTCAGTTGTTATTTACTGTTTTTATTTTCTTTATTCTAAAGACTGCACCATGATGGTGGGCAACTGCAGCCAACATTTTAATCATTGAAAATTTGCAGAGCTTTGTAAATTGTTACACAATCAATGAAGGTGCTTCACAGCAGTTGGGAAGATCAAGATAGATGACAGATTGAACTTGCTAATTAGTGCTAAATACAAAACTTGTGTGCACTGACTGCCTAGCTAGGTTTCCACATCAGGACCAGGGGAAACTGAACTGGTATTCCTACTTTTTTTTCTGTTCTGCTTGCTGTCTGTGTGCTACTGAATTATCCAAAATATCCACCGAGTTTGCACTCATTATACAGTTTCTTATGGTGTATATTTGTTATGAGATTTATTATATTTTTATATATGAAATTTATTATATAAAATTTATTATGTTTTCTTATACTTGCTGTCTGAGCTCATAGGAAAGAAAGGTCCTTTTGCACCTGGATCAAGTTTAATTTTGGGAAAAGGTTCTTCTGGGGATGTGAGCAAGAGCATGATGACGTTGGTGTGTCTGGAACCACACTTTACTGTCAGAGTTTATACATTTAATGCCTACCTGGAGATTACTTAATCATGTGAGTGCAGGTGTTATATTAATTGAGTAGTAAAATGGGTGAAACGTGATGTGAGCCACCGTGCTGCCCTGTGGAAGTGAGCAGCAGGGTCAGACAAAGGTATTGTTTTGGCAGGCGGGATGTTTGGGCAGGATTCCTTGCAGGAGCAGAGCCCTACAAAGGGCAGGTGGCTGGAGCAGGACCAGACTGATTGCCGTTCATTCTTGGCATGGCCACTTCACTGAGCTTGGGGTCATTAGGATGTGGCAGCATTTGGGGAGGTTGGGGATGAAATTCTGCCATCAAATCATCAACACAGGTGACTGCGCCTGTGATCCACCGAGTGAGGTGGGTGTCTACAGAGGGGGTTTTTTGGCCAAATAACCACTGTTAGCAGTCTAAATCAGGTGTCTGAGACTAGGTAGGACAGACAACACTGAAGTGTCCAAAATACCTTTGCAGCATTGTACTGTTTTGTCTACACCATAATTTCCCTGTGTGGTGGAGGCAGTGCAGATGTACCTGCCTGACAGGAGAGCAGGGAAGTTAAATCCATTCATACTTAAGAGTCTCCTTCTCAATGTGCATTTGGGTACCTAATGTCTTTCAGCATCTCTACGCCTGAATTCCCTCATCCGTAATTCAGCCATGTTTTGAGACTGGGGCATGCCGTGATCCTGTAAAACCTCTGCATGTCACAGCTGGGGAAGGGACTGGGAGCACGTGGTGTTTTTTCCACGGACTAGATGAAATGATCAGAACAATAATTCCCCTGCTGTCAACAACTGATTCAGCTTCTGAAAGTGTTTCCACTGGTGTAACTAATAGCAATGCTTGCTCTTTGCTCCTCTCTTGGCTGTGACCGTTCTGTTCTGTTGCTGTAGGGAAGGGAAAATCTTCAGGATGGTTGGCTCAAGGACAACGATAGCTGTAATATTTTACATGTCTTCTGTCAGCAGTGCTTGTTGACAGAGGGGAAAGGGGAGGACATGATTTTTTAAGCAATGGAAGTATGATTGAAAAAGTGAGTGACAGGTGAGGTTTACCAGGAGCAAGTTAAGAGTTTATTATTAATGTTAATTGGTTTCATTCTTTCAGCTTTTTGGAGTGTGTGTCTGAGTGATAAGGGATGTGCATGAATGGTTATTTGATTAGAACCAGCAACTAAGGTCAGAGGGTGGTTGCTTTTGCTTGGTGCTTTTTAATAACCAAGTAATTTCTTTGGTATCCTCTCACAGAGAGCCAATATTAGTCGCATCATTTAAGGCAGTCATCTACCTCCTGGGGTTGTTTCCAACGATGTAATGATTTTTTCCTGGCTTATTGGCTCCTTTTGCTTCATGATGAGAAGTGGGCTATTCCCCTCTGATTGGAAAGAAGCTCTGAAATACCTGGCTCTGGTTTCACTGGGAGATATGTAATAATTAAAAGATGGCCAGTCCGGTCAGGTGATAGTATGTAAATGTTCAACTCTGATTTCTACTTGAAATGTATCAGATAGATTTGCAGGAGAATCAACTGCTGAGGGACTCAAAATTATTCTACTCCTGAGGGTAGTCCCAGTCTGGGAGCACTGAATCTCTGGCTATGCAAAGACAGCTATTCCCCAAAAAGTGCCTTTGAGGCAAAATCCCGAAAAGATCTGACTCACAGCAATTCTGTGCAAAAAACTGTGACCCTAGAAGGAAGTTACTGTGTCTGTGAATTCCAAGATGTACTCTAATTCATGGGAGGTTTCTTGTAGCTGTCACCCTCTTATATTTTCCAAACTCCTTGTTCCTAAAAATAGCTAGTGTATAACTCCACTGATGCATACGTATATATATATATAAAAATATATAGGCAATCTCATTTTCTTCAACAGACCTCTGTAGATCAAATTACTTATGTGTGTACATATAGGGAGGATTCGGGCCAGAGCATTGACTGAAGCTATGTTCTCAAAACACAAGTTTTGCGAGAAAGTCTGCGTAACTCTGCTAGAAATGTGGTTAATGGAATCCAGCTCTGTGTCATGTCTCTGCACTGAAACGTGATCTTCAAAGTTTCAGAGGGGTTGTGCAGGGAACTGGGAAGTTACCTGGGATGCTTGCACAGGTTATCCTGCCAGCTAGAGGCAGAAAAGGCACTTTCCAATTGCAGAGAGATCCAGGAAGATCCAGTAGATTTGAAAAAGGACACATATACTTGTCCCTTGGAGATAGCTAAGACTTGTGGGGTCCTGTTTATTACAGTCATGTAAGTAATTTTGTTCCTTCTGCTGGAGGGTCCTTGAAATTATGGTTCTTCATCTTCATCCAAAACAACACAGGTTGGAAGAATTTACTAAACTTGAATTGGGATTCTCTGTTATCCAAGGGCAACTCACATTCACAGGTCACTCCATATAGGTGTACCAGAAGTACAAGGAAATCATTCCCCTGTGGAAAGTAGGCCTGATTATTTTAAACATTTTGGGTAAGAGTAAGAAGTTGCTTTTCAGTGTCAGTGTTTTATTTTGGGGCATATTCCACTAATTCTGATTTCTCCGTTCTCATGTCAGAAGTACTAATGTCACAGTCTGACCAGAGAAGTTATGGAGTCTCCTTTTCTGGAGGTAATCAAAATGTGCCTGGACACTGTCATATGTAACCTGCTTTAGCAGGATGGTTGGACTAGATGATTTCTAGGGGTCCCTTCCAACCCCAACCATTCTGTGATTTCTTTCTAGCCCATCTTAAAAAAAAAAAAAAATTAAAATCCTATAATTTCTGAGTCTTTCCATAGTCATCTTCAGCCACTTTGGAGGGAGGAATTGTTACCATAATTTTCCAGTTTGTCTGTAAAAAAAATAGCATCAGTACTGGATCAGAAGTGGTGTGAAGGAGCTGAATGGTGCCTCAGTGAGGCTGGGGGTGCTGAGTGTCTGCTGAAGGCAAATGCAAACCCCACTCAGGATGTCAGTGGAGGTGGGATGTATTTTTGCCTAGACAAAGATACGAGACGGTGGCAGGATTCAGGCATGCTGTTGGTTTTGACGTGCCTGCATCTAGTGACTGCAATAGTGCCATGCCAGGATGTGTTGATTTGGAAGTTGATCCTGTCTGTAGGATGCCCCAGCTTTCTGCAGGCTCGTGTTTAAGTGGAGATGGATTATCCATGGGATTCCTGCATGTGATTCTTATTTAAAGGACAAATTTCCACAATTTTTATGTCGGCGCAACAGGCACCACAGAGATCTTTCCTGGACTTGAGCTAACCCCTCTGGACTGGCTGTAACACTCATATAATTTAGTGTACAAAGCTTCAGGTTGTCGTCATTATGTTCCTTCATGTAAAGTACTTTATACTTCAGGAACAATTTGGCCGAGGCAGCAGGGATACTTCTGTGTAAATATGTTGTGAGATCAAGCCTTTTAATGCTCATAAAAAGGCAGGATGTCAATTTAAGGTCTCATCTGTCCAATGCATCTGAGGTCTTGCTGATTTATGGAGTACTGTAAATTGCAATCATATAAGCCTGTAACACTCTGGCAGCTATTTAAATAGCAAAACTTTCTTCCAAAAACATGATATATGGAAGACATAAAAGTTTTAAAGCAGGAGTCTGCCTTAATAGGGAAAGAATATTAGCATTCATTTACTGACAAGAAAGAGCTGATTTTCCTTACAAGAAATGCTCCTTCCATAGCCACCCCATGCTTAGCATTAATCAAACCATTGGTTTTCTGCTGCCAAGATCCTGGGTAAGATTTGCTTGCGGGGGAGTTGGGAAAGGTTAATATTCTCTGAATACTCGGTGACAGAGCTGAGCAGCCAGGGCACGGATTGAATTTCTGGTCCCCAGCAAAATCAAAGGCCAAACACTCATTTGCTGGTGAAACCAAACGAGTATTCGTGACCAGGAGGGAAATGGAAGAATGACAAAATAAATCAAGCTGAAGTGTCAGTCTGCAGCAGGAAAGTCCAAGGGCCAAGTGTCACCCTAAGTACACTGCCATTCACCAGGGATGTTCTAGTGAACCCTGTCCCCCACCAGCCCTTCCACGTGGTTCCCGTGGGAGGGGGATGCCAGCAGGCAGAAGTGCAAGTGCCTGCCAGTTTTAGGTGCATTAGATTGGCACTTCCGAGATGATAAAAGACACACGAATCTCATGAGATGGGAATAGGGGATTCGAGCAGTCTGGCTAACTTGCTCGTGTTGGCACAGAAACCTTTGCTTGTCAGCAAGCTGAAGTCTCCAGCATTTAAAACAGTTCTTACCTTGCAAGCCACAAGGAGAAGGAAGTGACTGTTTATAGATATTCATGCTCCAGCAGTAATAAGGAGTAGAGGAGCATAGGACAGGAAGATGCACTGGTGTGGTTTTACTATCAAAAACTAATTGCATCTCAGAATAAGGAAGATATTGATTTGCTCTATAACAGGTTTCATATATAATGAAGATATTTACAGAGAGAAAAGCATAACTGCAAACTAATTCTTGCTCTTTAACATGTCACAGTAATTAACCCCCAATCAAGACACTGTTGAAAATGAAATTACTCTCTCTAATTGGGATTCTTATTAGTTCTCTAGATCAGCTTATAATTTTGAGTATCTTTGGAGGATAAATATCCTATGCAAAAAGGTATTACTTGTTATTTTATAGATGTGTTACATGTGCTCTTCCTCATAAAATGACTGCAAGACTTCTGCTACAGAGAGATAATTGGAAACACAAAATAGAGAGGAGAATGGAGATCCCTCTGTACTAAATGAGGGCAGTTTGGTAATGAGGGTAACTAAGTCTTGGCTGTGGAGTCACGACAGGAGAGCTGGGGTTTGGCTTTTGTAAACTCCCTGGTGGGAAGCAGCATGTAGTGGAACATCTTCTCCTTAGGAAGGTCACGGGCCTTCTTGCTTTGAGGACTGACAACAGGTTGGAAGGAAGAGATGAAAATCCTGCTTTTAGCTATAAACTGAGCTCTGAACACTTAATTGAGCTGTGTCATCCAGGAAGAAACGAGGCTGCTGTAGCCTCTGAATTAGCTGCTCACTAACAATGCTCAGAGCAGTGCTCACCTTATCAAACAAAACCCTGTCCCTTTTGCACACATAAGACTAACGTTTAATTTCCTTTAAGCCGAAATACCCATTATACAGCATTATCCTTCAGGTGTAACAAGATCATTGCTATGCTGATATTAAGGCTTGGAAAGGCCACCAAGAGGCCTCTGGGAATGGTGCTGTGGAGGAAAAGGAGACCTCTAAAGCAGGAAGGGTCCACATATACACAAGCTCAGCATTTTGCACAGAAAAGTATCATTAAATTAATTAAGTCTCCCTCATACTGCTTTCTTGTGCTGGAGAAGGGAAGGCCTGTTCTAGCTGACAAGTGTGCTTTATTTAGTGCTGGCTTAGTCTGGCCTTTTGTAAGAAGCCAAACTGGGCCCAGTAAAAAGATGCTTGTTTAACCTGCTGTCTGGCTGGTGGGTGCAGGTACCTACTGTCCTGTGTGCCACCTGCACCATTTGTCCCTTGTTTAGTTCTGATTTCAGTGTCAAGTTAAAGATTTGGAAAAGGGGTTGCAAAATGTTTGACTCAGCATATGCTGCTCTCTTCTTAGGCTGATCATATCCTCATATTTAGGCCAGATTCTCAGAGAATATCAATTTCTAAACGACACTTAAATTTAGGGATATATGAATTTGACTTACAAGCTCGAACTTCTGTTCCAACACAGGAATTTTCTACTAGTGCTAATATTCAGTTTCATTGGATTAAAAGAGTTGAAGACTGAACTTTAAATGGATTTTTACTCCAGCAGTATGGTGCAGAGCATAGCAAGCATTACCATGGGAGGTGTAGCCAGTTTTTATCTCATTCATGTCAGGGCAGCCACACTTCTGTGCTTTAGCCAGGGTCTGGTGAAGAGCCCATCACAATCAGGGCCAGATCTCAAAGTGGCCTTGATACAGCTGATGCTGTGCCGTTTCAAAGACCTTTCTTATCTTTGTCCAGAGAAGGCATTGGTGGGTTTATCTTAGTCCGAAATTCTGAGACTTGTGTGCTATAAAAGGTAAAAGATTGCCAAAACCATGTCAGGTATTCTACTGATGCTTTTCTGTAATACTTCTCTGAAGTTTTTTTCTCATTTCTTCTCAACCGTGTGCCTTGTTATATCTTGTTTGCCCTGACATGAACCCTTCCAAGAGAATGGAGACAGTGGTATTAAGGCTGATAGTAACATCTGTATGATAATGTCTGACCACATCTTCCAGAGACTGCTGAAGAAATATTTTCAGTGGCTTTTTTTCTTTCAGATTAATATTGGAATCTGCACCTCATAACATCTGCTTGAATCCTGAGCACTGCCACAGAGCCAACCCTGAAGGAACAGATGGATCACTTTAATAAAATAATAACATATCCCTTAAACCTGTTAGGAAGAAGAATATTGTTTTGGGGCAATGATTTTCTTTTAAAACTTTAGGACAACTCTCAATGTTGCTTATAGTCCTGTGTTTCCTCCCACAAGATTTCTCTTTTGGATTCTTTCAAATATGTGTGGAAGCCTTCCCACCAATGTGAATAGGCTAAATGTGGATTCATTTCTAGTGCACTGCCTTCGGAAGTGTGGCATTTTTTGCCTTTTGAGCTGCTCTTTCAGTTGGCAATAGAAAGCAGCACGAAAGTGTCCTAACTTTATTGTCTTCAGAAATCACTTCTCTTGAACACTTCCAGTGTCCAGTGTCTTAAAAGTTTTTTCTCAGAGTTAAATTCCCAAGCTGGTGACTCAGATGGGTAAAAAAAAAAAAAGTCTTCATTTGAAGCCAAATGCAATCATTGTATTCAAATACCTTTTAGTTTCTGACTTCGTGTTCATGTACAAGAATGTATAGATTAGACCATAAAAGAAAAAAGGAGTGCTTGTGCTTGGTTGGAATTACTGCTTTGCCTGCCAAATCACAAATAGTATGTAATTTTGCTGCCATTGGTCATATTTGCTACCTGACATTTGGAGTTTTGCTGTGGCAGCAGCTGAAGCTCTTAGCTTCAAATGCTTGAGCTTCTGACAGTAAATCAAGAAGAACCTTTGGTAGCTGAAGCAGCAGAGGTTTGTGGTGCACAGTTGAGCCTGGTGGCACAATATCACAGAGACAGGTGCCTGGGAAAAACAAGGTCCTTAACACCAGGCAGTGTCAAGTTAGGACGTACATGAGGAGCTGTTTTATTCAGCTGCATTCAGGTATATTGTATATTACTGTCTCAATAGGCAGGCACTGAAGTTTTAAGTTTCCTGCAGCTGTGAGGGATAGGTGGGAATGCTGGCATGGGGAAGGGGTCTCAGCTGGTGGAGCAGAATTCAAGTGTGTGCTGGTGTCAGAGCACTGACTCACATCAAAACCAGGATGGTCTGTATTTGAGATAGATGTGGTGGAACTGCAGCTATGAACATGTGTTCAGATATTTTTCACTGCTAGAAAGAGACAGAAAAAAAAAGCTTAAACTGGGACTTGGATTATGTGAGTTTGCACTCAGGCTCCTGAAAATCTCTGAACTCGGAAAGGTTCGGTGTCTCAGAATAATCATTTGTATGCATATTTTGGATAGACAGAAAGCTACTCTATTTTGCTCTGCTTCAAAACTTAGGCTGGTTTGCACACATTCTAAAAAGGCACACCAGCTCTCCTTTGGCACAATCCACAACCAGGACAGCACTGCTGAAGCAGTGCCTGCATAGAGCAAAGCCTAAGGTACTCCAAAGAAAAAGCCTAAAAATGGCCTCAGAGGAAAATAGTGTATAATCACCCACTCAGTATGAGAAAGCATGTTCCCAGGGAAAGGGAAGCTGGTGTATCTGTCAAAGATGGGGCTGTAAGTGATGCTCATCCCTTTAGCTCATGTTTGCACTACAGGGTAGCACGTATCCCCATGATAAATCTATGCCATTGACTTTGCTTCCAGGAGTTGTTCCATGTTCATGTAAAAGGGAGGATTAGTATGCTGCTCTATTGCCTTAGTGATTTATACTAGACTTGGAATAAGATTTTAGGCAGTTCTTACTTGCTTTCGACATCAGCCAGAACAGAATAATTATTTTGCCCCACGTGCTTCAGATATCAGTAACTCAAATCATATGCTGAGCTTGTGCTTTTTCTGTGTGATGTCTTTGTCAGTATAGTCAAATTCCCTGAATTCTTGAAAGCTGTTTCTCAATAATCCTTTTCTTGTTTTAGCTTTCAGCCCATCTTTTGACTTTCCCTGAATTTGGAGCAAACAACAAAGCACATCTCCCAGAAGAAAAAATAGTCCTTGTCCTATAGCAAGTGCCTAAGAGGAGGCTGAGGATCACTGAAAAGGAGGGGTTTGGGGCCAGCTGCAACAAAATACGCAGAGATGCAATTGGTACTTGAACAGAGTGAGAGAGAGAATGGTTTGATCCCAAATCAATGCTGGTTTATGCTCTAATTATATTGCAAAAACACCCAAAACACAACAAACAGGAAGTCCAAGGATTTGGTGTTTCTTTGGGATTTTTGCAGTCTTTCAGATGATGCTGGTGCAGAGCAGGGGAAGGTGATGTGGCCTGTCACTGATCCCAGTGAGGGACCATCACCCAAACCTGGGTAGGACATAAATTGCACATGGTACTCAGTGTTCAGAGGAGGTGCTGCTTGGTTAACAGCCCTGATATTGAGGCACCCTCCCCTGCTGCACAGTGTCTCTAGACAATATCTCTAGTCCTTAGGCATAAGTGTTACCTGTATTTCATAATACCTGGAGACAGCAATCAAAAGAGAACCCACCATGTTATGACCTCAGCCATGATCTTCTGAAAAAAATTACCTCTTATTTGTCTTACCTAACCAGCAAAAGAGGAAATTTGTTTATTGTAAAAGAAGAAAGGAATGGAGAGCAGAGTATGACCTACCCAAAGTGACAGCTTGTGAGCGAGGGAAGGGGGTGCAGGCCTGACCTGGAGTCCCTGTGTTTCTGCATCCACTGGAGCTCACAGTTTGAAGGATGCAAGCAAGGTTCTGCTTTCCCCTTTTCATTGCCTGCATTGTGTGTCCAGACAACAAACCTGCTGGATGAGAGGTTTGTGGCAAATGCATCAGGAGAGCATGTTGCTTTGTTCACAACCCATGTCCTAAGGCAGATCAGCTCTGTCAGTGCTACTCCTTACAGAGTTTGTCTAACAGCCTTAAAGGCATCCAATGATGAAGACTGCAGTTCCCCTGGCAGTCTATTTCAGTATTTTATTTTTCCATTTGGAGATCTTTTTAACATTCAGCATGGATCTGCTTAGCTGTGATTTAAATCTATTACCTCTGGATCTATCCACAGCAGAGCAGGCTCTTCTTTGCATGAAAAAAACCCCCAATGTAGTTCTATCTTTGTGGAATGTTTTTCCTGTGCTCTTGGTCATTCTGGCTTTCCTCTAACTTTTCATTAGTTGGTACCCATAAGGCACAAACGTGGGCATAGTGCTCTAGCTGAGACCTCATCTAGCTGAGCAAGATAGAGAGAGGAAGGATTATGTGGTAGAGTTTGCCAACTGTCCTCCCATTAAACCCTTCCAACAGGGTACTGGCCTTTTCCATAGCCCACCTTCAGCTGGTAATCCACAACCCTCAGATTAATTTAATTTCTTTTAAAAATTTCCAAATTTCAGCAGTTGATTATCCTCCCTAAGGTAAGGAACAATTTGTATCTTGTGGTTGAGTGCCAGAGATAATTTTTTCATTTTGAAATGAAAATTCAGTATTGGATTCACTATGGCCACAGTCCTTCCAGGACTCACCTCTCACCTGAAAATTTAATAGCATACTCCCCATTCCATTACCTTGATAATTTATGAAAATATTGATAACACTGTGAGACCTGGGACAAGCCCTGCAGCATCCACGAGTATATCCTGATGTATTGAGATTGTTCCATGGGGCAACAATCTCTTTGGATACAGCCATTCTATCACCTTCTACTTACCTATCAGAGGCAAAAAGTTTAACAAGAGGTTTTCCCTAGTTTGTTTCTGAGACTGGTAAGTGAAACAGCTTTGAAAGCCTTGCTTTGAGATAGATGATAGCTACTGTTTCTTACCTCCAGAAGGTTTGTCACCTGCTGTAAAAATAAAATATATTTCTTTGCCATGCTTTCCTCTTAACAAATCTACTGCTGACTGCATCTCATCTCCTTGTTATCTTCCTGATTCTGACAAATGGTTTGATTTATATCTGCAGGAACTGGAGCTAATCTGATTGATTTATAAATCTCCCAGCTATTCCTTTTTTCTCTCTTTAAAGAACTGCACTATGCTGATCTTTTTTCAGTCTTCCAGTAGCTTATTCCTCCTCTGTAGGATCACAAAGATGAATGCTAATGGTTCTTTGATAGCTTCCACCAGCTCTTTTGGCACCCTTGATAATGTTCTGTCTATCTGAGTTTGCTCCTTTCTCAAGAGCACTAATTGTGCCAACCACTTACTTGCAGTGTAATGTTTTAAGCAAAAGTTGACTCAGAAAGGCCACTGAAATTGCAGAGCTCCCATCTGTAGATCATTTTTCTGTGTTCATTGTTGATATTTTATCTTTCTTTGGTCTTCCTTCTCTTCCTAACATTACTTTAGAGTGGTTTTTTTGTTTTTCGCATTATTTACCAGTTGCTGTGTGCCTTGATTTTGTCCATGCACTTTTTTAGTGAATAAACATCTCTTTCTTGCTCTATACAACTTCCCTATGACATTACCTACTTAATTTATCTAAGGTGAAAACAGAAAACACCCTCTCTCTCCACGCTTCTATTTTCCAACATTTCTTAAACTTTCCTGGTTGTCCTCATCCCTTACCTATGTGAAGCTGCTGCTTCTTCCACCACATCATAGATGTTTCCTGACCATTATTCATCTGTGGTTTATCTTTTCTGTTCTCTCCCTCCCCTCCTGCCAAGAGTCAAGACCTGCCAGTCGTAGGCAAATGCTTTGTGGTGCCTGCCAAGCTGGGTGACTTTGGTGCCCAACACAGTACAAAAGTTAGCGCTCAGACTTTTTAAAAAGTCTTGCTTTCAATTTGGCAGAATCTGTTCCCTAAACTGGAATTGAATTTATGAGTATTTTGATGCCTCTAAAACTGCACTCTCTAATGGTTTTACTGCTTTTTTTTTGGAAAAACTTTCATCCAGACCTAATTGCTTTATTGGAAATGGTTGGAGCACTATAATACATGGAGAAAAGTTTCTGTGGTCTCTGAGAAATTCATTTTTTCAGAAAGAGCCAAAAAGGCCATCTAATGCTTTCAGGTAAGAAGCTCTGAAGAGATTTTTCTAGTTAAAGGGAGTGGGAAAGCATAATGAAAATACTTAACTCTAGGATTCATTCAAGAGAGAGATGAGGGCTATGGAGATGGAAACCCTGCTTGTTGCAAGGCAAAAAAAAAATATATTTAAAGGTCAGGAAATAATTTGTAGTTCAACAGCAAAAGCTCCCAAAAGCTCTTCATTCCTTCTGTTATTACCCTCTGTGAAGCAGGACATTAGCACTCCATGCTGCCCTAATTAGTTTACCGGACCACACAGTCCAGGTAAATTGTGCTTGCAATTGGCCCGGTGCTTGTTTGTGATTAACAAGCATTCAGATGAAAAATTGAATGTCATGTGAGAGCTACTCCAAGCTCAGTAAATGTCAGGCAGTCGAGATAGTCTGGAAGCAACAGCAAAATGCAAGGAATAAAAGTGTGAGCTGTGCGTAAGAGAAGCCTTCTAGAATTTCTGGCCCAAAATAAGAGGGCATAGAAGCAGAGAGAGTCTAGTGAGGAGCTGTAACTGAAAATATTAATACTGACAAAGAACAGAAGAACAACTCCACTTACTTTATCTCAAGCCATTAGCTTTGATTTAGTGCAGCCAGGGAAGCCTTTCGGTAGTTTCCGTACTATCTTCACACTCCAGCTTAATAGCACTTGTTTAAATGAGGAGTGGTCCCTCAAGCAATATTTCTCTTTAAGAGTCAAGTCCCAGCACGGAGTAATAAGTAAACTGGGAACAATATATTTTAAAAGAAGAAATAGATCCTGCCAGCTCAATTTAAGGAAATATTTATTACACATAATTTCTCAACTGTTTTCTGAGTAAGCAATATAAAATGATCCTTATGAACAGCAAAATGGAAGGAAGAAAAGAGTCTGCGTCGTTATGGGGGATTTAATCTTCTATGTGTCTGCCTGCTGTTCTGAGTGAAGTCTTTACTTACAGGAACTAAAGGCATCTACCCTGGGTGTCTCAGAAGTTTTAGTCCCCAGATGACCTTGTTTTTAACATTGGCACGCACCTACATCGTCCCTGCGTGTTTTGCTTTCTGATAAGTGACAACAAGTTCCATGACTTTAAGGGAAGGAAAAGGGTGCTTGTCTTGTCTTGTCTTGTCTTGGCCATTGAGTCCCTGACCAAATATTTTCCATCCCACTGAGCTGCAGGTGTGATGACACTTGGCAATGTGGAAAATGGATTTGCTCTGCTTTGTGCTCACATTGCTGCTTTTGTTCTCACATTGCTGCTTTAGTCCCAAGGGAGAATGTCTTCTTGCTGTACCTTATTAAAACTCAGTTCCTTGCAGTTCGTAGTTTCTTGTGAGTTTTCTGCTGTTGGCCTCCTCTGACAAGCAAGTAGGCCAAGTGTAAAACATGGACTTAAAACATGTGCATCATGTAAAAGTAACAACAACCTCAAAATAACTGCTTTTTTTTTCTTCTTTATATACACATATTAAATTGGCATTGAGTTTCTAGGGCATCACTTTAGCTGTAGCTAAAAATACAATCAGTGCACCACATTTTGGCAGATTTAACTCAGCAAAATGGTTTATATGCGAAATGTTTTCTGCTGAGTGTCACAAATAATAATTTGGTTTAGGATGTGGCACCACACAGAGCCAAAAAACCGCTTCTCTGTAAGGAAGATGTCGCTCCCTCCCCTCTTTCAAATGTCTTACTAATTTCTTGCTTTCCTCTCACTATGAGCCTGGTAATCCCTTTGCAGACCCAGACACAGATATTTTACAACCGCATTATTAAATTAGCTAAGTACTTCCTTTTTTTTACCTCCATGGAATTATGACAGAGTGCTCTACCTCTTGTTCCTTTCTGTATTACTTTTATTAGTCACAAGAAAATAATTGAACTGATTGACACAGTTTCTCAGAAATCTATGCAATTTTTTTTTTTCAAATCCAGTTATCTGTGGCTTTAAATTCTATTTTTTTTTGTTAATGCAATCAAACATCATGTTTGCTTTGCTTATTGGAGAGTGGTTGCCAGACTCAGAGCTGATGATTGCACAGTTATTATGATTGTGAATTTTATTTCCTGTGGACTTGCTCATATGTTTATTTCTCTTTTATGGGAGGACTTTCCAGTGACTGTATCTTTCTTACCTTAGTCCTTTTTCTAAGAACTTGTGAAGATTGTGCAAGGATGGACAAAAACTAGTCCAGATTGGGAGTCTACTGGAGAGCATGGTGACTAATATCTGAACCTAGAGAGCTGCGATTCCCCTCAATATTCAATGGAACAGGTAATCCCTGTGGCTGGAAGGGCAATGAGAGGGTCATTGGTGACTCACCTTTCACTGCTGACAGGGATGCAGCATATAGAAAAGGGGAGATGGTTCTTCTAATAGGTTTGTATAGGTCATAAATAGGTTTGGATGTGGGCGGTGTTCCTCAAGGTGTTGTTGATTCAGTTCTTACGGATCAATCTGCTACTTCCAAAGGGTGCCAGAGGGAGCAGTAAAGCTCAGGGGAACGAGTGCTGGAAAGAAAGATTTGTTCACGTCACTGCTGCCCATCTGTGGTCCTGACTGCCTGCAGGGGCTCTGCTCCTGGGGAGGAGCTGGGCAGAGGGAGGACAACGAGTGATCTGCAAGTGATAGGAATTGGTCACATGTGGTGATGACCAGAGCAGACACACACTACTGCATTGTCTCCTTAGGCCAGATAATAGGTCTGACAGAGAGGCTGCTATGAGGACATTAGCAAACAGCTGGTAAAGGGGTACAGAGTCCCTCTGCAATGGAGCTGTAAAGGTAAATTTCACCCTCCTCCTTTCTCTTACAAGAAACGCTATTCCTATGAAGAACACTGAGCCATTTAAATAAGGAAACAGAAAGTCGTGCATGGAAAGGAGTGTTGTTTTGGGGGTTATTTGAAGCATTTTATATAATGGATCTAACAATCAACAAGCTGAAAATGAAAGGGAAAATAAAACAAAAATGTTCAGATGGATGGCCCCTGGTGTTGCAGAGGAACTGCAGTCATTGTGTTGGTCATGCTCTACACACACAACACAAAACATCCCCTGTGCCTGAAGATCCCATGATCTAAGGCAAATGGGGATAAAGGAGATAGCAGGAGCATTGTTCCTGTCAGGACAGGTTGCTGGTCAGCCAGGGTGGTTTCCTGGTTGGGTGGAGGTTCAGGGGTGGTTGTAGGATGGGAATTTCAGGATTTGAAGGAGGGCCATGACTTGGGCTTGCAAATACATATGGGTACATATTTAAAGTACATCCTTAGAAGTTACGAATTGCATTTTGGTCTCCTTAGCTCAAAGGAGAGCTAATTCCCTCTCTAATACTGAGCCTTCTCAAGCGAGACTGATTTTCATTGTAATGCTTTTGTATACAATTTATCATTGCTCAGGTGATACCATAACATGGGGAAGTTCAGTGAGTAGCCAGAGCCTAGGCAGCACTTGGCAGTGTTTTCTTAAGCTGTGACTTACTCTGTGTTTATCTTTTATCTTCCAGATAATGCAAAATGACTTCATATTCTTTATAGGGCTAGTGTTGGCTGGGACTTCAGAATTGCCTGCTACTTTTTTTGTCAAAATAATAGAAACTGAAAATAAAAAAATTGGGACTGAATAGTGCAGTTTTCAGCCAGAAAACTTCTGGTCTAGATCTGAGAAGAGCTATTTGCAAGGGCTCTGCTGGTGCTTTGGGATTTCAGTCTGAGTCCCTGTGCACCAGGACACATCACTGTCTTTTCCTACTGAACAACCATGTGAGTTTATATCCTGAGAGTCTGTGATCATGGTGTAAGAAGGAAAATGAAAGCTAGCTCAGAGAAAGGAAGGTGGGCACTAGAGGCTTATTTGTGAATGCAAACTTTTTGACTGTGACTCAAAAGTGTTGCAATGGAAAATGATTGTCAGCTTTTTAATCATGTTCCTTTTTATTGCAAAGGGAACACTGTGTGTACCATGTACAAAGTGTTCTGTGATAAAAGATGTCACTTAAAAAGTCAGATATATTTTGCAAATAAGAACAAGTTAATATGAGTACAATTACTGCAGGAAGAAACTTGGTATCAGACACTGTTTGAATGTTCCCTCATGCCGTTGTTTAGAAGAATGTATTCCAAAAGCATTTTGTCAATGGAAAGGAGTGCAATTCAGTGAAAAAGTGAGACGATGAGAAAGGAAGAGATTTCTGAGAACAGTCGATTTAAATGGTAAATCATAATGTGCCAGTAGCAGTCAGATTTTAACACTGAATATATAGCAATATGGCTCTGCTCTGTCAGAGCTGTTTTTATATTAAGAGTTTTCAGGTTTTTTGAGAGGTACAGATTCCACTTGAAGCAGTCACTTCCCATGTTGAGTCCCCTTGAGCTTTGTTTCTCATCGCACACAACAAGAGTGTGAATGAATTAGATGTCATCACTGTCTGTGCCTGTGTGCACCCGCAGAACTGGGCTGGGAAGAGCTGCTTAAACTTGTTCCCTGCCGATGTCCTGTGGAACATGATAATTGAAATGTGAGTATGGGAGGCGTGGTACTGAAAATCTGACACTATCACAGCCAGGCTCCTTTTAAAATAGCTGTCAGAGCAGGGCATGGAAGGGACATTCTGCTGAAATAAAATGTTGCGGATCAATTTGTGTGCTTACTGGAGAACTAGAATAGGACTTGGTATTCCAGGCCAGCTACCTGGACCAGTCTCTTCATACACTTTGGTCGATTGCCAGTCTTGCACTTCTAATTCCTGGTGCAAATTATTCCATGACATAAAGAAAATAATCCTCCAAAATGGCTTAATTTTCTTGCAGGGGAAAATAAAATCCCGGAACTCCAAAACTTTGGCCAAAGCTTGACACAAATTTTGGACTGATAAAATGTTAGAGGAAGCAAGGACTGCTTTATGGCCCCTATAACAGCAGTTGTGGTAATTTGTTCTGGTGTCAGTTGGCTGGAATGAAACAGTGATCAGTGAGAGCATGCAGGTCTCTGAAGTAGTCAAACCAACATTACAGTGTTTGGGGGGAAAAAAAAGAAGACAATAGTTACTTCACTACAAAATAACTAATTGATAGAATTGATAACTTAGGCATAGGACAGGGTTTTGAGCCAGATTGCAACTGGATCAGAGGGGAGAAGTTACTGTCTCATGATTTGGACATCAAGCATCCTGTATAATTGGAAGAATGAATTAATAAAATGGATGATATTGTAAGGTCTGTTGGATGAGAAGTGTTTGGAAGCAGACATTGCCCACTGCAAGAAGGGTAACAAATGGATTTTGAACCCCAGGATAGGGACATGAATTGATTTAGAAGGAAGGACAACACAGAAACTGACACAGACCTGCTTTTCCAGTGAGATTTGATCAATAGAATGATAGGCCTATAGCTAAGAATTTCTGCAGTTTGTGGTTAGGCATCTTGACTTCTCAGCAGAAGTGGAGTTGGAAAGCTCAGCAGAATCTGTGCCATGCTAGAGGAAGAAGTCACTGCAGATCTAGAAGACAAAACCAGGTACCTGGTTGCTGAAGTGTTTGTACCTCACTGAAAGAAAATATAACCTAAAACCCACCAAAGCAGACAGCCGTGAAGGATAGTTTGCTTTCATCTAGGTTAAGCTTGTTCACTGGGGGAAAAAAAAACAAACATCAAATGAGAATTCTGGCAAAAGGTGCTGGTTAAAAATATATCCTGAGAGAGAGAGAGTGGAAAAGAGCTGCGCTGCACAATGTGGATTAAGAACTGTCCTGCTTCATGCCTCTTCTCACACTGGGCAGTGGGGAGATTTGGGGTGGCCTCCACAAGGCACACTGCAGAGCCCATGGTGGTGGGAGAGCAAGGGTTTAACCTTCAGCTGTGCCCACCAATTTCTCACTATTTACACTGGCCAGGCACACTGGTAGGAAGGAAATCTGTGTCCAGTCAGGAGTCGCTTCAGTCAGTTCTCTGGTTTGAAAACAAGAAAATGTTAAATTAGTGTATCTCATGAAATAATTAGGTCCCAGTTGCTGTCATTCCTTAGTCAGATATTGTGTAAGGTTTCCATGTGCTGCAAAAACACTCACTGGAATTAACAATGCTGAACATTAAATAATGTGATGAGTGTGGCAGGCAAAAGCCACTCCTTCAAAATAATAAATCATATGACATTTAGCTACCTTTTTCTTGGCCAGAAGCCATCAAGTTTCAGCCTTTCATGATGTATGAGATGCTTTTGAAGTGCTTTTGTGTTAGGAAGAGTAGGCCTACAAATGATGTGCAATGAAATTCTGCATCTATTGTATCTCTTGATAGGCAGATTAAATGTATCTAGGCTGCAAAACAACTGATCTTTGGTTTTCATCTGTACATTTCATCTATAATTTTTGCCTTCTTCTGACCCACTTCTGTCTTTCCAGTATCTTCAGGTTTTTTACCCTCACTGCCCACCTTCAACTCCAACTCTCTTTCTGAAGGAGCATAGAAGGCTTAGATCTACTGGGACATGGTAAGGGAATTTATGCTTTTTCCTCCACAGAGTGCTCTGTTGGCTCAGCATGCAATGCCACACTCGTGTGCAGGTTGGGCTCCACTGAATTCAAAGAGACACTGATATGAAGTGCAAAAGTTGTAGCTGTTGCAAGGAGAGGGCAACACCCCCCTGCCACAGTAGAAATGTGGCCGTATTCCTGCTGTATTTTATGCTTGATTAAATATCAGTTGTGTGATGGGGCTTGCCATTCTTTTCCAGATGGTCCTAGTAAAAGGAAAGGCTATATCTGATGCATAGTCAATAACAGTAGGTGGGAGATCAGGAGAGATCTCCATAAGATCTTTATAAACGTTTGGGACTTACAAACATGCTGGGGCACATCCTCAGCAAATTTTTGCTTGAAGAAATGAAATGTTAAAAGCATGCAAGCAGGAAGGGCACCAGGTACTATTGTGTGACTGCTTTAGGGTGTGTGCTTGCCATAGGCCTGGGTGAAAGTCACTGCTGTAACTGTTATGCAGCACAGAAATTGAAAATGTACTTGGGTTGCAAATAGTCTGACCTGCAGAGGAAACCATATCTCATGATATGCTGAGTGTTCCCTTGGGCGAAAGGCAGGAGGGAGTGGGACACATCCAGTATTTCACTGTCACTTCATCTTCCTGCCCTGCCAGTGTAACCCAGAATCAGATGCAGAATCTCATTAATGCTCGTTTAAAGAATTACTGACCATGGCCTAAGCATTTTTTTCTGAAAAAATATCATAGGTTTAACTGTTGGCATCAAAGGTTAAAACTTCAGCGTGCTGTTGGAAGTGCCTGCAACTGGCCACTGATGGATTTGGTCCTCTCTTTATTGTTTCTAATGACACAATTGTTTTTTTCCCTGATAGAGAGAACTCAGTTTCAGACACATCATCTCCATAGTAATTGGTGATTAATCATCCTCACAGCAGCCAGATTTCCCTGACATGCAAGATGTCGCATTTTTACTCTCATGTTGCTCTGTTTTGATCAGCTTCACTGAAATAGCTTTTTAATATTTAAAGCAAAAGAGAAAAGCATTTCTAAGAATGTTTTATGAAAAGTCCAACATTTAGATGAGAAAACTCAGAATTAAGGAGGCACACAAACCTTTGGATCAACTCCTTGCTTGCACTGTCTCTGGTCATTGATAAATTGTGACTTGCTACCTTTTCCACTTGCTCTCATGTCATCCTATGGGTACTGATACAGTATTTTTTCCACTCCTCAAGTACAGTGTGTGGCCTTCAAAACTGACTTTTAATAACTGCCCAAGTGCTGCATCGAATAAGGCTTCACTTACTCACTGCATTTCTCTAGTGCTTTCAATATGTTTTCTAAAGCCTTTATGGATATAGATGAACTTACCTTCCTGTAACACTTTTCAGAGTAGCAGCTGACTTTGCTGTTTTACGTCAGGGGAACTGAAGCCCATAAAGGTCAAGTCTAAAATTCTTAACTTTTAGGAAATGTCACCCAGTCTGGGGTTTCTAGACTGAAATGTACAGACATTTCTTCTTCTTCTTTTTTTTTTTTAAACATCTTAGTGTTTCAAACACAGCTATAATTGAACTCAGCTGCAGCTGATGGCACTCAGCAAGTGGTGCCAATCCGACTCCAAGTGCCCAAGCCCAGACAGCTGGAAACCAGGAGTGTTCCCATGTGAGATGAGTATATTGCAGAGGAGTTCTAGGTCAGAGGACAAAAATTATCAGGGGTGGTACTGCAGAGCTGAGCTCGGACACAGTAATTATTCCTTCTGTTGTTGTCTTCTCATTCGATATGTCCCGTGGTTAGACACAATGGTTTTCCACGTGGGCAAAAGGTTTTGTCACCCTAACTTACGTTTGGAAACCATTAGTCTGGGGGGTTGCTTTTAAAGAAGTATGAGGTTTTTCTTCATTGATCTTCAAACGCTTTGGTTTTGAATTTCTGAGATTTGTCAATATAAGTACAAAGCACTTCTGAACTTCTCTCTTCATACCAGAGAAAGGAATTGACAATTGCTCACTGTATTATATGCTGGAGTGCAAGCATCTTTAGCAGTACCAGTCTATTAATTTTATTCATAAAGTTAAACACTAGAAGTTGTTACAGATAGGCCTATTTCTTTCAGTTTCTCAGGGGATTTCCTGTTTTTTCCTCTGTGCTGTCTGACACAAGGCACACTAAAAATCAAAAGCAGACCCCAAAGCCACAGGGAGGCACAAGTCACAATTAAAACCAGGCTCACTGCAGATGGGGAAGGAGCCAAACAGAGCCATGCAAACCCCCACCACTTTCTACACAATAGAAAAACCACTTAAAGAAAACCTTTAGGATGTGTTTCTCAATGGTTATTTTAAAAGGCTGTGATCCATTAGTTTTGAATTTGCAAAATCCTGGACATTACTTACCCATGTGGCAAAACTGAAATGATAATAGATGTTCTGGGCAAATCTAGTAACACAGGAATGCGTTGTGCTGTGCACACACACACAGGAGTGGTACCTGTGCATGAGCGTGCATGTATATTTGCCATTATTGATTTGTTTATTGACTTTTATTTTTCCTTTGATGATTTAGCAATATCTAAACACAGCAAAAATGTGGATGAAAATCATTATTGCAAGTGTTAAGTTGTGCTGAAATTTTTAAATCTATATTAGCACACAAAATCCCAGAGCATCATTCTCCTGGATGGCAGTGCAGGGGCACGAGGGGTAATTAATCACAGGGGGGGCAAAACTATATCGAGTACTTGCTTGTGCTTATCTTGAACCAGCTCAGGATGTGGCATGACTGCAATATGTAGGATTGTTTTGGAATAAAGGAGCACAGGATTTTTTAATGATTTTTTTTTTTAATTGGCAGTAAAATGGTAAGGCACTTAGAATGCAAACTCTAACAATAAACAGGGTTTGCTCTGTATTTACAGCTCGTGAATAATGATTGCACAAAGGTGGTAACTTTTAATTTTGCATTAACCCAGCTTGGCTCCGCAGTGAGCGAGGTGCAGAGCTCGTGTGATGAGAAATGAATCAATTGCTGTCTGTGCCTTGCAGTGGGTTGTCCCCTGTGAAATAGCCTAAACCTGTCAGATTGTGGCAGCTTGCTCTATCTGCACAAATGACACCATTTTTGAGAAATCAAGGACTGCTGATATTGCTGTAATAGATCTAAGAGTGCATACTGATGTGATCTGCCGCTTCCTGCGAGACGGAATTTGAAGCTTGCCAATACGCGGAATATTTCTGCTGCATCAGCTTATCTCAGAAATGTGGATCAGATTTTTCAAAGAGTTCAGCATGGAACAAATCTCCATCTTGTCTAGCTCTGATACTTCAATCCTAATACATGAAAACCTGATTATAAAAAAAAAAAAGGCTCTCATACTTTAAAAGCCACAACAAGATTAAGCAACTGCCTGGAGAACATCCTTGAGTATCCCAAACATATGTGGTACTGAAATGTGTTGTCCACCAACTCTATTACAGCTTGTATAAACAAATATACCGGAGGACTTCTCATCTCCCAGAGCCCTAAAGAAGTATCCAGAGCACTCAACCATATCCTTTGTGTTTGAATAGAGCTTGGCAAATGTGAGAAGTTTTCAGTGCTTTGGCCAAAATGTAAACTGGGGGGGAAAAAACTCAATGACAACCCAAGTAAGGTGGCTATTATTGATGTATTTTAGTTTTGCAATAGGTGGAGAAGTAGTGACCAGGCTTGGAAAAACTTTGTTTTGGTTAAGTTGTTCAAGGAAACAAGGAAGTTGTTAAGGAAACAAGTTGTTCAATGCAAATTAAGAAACTTGAGTTTCATGGGGGGGTGTTTCGGTTTTGTCTAAATACAGGGGAAAAGAAATCCATGTAAAGAGAAGAATGCTATTTAAAAATTAAAAGCTGAAAAATCTAATTTTGAAGTATTTTGGAAAAAATCCACTCCTTTCTTGCTGAAATTATTTTTCACTTTTTGACCAGATTTTGCAATTAGTTTTAGCTAACTGTAGTGAGTTACTATCCGGGGATAAACACAACTTTTTATCAAGATGTCTGCTCACCTTCACCTTGAAGAGTTCAGGCAGAGCCAGTGAGAGATGGTAAGTGTTGCTGTTGCTGTCCTGTTAAAAGAGGGATCATAGATCCTTTAATGTCTTTTGGCTTTTGAGATCTTATCCGAAAGATGAGTGAACGAGCTGCGTTTCCAGCCACAACAAAATAAACATTTGTCATCTTTAAGAGAACATTACTGACAAAATGAGACCTAAAGATTTGTGAAAATTCTTTCCTAAATTGTTCATTCATTGTAATTTTTTTCCCGTGGTTTGAGTACAGCAATAAATCCAAGTAAGCAGCATCTAGCTACGGCTGTGTTCTAAATAAAGTGCAATGGAAAAAGGAGTTTAATTTCTCCTTAAGATCTCTGGAGACTTGATGTATTTTTGAGACACCATTGGTTGCCCTGACACTGTGACAGCAGCCAGTTGTTTTAAAGGAGCATTTGCTTGCTTGGAAGCAGAGTAGTTGACCTTGATACTACTGTACTCTCAGTGGGAAAGGACGGTCAGAGGATCAAACAGTGGCTGGCAGAGGAAGCAAAGGCAGTCCATAAAACTCAAATTTCAGCTTTTCTAGCATTCTGATAAAAGTAAAGAAGCAATGATTAAGTGAACGATTTGCAAAGAGCAGGTAAAGAGTGAGCAGGCAAAGCTGTGAAGGAGCACAAACCTGGCCACTGCGCTTAGTTCCTGCACTAGTTCATCATCAGGAGGCTCAACAAGGCCGCATCTACTTCACCGCCCCTTGCCCATGATGCAGGATGAGATGCTTTTCCATGAAGAATTCACAGTCTTGATTAGCTAAGTGGGGCTGATGCAGTATTTGTCTTTGCATTTGACAAGGAGCTTTCCCACAAAGGGTGAAACAACCCACCCAGAGTAAGAATGGGGCTGAGCTGGAAAAAGACCAGATTTGTTGAGATTCAGTCCATTGCTTTCTTTTGCCATAAGGTAATTCATCCCCCCACTTTGATTTCTGCTGTGCATTTAATCAGGTGATGAGTGAATATCTTACTTTGAAAATCCAAACTAATAATGGACATAAAAATTGTGGTAAATGATAAGATGCAATAAGACAAGTCGTATCTTCCCTAATGGCACCGTAATGAACTGAATTTAAAATGAAATCCTATCATGAACAGTCATGGCCCATTAGACAATGAAATTCCTTGTTAAAGTGACTTTTCTAAAGCACTTTGCAAAAAATGAAAATGAAACAAAATTGCACAATATTGTTGGAAGCCACTTGCAGCCAGGTCCCGGTAATCTTTTGGGGTAAATCCCAATGAGCTTTAAAGAGTATTTTTCCTGTGCAAGGACATAAACTGTAAAAATACTGTCTGTGAATTACAAGCCACAGAAATAATTTCAGCAAGACTTAACAGCTAATATCACAAATTTATGGTCTAAAGTAGTGCTCCCATTGAGAACAGATGGAAAAAGAAATAAAAAGGAAGGGGGTGTGTGTTAATTTCTTTGCTTTTGGTGATTGCTGCTCTACATAGATCATGTAGAACAGGGAAAAAACACAAAGTCCTTTGATGTTAAACATCACATGTTTTGAGGAAAACATTTCAGGAACAGCAAGTGGGGACATTTCCCAAAAACAACCAAGAGGAGGTACAGTGGAGGGAAATGACTGTAGAGGTGCTTGTTTTTGCTGGTAAGTGTTCCAGAATAGGTCCAAGTACTGTTGTCATTGTCATCTTCCAAGCAAATTATGCACAGCTTTCTCATCAGCAATGATTATTGTGAGCTGGACTTGCCATGAAAATTTAAATTGTAAAAAAAAAAAAAGCAGTAAAGGTCCAATTCCCATGGAGGAACAGCAGGATGTAGGTTCCTGTTGCTCATCGCTCCTGTTGGAATCATCTAGCTGAAGGTCCATTAAAAATGGAGCCATAAAATCCTAAATACCTCAAACACTCTAAGAATTTTTACCCTCCATATTTTCTTTATTTGCAATCTGAATATTCCATACTATTTTGACCTCTTCCATACTAGGTATTAACCATGAGAGGAATATGTTTCTGTAAGTTTTTTAAAAGTTTCTTTTACTTCCTTTAAAGAAAAAGGGGCACTGCAAATGCACATTTATTGTTTGAGCATTATTAAGAAAAATATGGGATATACAAAGGAAGTGTATTACATTATTGTAGGAATGAGGGATTTTTTCTTTTCTTTTTTTCTTTGGCCTTTTTAGGAGCATCTGTTCTGTAGTAATTGCTATGCTTGGATAATTCATCTAATGATTACGTGGCTGTTGGTAGAGGAAGCTGTAAAGCAGCAGTAAACACAGGGTTATGTAGCTTTAAAGAAGGCAAAAGAAGGAAATATACTGTTCTGAATGACACGCAATTCTGGATGTCACCAGGCTGCGTTTCTGAAAGAGCTGCATGCTTGGTTGCTGTCATTGTTCCCACCTGGAGCTCTCACACCAACTTCTTTTGAAATCTGAGCATTAGAGCTTATTTTGATCCACCCTTGAACGTGAACATAAAAGCTGAAGTAAATTGTTTCATCAATACAGGTTTATAATTTTAGTCCAAAGATGTCTAGGGTGCTTGCACACAGGGAGTAGCTCTGAATAGAAGGTAATTGTGTCTCTCATTCAATGTACCTATCTGGAATATGCTGTTTAGAATTGATATTTGGGGAAGGAAAAGAGAAATGGAGAGGATGCTGCCTGTAAGTCTTAAGTGCTTTTTAAAAATTGGTTAAATTTTAACTTGGTTCATTTGGACTGAGATAAAATGGGATAGATAAGTTTATTCTCACTTTAATGTGATGAAAATAGACCTTGATTCAGGTGTCACTTTCTGTGCTAATCTGCTGCCTTTACTTCTGTTGTTCTTGATTTACTGCAAAGGGAATTGGGGCTTAAGTGTTTGTGTCAGCTGGAAACATGGGCTTGTAGCCAAAAAATGCTTTTGCTGGTCAGCCAAAGCACTTGTCAGTAAATTGTCAAATGTGAAGTTCTTTTGAACCTGAAACTAGTTCTTCACCTGCTGTAGGAAGAGCTATGGAGCAATGAAAGAGCAAATTGTTCTTTCACTTTGCTACCCTATATGATTAAGCAAAAAATAACTGGTTTCCACTTTGGGCAGATCATAGGAAATAAGAAACTGGAACTGAAATAAAGCTCCCCAGTAGGGCTAAGGATACAGCACCAATGTGATAATAAAAATACACTAACCATGTTAAACAAAAGTAAGTTCTGCTTTGGCAGGAGTCCTAGAAGTAGTGAACTGAGCTAGATCATCCTTGGCTAAAAGACCAAATGGAGTCAGCAACATTTAGCATAAATAAAACTCCAGCCTTGGAGCTTTTAAAACTCTGCCTCTCCTTTGAGCATCTTCCTGCTCACAGGATGAATTTCATCAGGAAACATTAAGCTTTTAAAATAAAGAGCAAAAAGGCAAATAAAGCCCGGTCGATTAAAAGCATTTTAGCCTGGTGAAATTTTAGTTGCAATGTTATGAGTTAAGCGGAGGGAAATGAAGGAGGGAACCACAGCGACATTCTAAAATGGCAACGTTGTACATGAAAGGAAAATAAGTCAAAATTAAGAAGCAATCTTCATTCTATTTCTACAAGCAGTCCCTTGTATAACATTAAGCACAAGAGGCTGAAGCTCAGACTGGCATCCTTGGAACAAGGTATTTGGATGGGCTGAATCCCAGCGCTACATTCATTAAACATAACCCCCAAACAGAAGTGCAGCTCCGTGTGCATACGTGCACGCTTTGCACTAATGCCTTAATGCCTGCAGAGTACTGTGGAAGGGGCCAGGCAGAAAAAATGTCTCTCAGTAATATACCAGCTGCCATATCAGGTAACACGGCACAGTCATTTCAGAGCAGCTCCTTGGAAGTTTCCACCTCTTCCACACAGCCGTTGTTGACGCATAAGGAAACTCCAGGATGATGTTCGTGATCTTGCTCTCTTGGGGTTGTGTCCCTGGCAGAGGCTGAGGAGATAAGGATTGATGGGTGTGGGAAAGGATGACTTTTTCTCGGTGATGTGCGAATTGTTTGTCAGGACTGGCAGGGTACGGAGGGAGCCCTGTGCACGTCTGGTTGTGCTTGGTGGAATGAGAGTGGGAAGTAATGCTCATAGAAGAGAAATTGGAAATACACTGAATTGAGTAGAACCTTGATCGAAGAGGAATAAACAGCTGGATCTATGAGAGAGCATTTTGGAAGTAATGGTATTTGCATGCAGAGCTAAATAACTGGTAATATTATGTATCTGAAAGAGTGTACAGTTGGCTTTTGAAAACAGAGAAGAAATGTCAATGAAGTTAAAGCTTCTTTTCGGGCTGCAACAGCTGCAAGGGTAAGATGGGGTCCTATAAGTGGGATAAGTGAGGAAGGAATTAGCAGGCCAGCCAGAAATGATTTAGGCTGCTGTCTCATCCCTTCCCCTGCAGTAAGTCGTGCAGGGACTATTGCTTCCCTTATTTCCAACTGCAGAAATCTCAATAGGCAGCAAAATTTCACTGAAGAAGTGATGACAGCTCAAGAAACAGAGTTCATAATGGAAGCAACAAAGCAACCTTATCTTCAGCACGTATTTGTCCTCCCATAATATACATCTGCTATTTTGCTTTAGCTACATTAGTGAAAAATAGTGTCTAAAATTTATTTTTAAGCTAGATTCTGAAAGAAACAATAGATATGTGATTGTTTGGTCTTTTTCCTCTCCAGTTACCAGCTGGCAACTTTTGAAATAGAAAATAAATTATGCTCCCACTAGTTTATTGCAAAAAATTGGCATGGAATCGAGAGGCAGAGAGAGACCCACATTAGCCCCTGAGGAAAAGGAAGGCTGAACTCTGGCACCATATGCTTGTCCTGTGGAAGGTGTTTGCTGGGAAGTGTGTTTACCTCCAGCCTGGCTTCTGCAGGGATTTCTGCTCACCTGCAGAGTTCAGCCCTGGGGGCAGAGGAGAAGTGAAGGGAAAGGAAGGGGGAACAGTGGTGCTGCTAACAGAGAGTGTGGGGGCAGAGGAGAAAGGACTCAAATCTGCAGAGAATCGGGTTTATGGGTTCTGCTGCTTGAGGAACATCTTGTTTAGTTGTGCAGTAACACTCCAGAGTAAGCCAGTGGCTGTCTCTCCTATCGACTGGGGGAAAACAGAGCAGACTCCTTTAGAGAGCTCAGCACAGTGTTACAGATCCAGCTCTGAATGTGCACCGAATTTTTTCGGGTTCCTACCCCATAAGCAAAATGATTGAAGGAAAGGGTCTTGAGTTAGCCTCAATTTAAGCCTTAACTCCTATTTTGGCATGTGAATGTCCAAATTCACAGAATCATAGAACCATAGAATGGTTTATGATGGAAGGGACCTTAAAGTTCATCTCATTCTGATTCCCTTGCCATGGACAGGGACATCTTTCATTAGATCGGGTTGCTCAGGGCCCTATCCAGCCTGGCTTTAAGCATGTCCAAGGATGAGGCATCCAGAATTTCTCTGGGCAACCAGTCCACTGCCTCACCAAGTCACTAATTCCATCCAACTCAGTGGAGATAATGAACATATTTGAGGTGTGGGTGCCCTTTGTATTGAAACACAGCTTTGTTAGGCTGGCCTGATGACAATGCAATTTAAAAATACTTCTCAGACCCCAGGTGTTCCTCATTTCCCATAGCTGTGCTCTGCCACGGCACTGCAAAGGGCAGACACTGGCTCCTCTTTTAGCTTTTGCTAAATTGGGGCTGAACCTGCAGGATTTCAGGGTGGCGAGCACAGAGCTCCTCTTGCGCTTTGCACTGAAGCGTTTGCTGGGTGCTGCTGAAAAACCCCAGATCTGCCTTTTGTGTTCCCAGGAGGAGTGTGGAATTCTGTTAGATCCGTCGCGGTGTCCAGCACGGATCCGGCTCCCCAGCTGAGCGGTGCCTCTTTCATCACCCTTTGATGTGCCCAGCCAGCGCGGGGAGGGCAGGTTTGAGAGGAGCTAAGGCAGGAGAGAACAGTCAGATACGAGCAAAAGGAAACAAACAGAAAAACAGCACATCGCAAGCAGTGGTTTCAGTATGTACTTTGTTTTCCCAGCTGTTGTGTTTGTCTTAAGGCTTTTAAAAAATACTGGTTGTTTAAAAGCAGAATTGGCAAGTTCTTGATTAAATCTCTACTGACTTGTCCTTTTGATCTAATTTAACATAATCTTCTCTTATATTTATCTTCCAGCATCTCTCTCCATCTAGTTTTGAACTTCTATAAATTGAATTTTATGTAGTTCCTTCACAAGGCTATTTTACAATCCAATATCCAAGATAGAAACCCTTCCCTTTTTGCCACTTCTATACCTAAATTTGACCAAATATTTTTCTAAGTTTCCACTGTAACTTTGTGTTCATATTAAGTTATACGTTTGTTGAATTCTCTCATCACTAAAAAAAAAAATTCCTCTGCCATGAAAAAACTTCAATTCTGCTTTCTTTTAATGATTCATTATACATGTACTTCATTTCCATGAAAATGTGCATGAGTTTTACTAAAAAGGGGTATTTCTTTTCTTTTGCTAGAACTTACGGAGGAAGGTAAGTGTCTCACAACAGCCCTTTCCTGGTAATTCTAGAGTGTATTTTTAACATCAGGGTGGAAGTAGATTCCTAATAAAAAACAAGTCCCTCCATCATCAGCCTGTAAATGGCTAGGAACAAAAATGTCTACATGCCCGTTATTGACATCACTTATACAATCTAATTCTGCAGTGCTGGGACCACCACTCTATAAATTTCAACTGTACCATTAGCAATAACTCTTCAGTGCAGTAGCTGGTACACTCACTTCATCTAATGGAGTATTTTCCCTCTAATTGACTTCAAATTTATCATATAAATGTCAAAGCCAAATTTTGCTATAATAACTTATTATCTCTGCTGTTCCAGCTCACTACACTCACAAAAAGCAGAGAAATAATAATCTTTTGGGATAATGAAGGACAGCGGCTTAATTCACAAAGTGCTGAAAAGAATGACAGCTACCTTTTACCTGTCAAAACCATAAACTTTTAATATTTTCATTTAATTAGACTGCAGGTCCCCTTGACATGATATTCTTTCCTCTCACTATAATAAAAGATTGAATCCAGCTTTTGCTAGAAAATGAGAATATCTAGTGTTTAGATGATGGACTTTCTATGAGCATGTTTTTAGACAAGTATTCCCATTATCAGAAACTTTCGACTTTCTCTCCTTACTCTGTATAGTGTAATCAATTGCAGCACAAGAAATAGGCTATTATGCCATGACACAGAAGTGGTAAAGGCACAAAGGAAAAGGCTTTTTAATGTGTAAATTAACTTTTGAGAATAAATGAGTGAGGGGGGGAGAGGGGAAGGGAATGATGCAAGTACTCATCAATCCCACAGATTTTACACAGGATCAGCTAAAACTGAACTACCATATCGAGTTCCAGAATGGAGATTTATAGTTAATTATTTCTGGAAGTCTAGGCTATTGTATAGAAAGCCTTAATAGTGAACCTGAGATGAGTAATAGAATGGTAAACTTAGACTTTCATGTTTTTAAATTTCTTATTTGTTTGAAGACATTTCAGGACATTTTCTGTAAGATAAGTGGGTTTGGTGCTTCTTCTTGTTGCATCCTGAGGCAGAAGGATTATACTTCTGGGGCTGGGTCATTGCCTTCTGAGGCCAAAGAGTTGCTGCAGCAGCTGGTTTTGGGATTACTGTGCTTCTGTCACTGCGTCTAAGATAATTTCCCATCATTGGAAAGTGGCAAGTTTGTCTCCCTTTCTCCCTCAAAAGGAGGCACATGCAGAGGGTATTTTCCTTCAGTTCTGTCATATTAGGCTCCTTGTATGTCTGAAAAGTCTTGAGATTCATTCTTGGAAATGAATAGGTAAGGTGTAAACTCTCCCTCCTAAGAAATTCAATTATACTACAATTATATACTTTTTAATTTTGCATGTGTCAGGCAACATAGACAGAAACTGAAGTTCAGGGAAGAAGCTAAATTTTAATGCTGAGATTTTATGTGGCATCTTAACTTGCTCCTTAGAGATGTAATTAACATTTTTATTTATGGTTTTTATTAATTTTTTGGATAGAACTTTCACAAGTGAACAGAGTAGCACGATTAGGAATACCTGCAGATGTGAGCTACCCATGGAAGCAGTCCTCAGATGTCACTCTGACAAAATGTCCAGCCAAAGAAAGGGTACAGTCATGGGAAATGAGAAGCTGTGGTACTGTTGTGGTTTAACATCATGCAGCTAAACACCACACAGCCACTCACTGGGGGAAAGAACTGGGGGAAAAAAAAAAGTAAAATTTGTGTGTTGAGATGAAGATTTAATAGGTTTAATAGGACACAAAAGGAAGGGAAAGCAATAACAACAACAACAACAATAATGATTAGGAAATAATAATTGGAATGCACAAAACAAGTGATGCACAATGAATTTGCTCACCACGCACTGACTGATGCCCAGCCAGTTCCTGAGCAGCTGCCCCAACCAGTTTTATCTCTAGTTTAAATGCTGAGCATGACACCATGAGGTCTGGAATATCCCTGTGGTCAGTTGGGGTCAGCTGCTCTGGCTGTGTCCCCTCCCAAACGCTTGTGCCCCCCAGACCCCTCACTGGTGGGGTGAGGAGCAGCGAAGGCCCTGGCTCTGTGTAAGCACTGCTCAGCCATAATGATAACATCAGTGTGTTAGCAACATTCTCCTCCTAAATCCAAAACGCAGCACTGCACCATCTCTTAGGAAATAAATTAACTATCCCAGCCAAAATCAGGACAGAAACTCTTCTGTATATGCCATATGACCAATCTTTATCTGAAGAGTAGGAGTTTAACCTATGTAAGTTGAATATTTTCTGCTTCTTCAGCTAACAAAAATGTACCAGGTGAAAGCAGTGGATGTTATTTAAATTCTTATATGGAACAGCAGAAGGAGGCGAAGGTTCCTGGGGTGAGTTGGAAGCATATGAAGATTCACCCTGTGGGTGCAATCTCCAATATATAAATGCAATACCTGAAAAATAAAGGCTTGTAAAACAAATTAAGAAAAAAAAAGAAGTGTAAGTGTAGCCCTGATCCTCAGAAGTGTGCTCCTGGCAGATGATGCCATTCCTTCCTAGTGTGAGGAAAATTATTTACCCAGAAAATACAGATATAAAACCTATTGCTAGTTTGAGACATAAATGCCTCAGATCCACCTCGCTGTTTGCCACTATTCTTTTAAAAACAAGGAACACTTCACATAAAGACACATATGTGAATATACCAAACCAGTAAAGTCCTCCTGGCGCACATATAACATAACCTGCTATATCCTGTCCTTCAAACCTTGGATAAAATAAGGCACACTTGTTTAATTGCAGTTTTGCTGCTCTCCATGTATGACCATGAGCAGCAGGGGTGGTCCACTGATATATCTACCAGCAACATTTAGTGGGGTCACAACCACACAGTGAACTTTTTGAGAATGTAGGGACAAACATGGAGTGCCCACGGGATAATTGCTGCGCCAATCACCGTTGTCTAGAATTTGCCTTCAGAGATGAAAGTATTTACATGATCTGTGGCCTTTTTTCCTTAGGTTTCACCATAGCAATTCCTTCGGTGACTTGTACCTTTCAATGTGTGTGAATTCTAGAAGGGTTTCTTTCTTCTTCATGGCACCTGTGCATAATGTCTCTCCCCAGACTTTTTTCTGAGCAGGAAATCTAAAGAAGTTGCAGGGTTACCACAGCACTTTTGAAGACTTTGACAGAGGTGACAAACCACCAGATAGTTTTCACACTCCTTTGGCGTGTGGGTGTCTGAACAGTGTTTTAAGCACCCCAACAGAAGCTACCCCCTGACCCGTGAGGCTGTCCTGAAATTTAACAGCTCAGGAATATTAGGTCTCACTCAGTGTACTGAGAGATCTTTATGCATTGATTAATTTGGACTACTTTGCAATAGTTTGTGACTTCTGGAGAGTTTGCATTTAATTTAATCCCGTGAAGCCACTGAATTGGCTGGAAAAAAAGTGTGAATTTCTGTTCATTTGAAAATGTGTTGATAAGGGAGTTTTCTATCTAACCAAGTCTTTTCATTGTCAAAACTTATTAGAAGCAGATGATATTCCTTTTATTAAACAGGTTGCACATTATCTTAATGTAACAAATATCTTAAGCAAATTGGGGCTTGTCTTTCATATTTTTTACTCCCAAAGGTGAATATTTATATCCTAAGGAGGCACAATTAGTTTTTAATATTCATTCTTTTCTAAAGAGACTCCCAAATAAGTTGCCCAAATATCTTAGGTAGTTATGCACAAAAATAAAGGTGAACTCCAAGAGATCTAAGAGTTATTGGGCCAGTTTCAAGGAGCAAGGTTTTCCTATATCCCTATTTTACTGTATTATTTTACTGTATAATGCAAGTATTGTCACTCTGATGATAGGTGGTTATAATATATCTGCAGACTGTTGGCTGAAGAAACACATTTAGGCAATTTTAGTGGAAATTATCATCAACCCAATTTTTTACTATTATAAAAACAAAACTGAAGTGAACATTCATTTTCAGTACGGTAAATGTGGCTAATATTGCTCAAAGTGCTTGAAAATATATAAAGAACACCTTCAATGTACTCAATGCTTAAGTGTCTAAAAGTTCAGAGGTTTTATTCAATTTGGGCTCATCTAGATATATTAGATCGGGAACGGAAAGTTTGCATAAGCTTTTGAGGTCTCCTCCTTCACTTGCTCTTTTCAAAGTCTTGGCTCTCTTGCAATTTCATGGTTTCCTTTTCTTTATACAACCAAACAGATGGGTGTGGGAGCCGTCCTAGAAACCTTCTCTAGCAATATAAATGATCAGTGGAATTATTAAGGTGTTGGTGGTCAGCAGAAGAACTTCAGACATAAGAAATGAAAAAAAAAAGATCACAAAAGGAGCAGATAGGTGTAGAAGTTTCCTTTTGTATTCCAACCAAAATATGATGACAGTTTGAGTATAACTATATATGAAGTACAGAAAACATCCATGCATTTCTCTTCCTAGGAACAGAAATAATGTTTTTTAGTAGTAGTCTTGCGTTTCTCAAGGTCCAAGTGCGTGACACAGCCCCAAAATAATTTGTCAGCATGCTGGTAACAAGGTATTTACAGCAGAATGAATCAGGGCTCGCTTTGTCTTACAAACTCTTACAAATAAATGTTTCAGCACAAGGTCTGCTCATAGCTAAGCACATGCTGTGCTGCAGTTTGCTGTAGGTTTTCGCCTGTTCACATGTCTGTAGCTTCACATACATCAAGAACAAAATGGAAATTGTATGCCTAAATCTTGCATGCAGCTTTGGAAATATCAGTTGTCTCTTAATCTTAGTTTTCCAGAGGGGCAAATGACTTTCAGCAGCAGAAAAATGACAGTTCCTCAATTGGTGTGGTTTAAAAAGACAAATCAAATTGACATCTACTTTCTTGAAAGCTTCAGTTATGTGAAATAACTGCCCCTTAATGGACAAAATCCAGTCTCAAACGAGACAGAAGTGGGAGCCCCAACCTTCCATGTTAAAAAAGCAACAAATAAAGCCACAAAAAACCCCCAACCAATCAAATAAAAAACAGCCCTCCAGAGAGTAAACATTGCAGCCAAGCCATTATGATTTTAGAAAAACTTGGTTTTAGTGATGTAGTAAAGGGCATCACTGCTCATAAGTATAAAACATAAGCAGCCTTCTCAGACTGGGTCAGATGACTTCAGCCTGTTATTGCTGAATCACTGCCTGTGCAAGGTCTGCAATGCCTATCTAATATATGATCACCAAATATTGTACATCTATCTTTTTGTGTCAGCGAGTTTCTGCAGATTGAAATGGGAGAGAATGAAAAACTCTCCATTTCTATGTGCTGAAGAGGCTGAATTAAGCCTGGGCAATGAAAAAAAGGAATTCATTAACCCATTTCCTGTAATTCTGGCTTTGGATGAGTTATTAAATGGAAAATACAGTTTTAGAAAGAATGGCTTACAGGTATCTCTTTATTGCAGACCTTTATGAAGAGTGAAATAGGGAAACACTTCTCTGGGAACCAGTGCCAGGGAGGTGTTTTGACTGTCTTCTTTTTACAGTGCTGAAATGAAGGAAGATCAGAGAAGAAATTACAGTTTCCTGTGGGAAAATGGGGAAATATACTTGATCAGATGTCCAAAGACCAGCCATTACACACATGGAACATTAATCTAATTTGTGAAAATGTGTGTGAGCAGCTTTGGATTATTTAAAAAAATTTACCAACTTTTAGGAGAGAGGTAAAACCTAAAGGGGCACGTGATGGAGATAGATCCTGCAATTTACATCAGAAAAAGGCTTCTACTCCTTCCTGTTACCTTCCATCTTTGCGCACAGCCGGGTTTGCTGTCAGCAGTGCTCAGGCAGATTCCTGGGTTCACTGGACACTGGCAGTGCCAGGTTGATGTCCCTACTCCTGGTACTGAGCATTGCTGAATGGTTTTGGTTCCAGCTGCTGCCACCTTGATCAACTTACAACCTCTCTATGTTTTGGCAAGAGATTCACGCTGAAGCCCCCTGGGGTACGTGGAAAAGCCTTTCTACTTCTCCTCCATTCTCCTTCCTCTCTTGGGTCCCGTACTTTGCAATCTTGTGCCTATGAATACGTTTATGTATGTAAGTATTTTTCTTTCGCAGTGTGAAGAAAATACACTCTTGTGTAAGTATTTGCCAGATTGAGTCTTAAATCTGCAGTGTAGTGTTTCCCTGTGCTGTTGAATATTTATCATGCTTTACCCCAGAGATGGTTGTATTTCAGGGAAGAGCTGAGTTGATATATCAAGGCTACGAGTCTTGCCAGCACTTCACTGTACGTGTAGTATACTGAATTTAACAGGGCAGTAGCTGAACTTGCTCACTGGTGTAAGTATTGACAGAATCAACCCCTGCTTCTACAAATGTTCAAGGAAGGAAAGAGTAATATTGATTCGTAGAAAGAGCTGCTGAAGGAAAAAAAAAAGAATATTAAAATACTTGTAAAAATTACTTTCTGACTGAATGCTACAGTGATGCCTGAGAACTTTCTGCAACTGAAATAATGTTTACTACCAAACTCCTTGCTCAAGAGATGTGCCAGAACCACAAAAATAGCATTGGCACTGGACCATTTCTTCATCTGTGATGTTTATCATGGAGGAATACTCAGAATCTTGACTGTGAGTTCATGCTGTGGGATACAATGAATGTAATATCGAGGAAGCAGGAGAGCAGATGCAGTTGGGTTCTGTAATCCAGTGTAACATCCATCACATTGTGAAAAGAATAACTGCTGATCTTGAAAGACAGCAATATATGGAACAGAAATGTTCCAAATTTTTTTTGCTGGATGGAAAGAAATGCATAATTTCACAACCTGGGAAAAATCATGATGAAGTAGGTTATACTTTTATTTATTTTTAACAGACACAGGAGTCGGTTGCCATATGCCATAAAACCTGTCCTTTATCTTTTGAGGTGTCTAATTCTACTGCAGTTGTTTCTTACTGACAAATTATATGAGATGGCATGAAAGGCTGACAAAGAAACATTATTTAAAAATTTACTTTTATATTCTGTAATTTTAAGAGAAAAAACAAACATGAGTGCCTTTATGCAAGGGTAAACCATAAACCACTGCTTTATGTTATTTGTATTGATTAAATGGGGTTCTTTTAATCATTTAAATCAGTGCAAATATTGTTCAGATTTTAAAAAAAGAAAATTACTATGAGAGGTGTAGGAGAGCACTTTTCTTCAGGAAATATGATGGGTTATACTCGTGTTGTTTGCCACAAGAAATACAAATAGATGTTGTAAAGAAGCAGAACCACATCACCTCTTTATACTCAGCTTTATGCATAACTCTGTGTGTCCCAAAACTTCCTGTGCAGATGAGTGGTATGTTCACAGTCAGTAATCCATTCAAATGTAAAATCATGAAAAAGCACTTTTTTTGAAAAAAGTATCATGTGATTGTACCAAGAAAGTTATCAGTTCCATGTGTGTAGATATGCAAACAAATTATGACCTCTAGCTCAAATAAGAATTTGACGTGTAATTCCTGCAGTTCAATCTGGTTTGGATTTTAGTTTTGTCTTTTGAAGGCAAAAGGTTATGAGAGATATCCATAATAGTATTTGCATCTATAGTCAAAGATATATTTCCCTCATGGTGGAGGAAAACTGAGCACTTGGATGTTAAGACAGGTAGAAGAGCTTTGCTTGAACCGGAAGGCTTTTGGCATCCTTTTGCAGTGTTATTTTACATTTTGTTACTAGAATTAGCATACAGTGAATTCTGCAGTCTCTTAATTTGGAGTGCCATTTCCCAGCATAAATAGATGGAATAGTGCCCTGGACCTTGCTGGCTGCCCAGGGATCTGCTGCAGGCTGCTGTCAGGCCTGAGGTGAGTGAACCCGCCTTTTTTTTTTATTTTTTTGAGTGTGACCAAACACCAACATAGTGAGGGGGTTTTCTTCGTGTTGGATCTCACCTTCAGGGAGTGGGTTCTTGAACTTGTTAGAAATCAGTGACAAGCTGCCAATGATGTTAGTGCTGTGGAATCAAGTCTCAAATGGACATGGTGGAGGTATCACATGCAGGAGCAGAAAACGTCACTGTACCACCTTTTTGGCTGCCCACAGTATGAAAAGTAGTCAGTATTCTCTCCTCCCATTGATTCCCCAAATTCTTTATGGGCAATTCCACATAATGAAAGGCAGGTTACAGATATATATTTGCAATGTGTATGTTACTGAGTATTTATTTAAAGTTTTATACTGATTGCATAAAATCCAGGGAAGAGTCTCCAGATGTTGAATATGCTGTGCAAATTCAGTGAAGTACTGATGTACATTAGCATCATTGTCAATTGTTATGAGCACTAACCAATTCAATTTTTCATTGCCCATTGTGCTTGAGTACTTTGACTTAATGATCCCCATCCTAGAGAGAACTCTATTAGCGTTTGCAGATGTCTCTATAAATGTAGGGGCGAGAAAAGCTTTAGGATGTGAAATAATCAGGCTATATACTGCTAGTCTCTTGCTGTTAGTGAAGTATTTCCTTGCTGTTAGTGGAATATTTGAAATTCTCAAATTGGTTTCTTTTGAATGAATACTGAATTTTAAACTCCTGCCTGCAATTCTTTGTCACTCAGTTAATCGGGCATGCTTGAGGGTGGCTAAATTTCAACTTCAAGAAACTTACATGTTTTAGAGATTCTAATTTACATCCCATAATTAGAGTACCATGAGAGCTCTGAAAGGGTGCTAAATGCTTGGTCAATAATGTATTGCATCTTAACTGTTGTGTAGGAAAGATTGCCCTTTGTTAGTCCAGGTGGTTTATGAACAAATTGTTCCTTTTAGGATCCATACGAGTCACTAATTTTTTTTTTTTTCCTAATACAATACAAAAATCTGTTATACATTTTCACTGACTTCATAGCTATCTATCTGTTCCACTGAATGGACTGTATTAATGCAAAAGTGATGCTCAAGGTCAAACTGCTGTAAATAGTAATTCAGCGCTGTGCAGAGTCCCAGATGATGTCTGTGTGTAATATGGCACAAGAAAGCTCAAATGATGACATTTTGCCCAAACAATCTGCTCAATTCTATTGCTGTATCAGGGACTTTTGATGTCTCTGCAATGACATCCGAAGTTTCCCACATCATTTTAGAGGGATTCTTTTGATGCATTTCAATTATGGCTTTTATTCAGCAATACCATTTAATTCCTGACAGTTACTTCAGTTTGACAATCTCTGATTTAGCTGTTATCTATTTCACAGCAATGTCAAGAGCAGCATGATAAAGTGGGTGACTTTGATTGAATATAAACAAGATCTGGACAGTTCAATAAAAGTTCCTTGCATGTTTAATTCCTACCTGTCAGTGTATCAGCAAAAGCACATAAGAAGATTTATGATGGTCTTGGTTCACTTCCTTGAACTCACCTAAATGCAGTCCATTAATGGGTTTATGCTATATGCATATTAACTCTGCTGGATGCTATTTTCATACAGCAAGACAAATTAGAATTGGATTGAAAATATTTTTAGCCATATTTTGGCATTATAAGGAAATTTTTCCTGAATAGAGGACCCAGATGAGCTCTGTATGCAACTGAAATGTTAACTAAACCCTTCAACACCAGGTCAGCTTGCTGAGATCCTCATTGTATCAATCGTTTCATGTATAATGTAAAATCTAAATCTATGGCCTCAGAGTGGTGAACCTGGTGAATCTAAAGTTCCCATCTCCCTTTATACAGTTTAAATTTACTTTTCACTAATGTAAGTAAAAAGAATATCAAGTTAGTATTCCAGACAGTTATTCATGGATGGGATTTTTTAAGCTGACGTGTACAAAATATGCAAAATGGGTACTTTAAATGCCTCCATTTGAGAGGCCAGCTGTAGAGTTGCTTTCAAGATATAACCTGAGCTATTAGCATTGTGTATTTTGTTTTGAACTTTATTTGACACTGGTTTTGAGTTACTTCTAAACAGTGGCTGACGTTGTCTACATCTTTGCATGGCTGTTGTGGCTTTATCCTTAGCAGGAGATAGACTTGTTTTTGCTAAAGTTCTCTATTTATTAACAGTGAGGAACGTTGAGATCAGTCAGCAAATTCTCAGCTTCTCAAATAACATGGACACTGCAATGACTCAACCAGTCTGTTTGAGTCTGCTGCTTCTGGAAGGTTACAGCTGCATGGGAAGGGGTCGGGGTAAATGACCATGTTATTCTTTTCATTTCCCTGTGAGATGCACAGACCATGCTCTGTGTTTTACTTATCTGGAACTGCATGGAATGACACAGACACAAACACTGGTCCACTGGACCAGCATTTCTAACACTAAGACATTTCTAACTACTGGCAAGTAGTGTTAGAACCTGGCTGGACATGAAACCAGAGAAACAAACACTTGTGTACTCTTACCTTTTTATCAGTTGCACATCTGTCTCTCCTCTCTAATTGGAGAATATGTTGTCACCAAGGAGAAGTGTCCAAGGTGCAGGTATATATAAAATGTTTGCATTCTCTTTTTATTTCTCTTTCATTCGCAGTAAAATCAAACTCTGTATTTATAGACTTGGATTTGAACCTGATAGACTGACTCTTTCTAAATGCTACACCATCAGGGCTTAATTATAAAATAATTGCAGTGGGTGCATTTTTATCTGCCATGCATACCGCTTTCTCTGTTTTATGTCCTTTGGAGAGTTTAAGTACTGGAGTCTGATGAAAATGAACAAAAAGCAATAGGACTTGAAATACATTTTTATTTTACTTTCAACTATGTTCTTTTTTTTTTTTATGTGACAAACAAAGTTCCCAGTTGATTAGAAGCAAATTTAAAGATAAATGGCCTTTTCTTCTTACCTTTAATTTTGTCTGAAACTAGCAGATGAGCTGCCTCAAAAAACACTGATTTTTTTTTTCTGGTTTGTTTTTTTTTAATTATTGTTCATGAACTTTCCCAATCCATTTTTAAGCCTGCTTTTACTGACTGTTTTGATAAGCTTGTGCCAACAAATTACAGCTGTGTAAAAATGTACCTGCTTTTATCTGCATATCTCATGTTAGTCTGAGTGTTTCTCATTCTACTGAAGGGGACTTGAAGAATAAAAATTTTGCATTCACATTGCCAGCGGTGTCCACAACTTTGTAAACCTCAGTCATGTTCTTCCCCAGTGCAGTGAGGAGTGCATTTTATTTATTTAATTGGTGTTACAGGCTGTGATATCATGGTTCACTGGATGACGTCGTGCTTTTCAGCAGCTCTTTAATGCATTATTTGGAAGTGATAATCTGGCAGAGCTGGACAGCAGGATCAAAAGCTTAAAGCTGGTATTGCGAAAGGACTTGTTTGTTGGAGAAATGTTCCTTAAGGAAGAACCTCGGCAGGGAAAATTCAGCTTGGGCAGGGAAAGCTGGCAGCTCTCAGTGGGTTGTGAAAATCATTGCAAATTTATATTGTAAAATTTGCTGAGTTGGTGTCTTACTAAGCTGTCAAAGGTATTCTCCTTCATTCATACCTGAAAGGAGACCATAGCAAGGTGGATGTTGGCCTTTTCTCCCAGACACCAGGACAAGAGGACGTAACCTCCAGCTGCACAAGGGGAGGTTCAGGTTGGACATCAGGAAGAATTTCTTCAGTGAAAGGGTGGTCAAGCACTGGAACGGGCTGCCCAGGAAGGTGGTGGAGTCACCATCCCTGCAAATGACATGACGTGACCCTCAGTGCTATGGGTTAATTGAGAAGGTGGTGATCAGTCAAAGGTTGGACTTGGTGATCTTGGGAGGTCTTTTCCAGCCTTAATGATTCTATGATTCTATACCCTTTCCCTTTCTTTTCTGCTCTGGCCCTGGCAAGCTACATTTCTCTCTGCAGAAGCTCCTCTGGGACACTATTCGGTGTACGTAGCTATTGCCAGCCAAGGATCAAGTTTCCCTGCAACAGCAGAAAGGAGAATAGAAAAGGTAGAAGTTAATGAAATAAATAGTTTGGTAGCAGTCAGAATAGTGTGCAAAATAAGAGAGCTTATTATTTTTATTATTCTTTAAAACCTTTCTTTAAGTTGAATGCAATTCTGTGGCCTTCGGAAAAGAGGAGAATGTGAGGAAGTGCTGAAAACCAACTGCAATGAAAGGACAAATAAGGCTGGGTGATTTTTTTAAAAGTTTTTTTAGCGCAGAAGTTCTCCATCTGCAGCTCACAAACCACCTGTGAGATGTAGGAGGTTGCTGCTGGGTTGTAGCCAGAAGCTCTTATGTGCTGATGATGCACAATACGCCTACTCCTAAAATTGTCTCAAAATCAGTGTCAGAAAAAAATTCCAGAAAAATAGAAAAGCAATGAAGCTTCCTGGGCTGCACTTACCCAGAGACAATATGCAATCCAAATGGGATTCTTCTGCCTCCATCCCACAGGACAGGCAGCGTGGGAAGGAGTCATTACACTGAAATTCAAAGGGATGGGGCAGGGGCTGAGAAAGAGGGTGCTGGGGAGCTCTGGACAGGAGTGGGTATAGAGGTGATCTGATGCCAGAGTGAAGGGAGAGGGAGAAGTGAGAAGCCAATTCTTTCGAGTGGCATTGAGATCAGATGAGAGATTAAGGGGAAAAGAGAGAAAACGGGGGAAAAAGGTAGGAAGACAGGTACTGATCTGGTAAAGGCTTGAGTACAGCAGAGAGAACCGGGAAATGGCTGAGCCAAAGATGGAAACAAGGCATTAGGTTGGGGTTGTGGGAAGAAAGTGAGGTTTAGACAACTCCTGGGACAATGGTTGGAATGTGAAGACAGAGAGGAGGAATAGATACGATTTGAATTTGGGAATTAATGTTATTTGACAATGGCATATGAAATAGACTTTAGAATCCTAAAGAGAGGAAATGAGGACCAGAAAGCAGAGACATGAAAAGTAATGCACAAAAGGGTCTTTCTAAAGCTTTGAGGGAGCTCAAGGGAACCAGTTTCATTGTTTCTTTTGTCTGAAAGTGTCTGTGAAATCCAAAAGCAAGGTTTGTCTCTCATCCCCTTTTGAGAGTTACTTTCAAAGAAATAAAAAAAAAATAAATAATTCTAGTAAACAGTGTTAGATGATCATTGAAGTTGCAGACATTATAGAATGCCAAATGAATGTCCATCTTCATATGGATATTAGGATACTATTATGAGCAATACTATCATATTATTTCCTCCCTTTGTAATTTTTTTTTCCTTTTTCTAACACTGTTTAAAAACTACAGGTGACAGGTTATATTTTATCCCCTAAAACTTGATTTCTGCCGATACAAATCAGACGATGGTCATTCTATCACCCTGTTACCTTGCCCAGTGAACTGGCTCCTTACATATGGATGCAGTTGTGAGGAGAGTACATCCCATCTGCTGGCACTCGTACAACTGGATCTGCACTAGGAAATGATCTTTCAATGGGATTTAACAACTGCAGGTACTGAAGAGAAGCTGTTGGTTATTTTTATGTCTTATGCATGTGTCACGCCTGCTCCAATAAATGTAGAAGATTTTTCTTGTGCTGCCACCTCCTACTTATGTATAAGTATACTTGTGTATACTTATTTATTAAGTCAGGTTACTCTTGATGTCTCATCAACCTGCTTACTGTAGGATAAATGTGTGTGTTGCCTTATGCAAAAATGTGGGTGGAGAAACACACAGAAAGTAACTGAGACGATCAAGTCCTTTAAAATGGATGCCTGTCGTTTGGAGGGGGGTGGGTTTTTTTAGAGCCTTTAGATACTTAAATTCGTGTGAGTTGTTGAAGGTGTTCATGGCTGAGGAAGGGATATCACACAGAAGCAGTCCCTGGCAGTCTACCTGGGTGACAAATCCACCTATTTCCTCCTCGAGGTGCGTCACACACACACACTAATGAGGGAAAATGCTCATCAAACTCTGCAGTTTCTCTTGAACTTTGGAAATGAAATGGAGGTAGGTTCAGAGAGGGAAAATATTAACGGTGTTCAGTCATTCTGTGATTCTAATTGTTTTACTAACTATATTAAGCCTGTTTTTTAAATTTTATTTTTAATAGGATCTTCTTCTTCTGTGGTTTTCATAGTTTAACGCCCCATGAAACCTAGAAGGGACCTCCCCCTTCCCATGATAAAATTTTAAACTGGAATGTTTCCAGAAACCGTGGGGAGTAATGATGGGGGGAAGTGATATGAAATTTCTTTTGACAAGAAGATGACAAGAGATGAGACGGAAGAGATTTATGCACACTTTGGGATTAAAAACCCAAACTGATACATTTGATAGCTGTCTTGGGATGAAACATTCACTCTTTATTTGCAGTGAAAAACTACTTTAATGATTTTAACATTTACCCACTAAATTTTTCTCCTTGATCTATAATTCAAAATGGTATATCAACTCCTCAAAGGTTAGGACATGCACTCATTTTAATGTGGAAGTGGATCACCAGGTTGTTGTATCACTGTGATAACCTCAGTGCTGGTGGAAGGTTTTAGTCAGGACCAACCTTCTGTGGTAAAAAGGTTTGTGCCAACTCAGTTCTGGTAGAAGATATTTAAAATAATGATTTCTGATGCTGAGTCACAGTGTTTTCAGAGCACTATTAATAATAAACTGGGAGAACATTTGTATTGCCATATGGGATGAGACTAAATAGTCCAACGTCTCCCTCTGGTATTGGATGCCATTATATAATGTTACAGCATGAGGCATATACATTTCCTCCTTCCCCCTATCCCTCCTTAAATGAACAAGACAGATTTCAACTGTCTGAAGGAATGAAGAGTTGTTACAGAGACTTGCCCTGATTTCTTTTGGGAGCTGTGACAATTGTCAAGGATTCCTTTTCTGCCTCAGTCCCTTGTAAGGAGATTTAGTTAAACTGTGTTAAATTCCGTGCCCACATTCATAGTCAGAAATAAAATGTCTTCAATTTGATTTTAACTTAAATCGTTTAGGAAGGTAAAGAAAATTTAATCAAGGCATTTTTAACTCTTAATACACAAGTCTGAATAACGATATAATGCAATTTAGCTGAGCCGCTTCAGAAATCCACTGGAATTCACCCTTTTGCTCCCATGCTGACAAGCTTTGAGAATGGTCCATGGCCACTCTTCTATGGCGTTATTGACAGGTTGATGTATTGGGTTTGCTTGGCCAGGTTTTGCTAGTGGGGGGAGCTACAGGGGTGGCTTTTGTGAGCACCTGCTGGAAACTTCCCCCAGGTCCTGCAGAACCAATGCCAGCCGGCTCCAGGACAGACCCACCGCTGGCCAAGGCCGAGCCCATCAGGAATGATAGTAATGCCTCTGGGATGACATGTGTAAGGAGGGGAAGAAAAAAAGTTATTGGGCAGATGAAAATTGCAGCCAGAGAAGAGCAGAGTGAGAACATGTGAACAACAATGTAGGCACCAAGGTCAGTGCAGAAGGTAGGCAGGAGGTGCTGCAGGCGATGGAGATGAGGTTCTCCTGCAGCCCGTGGGGCAGACCGTGGTGAGGCAGCTGTGCCCCTGCAGTCCATGGAGGACAATTGGGGTGCAGAGATCCACCTGCAGCCCAGGGAGGAGCCCACACCGGAGAAGCTGGATGCCTGAAGGAGGCTGTGACCCCATGGGAGGCCAGTGCTGGAGCAGGGTTCTGGCAGGGACCTGTTGAACCACGGAGAGAGGAGCTGGAGCAGGTTTCTTGGTAGGACTTGTGGCTCTGTGGGGACCCACGCTGCAGCAGCCTGTTTCTGAAGGACTTCACCCTGTGGAAAAGTGACCCAGAGTGGAGCAGTGTGTGACGAACAGTTGCACATGGAATGGACTCATGCCAGAGAGGTTTGTGAAGGACTGTCTCCTGCGGGAGAGACCCCATGGAAATGTTATCCTCATCCTCCAATAGGTGCCATTACTTTGCCTCTTACCTCCTTACATGTTTCTGTCCTTTGTGTCACCTTCTTCAATGTGTCACCATTCCCTGGAGGAATACTTAGCCTTTCCCTTTTCTACTAAAATTTCTAACATTGCCCTCCTCAGTAATAAATTGGTGCCAAATAAATTTCATAGCATTCCCATCCCAAGTCATTTGGCTGCTATTTTAAAGATAAGATTGTACAGGGATTAGCAGAGTCAACTATCTGTAAATATTGAAGATGATTTAACTAATGGGGAAGATGTAAGGCAACACAGTGACTAAAGCAAATATTTAAAATAGAAAAGCGGTGGAATAGAGTTGCTTTCTATCTCAATCACAGAAAATTCTTAAACAGCTATCCTGGTAAATTTAAAAAAAAAACCTGTTTATTCTTATGCTGGGATAAGATATGGGAGATAGATTTTAAACTGAGGGACTTTCTATCATACCTTAAACTATAACCTTCTCCTTTTTGTTAATATTGTAGATATCTTTGCACAGTATAGTTCAGACACTGAATGTTTAGTTGAGGTCTATAGCATCATGTTATTGCCAGACACTGATAAATCTAGCCTCCATGTCAGCTTGAAAACTGTACTGGGAAAGCCATTAAAATAAGGAAAACTGAATTAGGATTTTATGATGTTTGAGAAAGCTGCAAACCTGAGATAAAAAATTCTTTTTTTTTTTTTTTTTTTTTTTGGAATAGGCACAACATGCATCTCAGGACAAGCCTGTGTTTGCTTCAGTGAAATGTGGATTTAAATGAATGTGGATGGGAAATGGAAAACATCTCCACTTCTAATCATGCTGCTGTCTCATTAAGGGTAGACAACATCCTGGTTCTAACTGAGAAATTATTCTTTTTCTGTTACAGAAGAACCTCAGGCTGGCTGAGTGAAATGTTCCTTATAAGAGTACTTCAGTGCTAATGACAATAACAATAAGGAAACCAGCAGTTCATTGCTGGAGGATGCTGCTGAGGAAACACTGACATGAGGGCAGGTAATTAGTGCTGCAGCTTCTATTAAAATTAGGGGGAATAAAAAGCCAAAATGGAGTCGTTGGAGCAAGGAGGTTATTAAAATGAAAAAAACAAAAATCTTATTTACACTGTGAATCCGGCTGAACTAAGTAAGCTAATCAATATGATGGGCAAATTCTATTAACAGTAGGAAAAAACCTGAATGAATAATTAAAGTATCGCAAAGAAAAGTAAATATTTGGGGGACTGGGACAAAGCTGACAGAGCCTGAGTTGGTCATTGTGGTGGAGTTGTTGCTCTTCAGCGTTTTTCTGACTCTCTAAAATAATAAAAGACAGAATACTGCATATTGTCACTTCCAGCAGCATAGAACCTTTCACTATTGCCCGAATGAGATGGGGCAGATGTGTGGGAAATGAGAAGAGAAAAATGAATCCGTTTGAACACCAAATAGAATTTGATTCAGCCAAAGTTGGAAGAAAACTTCATGTCAGACTTTTGCAGATCCTTGATGAATAATTCTAATAGAAAATAGACCTCTGTGGCCTGGGTTTCTTTTTGAAATAGCATCAGTGAAGCCCAGCAAGTTAGAACAGTTATGAGTTTGGCTCAGACTCTTCAGTGAATATATATGGAATTAGCCAACTGGTTCTTTCTTCAAATTCCAAGTAGCCTTTTTAGCAACAGAATAGTGTTGCATTTTTTTTCCTAGCTTTACTAGCAGTTTTTTCTTCCAACTTTGAATGTTGTTATTTGATTTAATAGAAAATTTTGAACCTTTTTCAGGTCAGGGATGGGCTATTTCTCTTTTTATATAGTTCCTAGAATAATGGCCTCTTGAGCTTGATTGGAGTCTTTCAGGGCTTCAAATAAATTGAACAATTTTTCTTGCTTTTGCCTTTGCCTTTGTGTTTTGGAATTGGGAGAGTGATTGGGACTGGTTTGGGCATGGTGACCTGCATGTGGTGCAGCAGAAAAATGAATGAATGAGAATTCACATGTTTAGTAAAAATCAGAGATTTTTCTTTATAGCATTATCTGTTGCAGAAAAAAAATCTATTTGGCTCGCTCTGCCTTTTTTTTTTTTTCCCTTGCTGCAGTCAAATAAAATGCAGGGTTTAGTTTTGTGTCAATGAAAATTAATTAGCATAAATCGTAAACCCACTCTCTTTCTGAGAGCGCTAAGTTTCCCTGTTATTTCCTTTTAAATGGAATCCTAAAGGGGAAAAAATCAGATACCATGGCATAAATATTGCATTATACTTAACTGATTTATATTTATAAAGCTAATTCAACTTCTTAATGCAATTTAAACAGGGAAAAGGTTTCTCTGTTAAGACTGGTTTAGAAGTTGGATCCAGCATGCTGATGCAGTCAAAATGAACTGGGGTTCTGGCCTGATTGTCTCATTTTTTACATGACCTCTTCCCATTTTCTCATGTTATTTTCCTCAGTTAGGAACGTGCTCTAGTGAATTTCTTTGCTAAGAAAATAACTCTGTGCAAAATACACATCTGAGGTGACAGCTGCTTCTGACCTTCATGCATATTGTATTATATAGTGCCGGTCAACTTAGAGCTCTGGCTTATTGGAAATTTAGTCTTTGACGTTGTCCCTGTGTTGAGATCAGGACACGTGGAAATTGAAAGGCTCTTCACAGTGTAACACAAATGGCTGGCATGATGCTAATCCTCCGTAGGTGCTGGGTAATGTCACAGCAGGTCAGGTGTTATTTCCTGATATTACGTGAAGTGCATCAAGTTACAGCAGGGATTAATGAGGCCCTCTTAAGGGCCTAGTTTTTATGGTCCCTTTTGTTCAAAAAGGGAGTTAGTTGTTAGTTTTCAGAGATTAAAATATGACAATCTTTAACTGAGGTGTCTGGTACATGCAGCTGTTGCTGACTGTTATCAGTAACACAGCATTAAGAGCTTTCATGAGCCAGAGATTTGAAACTCTCTCCAAGGAGGAGAGAGGTAGGAGCTGATTAGGCAAATTTCATCTTAACTGGCTCAAAGGCAGGACAGGAAACCGTAAATATGAAATATGAACTCAGAATAATCTCTAATTGATTGCAATTTTGTGGCAGAGCAAGGGAGTACAGGTGGGTTCTGACATCTGGCATAGGGCATGTGACTCTGGACTATTTGTTCCACAGGAAGAGTTCAAATCACAGTTCCAGGAACCCAGACAAATAACTCAGGTGATTAGTTCTGTAAATGTAGATTCTGCACTGTGGTGATGGAGATGGATTAGAGTGAGAAGTCTGGAAATTTTCTTTACAAGACCTGCCTAAGGCTGAACATTGCTTTTCTTGTCTGGCACAGAGAAAGAATGGCTCTTTTTTGTCTCTGGAATCACACTTCCTACACTTAAAATTGTGAAATCACCCACCTTGAAGGCTGCTGAGGGGACTAACATTTCTAGAGAACTGACATTGATTAGACAGAAAACTGCACAGTTGTGCAATGCATCACTATCAAAGAAAAACGGATAAGCTTACACCTTCTGAAACAAAGACAGTGCAGTCGTTTAGACTGTAGTACCTGGGGTCTTGCTGTAGCCTCTTCCTTCCACCTCTAGTCACACAACTAAAAGAGAGTAGGCGTAGATGACAGATTAGGAAGAAATTCTTCACTATGAGCATGGTGAAGCGCTGGCAGAGGTTGCCCAGAGAAGGTGTGGATGCCCCATCTCTGGAAGTGTTCAAGGCCAGGTTGGACGGGGCTTGGAGCAACCTGGGCTAGTGGAAGGTGTCCATGCCCATGGCAGGGGGTTTGGAACTAGATAGTCTTGATGGTTTCTTCTAACCCAAACTATTCTCTGATGCTATGACACTACAATGTCCCATCTGCTGCTGCTGCTTTAGTCTGTGATAGAATTTCATCTTGTTCATTCATGAGAAGGCAGGTCCATGTAGTAGCTGTGAATGTGCAAACAGCCTGCATGAGAATTAGTTGCCATTACTTTTATCTAATTGTAATGTCTCTGAATGGGCATAAATCAAATGTTTTAACCATGCCAGGTCAAATTCTCATGTGCTGGCTACAGAAGTGTACCTGGACATCTGTGTGGATGAACCTTCATTCCAATGAAGCTGTTTGTGTGTGGTGGTGGTCTGGTTCTCAGGCAGAGAATAAAGGAAAGTTGAGCACAAACACACTTCAGATTAGTACTGCTAAAGATGTTGGAAGGAAGACAGGGACCATCTGTTACAGAGCAGGTTCTGCTCCCCACAGGCACTAAAATAAAGGTTTCCTTTGGCTCACTGCTTTTAGGCTCCCTAGGGTTTCTGTTTAGGACTGCCCTTTTGCTCATCATCAGAGGATGTCTTTGATCCCAGTAAGAGCAATCAAGTTTAAAATATTTGTTGTTTTTTTGTTTTTTCTTTTCCTCTCTTTAATTAGCCTGTCTCTTTTCAAAAATACAGTTAGATACTACATCATTTCCCTAGACCAGTTATTGAGTTCCTTATTTTATTTAACAATTCTGTGATATGGCCAATACAACATCTCATGTTGGATAATTTATTTCTTCTCTGGCATAGAAAGCCATTAGCCTTAACTATTTATTCAGTAATATTTTTGTTCTATTTAATGGAGTCCAATCCATCTCTGGGATTAACAGTGTGAATGCCAACCAAGCTTTTGCAAGTGTTTCCCAAAGGCCCAGTAGAAGTTCATATTTTATGTAAAATATAAATTGTAAAATATCATCTATTTTACAATTGTAATGCAGAGTTATTCATTGCCTATTCAAGAACAGACATTTATCACAGCATTGACTGCTGTAATTTTCCTATATTCCAGTCTAACTGCCCAAGGTTACAGTGCTCAGAGCATCATTACTCTGCTTCCCCATTGTGACTTACAAGCACTTGAATTGGGATCAGGGAAGAGGCAGCAACAGATTGGCAAGGACATCTCACAGCCTCTAACTCACCAGGATTGTGTGAGCTCCATGGATTTTATGAGTTCCAGTCTACACTAAATCATGGCAGTCAGCCTCAACAGGACTTTCAATGATGAGCTTAGTATATCTGCTTGGTAGACAGTAAAGTAATGGTCAGAGAAGACGGATTTGGGTTAAAATTTTCACCCCTTTACACGCTGGATTGAACTGGTAACGTGTACCTAGTGTTTAGGACACTGCACATCAGAAAGATTGCATAAAATAAATCCAACACACCAAACAAAGAGGGGCAGCAGGAGGCTGGGGTCACCTTTGCTGTTAGCTGAGCTCCAGGGAGCTGGCAGGGGGCTGGAGATGAGGCGGTGTAGGGGGAATTCGACTGGCACAGTGAGCAGTGCACACCATGGCACAGTCTCTACAGGGGTCAGCCTTGTTTCTGCAGACACCCACTCGGTGGGTGCTGACCTTGCCACCATGGTGCATGTCATTAAAAAACATGCAGGAGGTGTGCGCTCCTGCCTAAGCCCTGAAATGTTTTGTCCAAGCCCTCTGCCTCATCTCCTTTTCCTGGCTCATGTCAGCAACCCTTCCCTCACCTCACAGACCTGCCACTTCTCCTGTGGGACTCCTCACTGCCTGTTCTCTGGCTGTGTTTCCTCCGCATGACCTTCCTTAGGGAACTGAAGGTATAAATACCTTTTTTTTTTTCATAGCTCTAAATTACCTCCCCTCTCTTCCGTATTATATCCTGCCTTACCTTCTGTGAAGCATTTTAGCATCTAGAGTGTGAGAGTGTGCAGTCTTTTAATAGCGTTTTAAAAAATAAAATTGGAAGAATTTCCAAAGACCACAAAAGAGTGACGGCAGCTTGGTGAAGGTGTGCAGGCATGTTTCTGGACATCTCCCGGGCATTGCTGCAGACACTGGTGTGATGTGGAGCATGTCCCTCTGAGTACCTGTTGAGCTTGAATGTCCATCCCACATAAGGGCACAATGAGACTTATCTCTTCCAGGTGGGAGATTTTAATGAGGCAGGGAAGGTGACTGTCTCTGAGTTTGCATTTTTAAGTGCTTACAACAGTGCAAACCAGAGCCTAGAAGCTTTTAGCTCCACTTTAATATATTAGTACTTCTACAGCATAAGGAGAAGTTGTAAAAATGAAACAATGCCATACAATGGCAAATTTAATAATCTCTAAATTGTTTTTCTTCTCCATTTAATTTCAAAATTCTGAGATATATCACCTGCAAGAAATATAGTCTGAGATACAAGTTCATGCACAAATAATTTTTAGGCAACTGGTGATTCTTAAGCAGCATGTAAATTGTAATTATTGTAATCAAAATAAACCTGGAATTAAATTTTGTTCTCTATCAACATTCTTAGTAATAAAAGCTTGATATTTTATGCAGGACAGTAAAATGGTCCTGAAAAGACTCAATGAGCATTCTCTAGACACTAATTTATTATTATTATTATTATACTATTAATTTAGTAACAGCAGAGCCCCACCAAGGGAGAAGAACACTGCCACCACCATATCCTCTAGATATCATGACCTGGAAGACCGCCATGGTTGTCTAAGGATTCATGTCTAGATAGTCACTCACTTGTTTTGTTGTTCAGTAGTAAGGTGGTTATTGGCAGAATCCTGGTCAAGGCAGCTGCAGTGACACATCTCATCACCTCTGTAGCTCCCAGGACTCCACACTCAGAGGGATGCTCTCCAAACGTGCCTGTCAATTCTTGGCCCTGGCAGAGATAGTTTCTCTGCATCATTCTCTGCAACCCGAAGTGTTATATCAGCTGCTTGTAACATTAAAGAGTCAGATAGGGCAAGTTAAGTGGCAGGTTAATATAAATCCTTGTCCTCCTCAAGATCCTCAGCATTGTTACAAATGCTGTCTGCCCACAGCTCCATTCATGGTTTCAGGTATTATCCAACTTCAGCTCAATCTGGAAACCCTCTTAATGGTCTTAACATCTTAATGCTGACACCCCCCTGCTAACAGCCTTATTACCATCCTCAAGTGTGGGAGACTGACAGTTTTGAAATAGCAGTAAATCAGCTTTTTTTGTCATCTGTTTATCTCAAGTAGGCCAGTGTGAAGTTGCCAGAAGAGAAACCTGAAACCAGAGTGTGACTCTGCATGTAGCAAAATTACCCCTTCCTCCCTGTTCTGCTCCACAAATGTGTCTCCTGGACTAAGAGTGTCTAGATTGAGTTGTGAACATAATTGGTTTTCTAGTTTGGCCACTGAGCTGAGAAATGAAAATATGTTCAGCTTGGGTCAATGTGATTTTATTTTATTTTTTTCTTTTTCTCCTATGTATAAATTAAGGAGGCAAAATCCATCTGGTGGTTCCCAACTAGGGAGCCACCATAGTGCAGTAATGTACAAACTTAGGACTCATCCTCATACACAGAGCGTGTCCATCTCAAATTTGAGATCTCAGGTCTGTTTTATTGCTGCTGGTGCTTTTCCCCTCTGATTTACTTTTTTCTTCGATTCTCAAAAATGATAATGTCTTGCAGCCTTCTGTGTTCCTTGAATTAAAGTCAATAACCACTTTTTCTGACATCAAAGATGATGCTTTCGATCAGATTATTTCATTCAAGTTGGCTCCTCTGACCTCCTCAGCTTTTCCCCAGAACTTATTGATCACTGCTTAATTCTGTTTTTCTTCCCTGTCTCACTAAGAGATTTCAGTGAGCTGGCCCTAATTCACTGTTCCTACATAAAATATCACCCTATTTGTGGTGTTTCTTGGGTATTTGTTCAGCCAACACAGCATTTGATCCCCAAACACATTTTCTTTCATTAGGATTCTAATTGTTGTGAAATCATCTTCAGAGTTTGCTCTAGAAGACTGAGATCTCTAAATGAATCAATGCCATATTAAAAGTCACAAATATTATGTCTTTAAGACAGAGATTAAATAGTGAGGTTAAAATTAAGCAGCTGCCTAAAATTAAATTCTTGCGTATATGTCTTTTTGGCACTTTGGGCAGTATATTTAGTACATGTGAAGGAATATCCAGTGTCCAGTGTGGTGAATAATGATTTAAATCCTTTTACAGAGCTGAGAAGACAGACAGGTGCTGATAAAGACTTTTCTGAATTGTCTGTAGAAAAGAAAATCATGAAATTTTTTCATGACAATACGAAAGTGTAACATAACTAATGATAAGTAACTAAATCAGAAGCCCTTTGTCCTTAATAAATGTTACTTTTTGTCCTAATGCATAATTCAATTAGATCAATGGAAATCCCTCAGTTTAATAATTTACCAGACATTATTTTAATATACTGATCTTGTTTGTGAGCCATACTATTACTGAATAATTTTTAAAATACCAGTTTGTCAGGCTGATCAAACAGGGCTAATTTTGAACACTTACATTTTCATCTTCAGTGGTTTCTATTCCTTGATTGCAAATTTAGTCTCCAAGTAAGGGAGAACTTCCTGTAGATGGCAATGTTACACTGGGATAAAAACTAGTGGAAACCCTACATCTCAGTAGCTTTACTCTATTAATCAGTGAAGAAAAGCATTAATAGCAATTCAACATACAGCTGCTGAAACTGCTGCAGAGGTAAATATCTATAAACACATCATTAGTAGTAAAATGTAAGGCTGATTGGATCCCTGTCGTTTGTTCTTACATGGACTTATTGAGGAATCATGCTCGCTAGGGTTTTTACACCGATTTTGTATATGGTTCAACAACAGCCAGTTTGCCCAAATTCTGGTTTAAACAGATGGCATTCATTTGACGGCCTCATCATCATCTTCTAGGAGAGCTGCCATTGTTCCAGTTAAAAGCACGCCAGTCTGTTGGACCAGCTCTGACCCTCTCCTGGCAGCAGCAGTAAAACCTTTGTCAGGTTTCACCTACTTCATGGGCATCTTTTGGTCCATTCATTTACTTTTTCCAAATGTTTTGTTGTGGTGTTTCGTGGAGTATTAGTATATATTTTCAGCAATGCATTTGTATACAGGTCAAGCACTTAAGTATCTGTGTTTAAATATCTGAATTTTCCTAGCTCCATGTAGACTATTCAGAAGTTGAAAGCTAGATGTGTCTTTTGTGTTAAATCAGACACCCTCCCCCCATTTTCTTAAAGATACTATGTGATTTGGGAAAATATTTAGTTATTTGACAGGAAAAATAAGTGAGTTTGGAATCCTGCCCATGTGCTATGTGAGTTAAAAATCCAGTCACAGAGCCTACAGAGATAGTATTCAAAGCACTATCCAGGACAGAGAGTTTATGAGTGATCATTATGCAGAAATATATTTGAATAAACCATCTGCTCTGCAACTTCAAATAATGAACAAAGTGGCCAAAGAAGTCAGCACAAAGAAATTTTGTAAACCAGTGATGACCTTAAATTAATCAAGTAAATTATTCACTGTGAAATGCTCACACAGACCAAGAAGCACAGAACTGAAAATACATTTCTTGAGGCCAGGTCTTAGAAGACTTCATGCAAACAGACTACTACAGTTCTGTAGCATCATGCTGTAATTTTATTTGCCATCATGAGTAATTTGTGAAATAAAGTGTTTTAGCTGGAGGCCTGAGTAACAATCGTCAAATCATGTAGTCGGATGTGACTGTTTCATTTACTGGGTATAAGGATGATTGTGCACAGAAAATTATAAAAATTACTAATTTTGACCATGAATTAAAGTTTTTCTGTGTTTTTATAGCCCACAGAATATATACACTAGTGAAATCTATACTTCAGCTGGGAAATCCTTTTGTCTTAAGTGACCTTTTGCAAGTATCCCTGGGGTCTTCATTGCAATTTTGTTTGACCTTTTGTTAAAAACCAAGCTCTTCTACAACTGATATTTGGCAGTGTGATTACTTGAGCAGAGATTCATTGGAAAAGAATTCCGAAGGCACCGACAGGAGCAGGGCACTGGATAACCAGCTGTAGGACACAGAGCTGCTCTATGTCTTGGCTCCACACAAAGGTTGTATGTTATAAGAAGGTTTTTACTTAACAGACCAAAATATGTCAGGTTAACGCTCAGGAAGAGAAATGCAGCCACCAGCCGAGGTGGATGAATTAGGGAATCACATGGTCCCAGTTGGCCCCCTGAATCTGCCCTAAGAAACTTGGCAAGTATAGATGGAACAAGGGTACACACGGTGTCTTCCTTTGGGGCAACGTGGATGGGATGCTCTGATGGAGAAAATGGCAGTTCATTCAAGAACTCAACACAGAGATAAAAGGGGAGGAAGAGATCCATCTTCTGTTCCCTTCCTCACTTGCTGGCTGGTATCACATAGTGTATGGAGGGGAATCACACGTACTTATGCATTTGGGAGAGCAAGATGTGGAGAGGAAACTTTAAACTGGTTCACAGCTGGTGAGACTTAACTTGGAGACTGCGGGTATTTTACACTTTTTTTTTTTTTTTTTTTAAGCTTCAGGGTGAATTCCCTTCTAATGGTATCGACAAAAATGCCTCTAAGACTTCTGGCCAAGCTTGTACTTTTGTGGCTACAACTCACACACCTGACACAGTCACACTTCTGCTTTGGCACTTCCTTACAACATGCACCAAACATTCAGGGTTTCCTCCAGTTTTCCAGATTCCAGATCAATTCTCCTACGATGGTGTCAAGTTCTACATTTTTATGTCTCCAGTACATAAATGACTTTGCATGAACAGCAACATGAAGAGAATTGGTTTCTTCCTGAATGCTTTCTTGTGTTTGTGGAATATGCTGGAATATCACTGGAAACATGGGATAATTAGAATTGAGCCCCCAACATCAGCACAGCAACGGTGTTCAGAGCCTCAGCTTTATTTCACTGAGCACCTGTTTTATACCACTTGAATACCATTAGTGCCAGTGATGTACAAAGATATGAAGGAAATGAGAAGCTAACTGGTCATAAGATTAGATATTATGTGTTTGTAATGTGTCTCAAGGCTAATTTAAATAAGAGAAAGTCTTTCCTTTTTGTTCAGTGGGTTTTAACTCAGGAAATGACTGTGAAACCAGGTAAAGATGAGAAATCCATAACTCACAGCCTTTTGATCCTTTGTCTGAATTTTGAAATGAGTCTCCTTATTTTCTTTCTAGAATAATTTGATTAATTTATCTCTTGGAGCTGAGCCACTAATTCAGGGAACAAGTGATGAATTTAGCTTTCTATTTATGGATGGTCCTTTGAGATGAGATAATGCTTTCACACAGCTTATCAGTTGTTTTTTGAGTGTTGTTTTATTTTCCATTTATTTCACTCTTTTCCTGGTGAATGGCTTGTTGTGATTATTTGGTAGTCAATATTTAACATGCAAGTCTTGTGGGTTCATTGTGATAAGTAACACAATGCTGCAACTGTCTCTCTGTTGAATAAACATAGCGCAGGAGAAGAGTCTGATGCTGTCCCCAGGACTGTGAAAGTCTCAAGGAGAACAGCAACTTAGAGAAGAGAAAGGGACAGTTAGAAAATGTTAAAAAACCATTGTCTTGGCTTCACCAGACAGGCCTTGCTTAAAGCATAATTCCTTGGAAACTTCCTGCTGTAAGGTTTTTTGGGAGTGTGCAGAGCTCATCTGTAATATTCGCTGTCCTTTCTATGCAGCAATTGCTTTGGGAGTGAGATCCTCATGAAGGTACAGCAGTCAGGGAAAGACTTGGAACATTTCAGGCATGAGCTTTTTGGAACATTGCACCCACAACCCTTTCCTGAAGCTCCATATACATATATGGAGTGTCTCCAGCCAGCCCTGAAGAAAAAAACTGAAGCTCAGAATGGATGCTGTATTGTGATGGTCTCGGTTGTGTGACCTGGTCTTATCCAAATCCTTAAAAGAAAGAGTGAGAAAGGAATAAATTTGGATTTGTATGAAGAGACTATTGACATTTAACAAAATTAATAGAAGTCACATTCCTTAATGATTCTGGAAAATCATACCTTTCCCCATGAATTCTGTTGCAATGAGCATTATGCCAAATGGCAGCCATTAGACTATTTTATGCTTTGTGAAGCTGGGATGGCTTGAATATTGTTATCATCATTTCAATGAGAACAATACTGCAGCATAAAAATTAAACACAATGTCATTCCTGATTTGCTACAAATGATTGAAGGATCCCTCTTCTGAAAGCACAAGTGTATTTCCTTCTCCATTCTCATCCTCCCCAGAAATTAAGAAATGACCTCTAAATCACTGAGACTATTTTCAGCAGCGGGCTAATTTGTAGATGTTGAGTTCATAAAGACTCCCTGCCAAACCACAGAAACCATTTCAGAACACAGGGTGGATTGAAAGTAGTGAACTGATGTGATAAAATTAAGAATACTAGGACACAGTTTTATTGTGTGTCCTTTGTGACAAGTTGAAAAATACCTAATACCTGCTTGTAATCACAGGCAGTATCCAAGTGTATTTTAAAAACAGTGGATGTTAGAGTCATCCAGGTTTAATTGCAGCCTTGTTTAAGAAAAAGCTGTAGTTTAATTGCAGCGTCATTTTCAGGCGGTGGGGAAACTTCCACTGTGGTAAATCTGGTATGTTTGTAAATACAGAATATTCCCCCTGCCCCTTTCAGGAATGTTAAGTGTGTAATACAGGGAAAATAGGTGAGGAAATATCTTCAGTGAATCACCTACTCATTTCCAATCTTCCTGAATTACATTTTTTTTTTTTTCAAACACAGCAGCACCCTACAGAGACAGACTTCTTTACATGAATGCTAAATAGAACAAAGAAGAAAAAAGTAATATTTTAAGATACACTTCCATGCTACCCACAAAATGATGTGATTTTTGGCACTGTAATAGAGGAATTATAAAGATGATAATTTTTAATTTGGTCAGAAAACAACAATCTTGGTAAATGTCTTTGTTAAATGGGGCAAAAACATGTTTCTTTTAAGCCAGCTCTTTGTGTTTACATGGTACATAAAAGTACAGTGGCAAATTTGATAATGATAAAACTGTGTAGAAGACTCCACTTTATTGTGTGATACAATTGACTGAATACTCATTATATTCAAACACAACCTTCTGGCCTGATGTTAAGCATTAGCATTGCTCGAGGAGCAATATTTTCCTTAAAAAAAGACGCGGTTTTTCTCATACTACCATAAAATCCCTTATTCCATAAAACGTTAAATGCTATTCATGTTCGTATGCCTCACTGCTCTATGATTTGGATAGCATCTTCTTCCCTTTGTCTATTCAGATTATAATGTCTCTAAGGGCTTATTTTTTGTCTTCTGTGTGAAAACAAACCCCCAAGCATCCCCCTCCCCCATTTATCACAATACAGAAGTGTAAATTATAATGGTACTCCTCTTTAGAAGACACACAGACAAACAACTCTGTGCCAAAATGTCTCTTCCTACTTGCTTTCACAGGTATAGGACACAAAGACTGCCCTTCTGCAAATTTGAGTTAAGTCGGAGATCCAAGGCATTTGTGGCTCTAATTTACTATATGTATTAATATATCTACAAATGTGTACTTATATATATATATGTATAATTTTAGAAATGTCGTGAGAATTACAACATCAGGAATGACATCTGAACAGTGTATGGGATTAACGCTTCTCAGATGACCTTGACTTAATTCATATTTCAGCTTCTGAATGCCTAATTCTACAGCTTTTCCTGTCTCAAACTTAGCTAACTATTTAGAAAAGAATATGCCTAGTTTCATTTTAGATGTAGTTTTTTGGCTTTTCTTACCAAAAGGATGGGAGTACGGAATTTGAAGTTAGAATTGGTTATGGTCTCCAAAGGAAATGCATGTGTGTGTCAGATTAATTTTAGCAAATTATGTTAAATCATATATTTTAGGGCTGAATCTCATCCCTTTACTTTTTTCCTGTCCTTTTGAACACAATGAGTTTCTCTTGAATATTTGACTTTTTCATCAAGTTTAGTTCTGTGTGAGTTATTAATTTTACCTAAACCTTTCAAAAGTTATGTACCTGTCCAAATCCACACTTTTATTGACAACTAATGGAATTTTCAGGGTAAGATTACAGTCATTTGGGATCTACAGATCAAAAGGGTCATAGATGGCTTTATTGCAGTGTGTGTGGTAGTCTTGATGTGAATGCCTGGTATTCCTGCTGCGTATTCTTCCTGATCTCCATTTCTGCCTGGTAATATACCACTAGGCCTTCTCAGGTAAAAAAATGGGAATTAATTGTTTGTGTGGACATGTAGATTTCAATAACACTACTGGATTTGTTTTATTAACTACAATGTGGACTAAAGCATTTGAAGAGCACCAACACATTCAGTCGCTTGGGGAGTTGTGTACAAGGAGATTTGGGCAACTCTGAAATTGTTTCTGTGGATCTGAGCCTTCATGGACAAAGGCAGTGTGTATTTTAAGGAGTACTTTCAAGTAATTAGAATAGCCCCTATATTAAAAGGGTGTTTTGTCTCAAAGTGTTTAATATTCTCCCACAAAGTGTTTAATTTTCTCTCAGTAATCTGGGAGAATATGTGATTGAGGGCACAGCCCACTTTGTGTGAGACTGTTGAGGATTCAGAATCACTTCTCACATGCTCCAGCCTTTTTCATTCTGAACAAGTTCTGTGAATATTTAATATGCTGTAGACTCAAGGTCATAAATGGCGTGCAACAAATAATTCATGCAACAAACTTATACTCTTTTCTGCTTTTTGAATCTCTGCGAAGTGGCGACCATTTACTGATGCAGAAATTCACTGAATCTTTTACACATTTTTTTGGTTGTTAATATTGGTAGCACAGTATATTTCATAAGGCAAGGTGGACAAATTATCATTCTGATGCTAATACTCCATAAGTTCTCTCATTGAATTTGACACAGTGACAGAATCATTAACAGCAGTCAACTTGATTTCAGCAGTTTACTGAAAGTAGTTTTTGTGGTTTTGTCATGTGTGACATTTGAATAATATACAGAATCACTTGGCATGCTTAATAATAATATTGCAATACATTTTTGTAATGGCTGTTGCTAAAATACGTGTATTGGCAACTTTTGCTGGTACCTACTCTATTCTCATCTCCCTGAAATAAAATGTTTTATTTATTTGCAACACCTGGAGAGCTATGAGAAGGATATTGTAAAAGCCCATCTGGGCAAGTGAGCAGTAGTAAAATAAATTATAGCGCTCAAAGGCCATATGCATGAAGTAAAAGTGGAGGAGCTTTTGGGTATCTGGCCATATATTTTCTAAAGATACCTACCTTGAAACAATAATGTTGCTAGGTTGGTTATAAATGATATGTGGTTCAGAAATGTAGTTCCTGTATTTTTTCTCTTTTTGTTTCACTCAAATGTTTTGGGTTTTTTTCTGCTGATGCTTGCTGTCAATAAGAGATAATCACTGATTCCTAAATTTTTATCAATGGCTTTGAATATCATTGGCAAAAATCTACCCACCCTGTAAATAGTCATGTACCATTTCTTCAGTCTCTCACATGTTGTAAGGTCAGATCCACACTGGTGTGGTGAATGGCAGCTGCCTTCCAAAGGTTTTGGTGCCAGCAGTAAATTCTTCTGCCTCTCTTCCTTGGCTCCTCATTTCTCAGGGTATTCTCATTCCCTGCTTGTCTGTCTGCAGAACCAATTGTGGTCTTTGGTCCTCAACTCAATGGTAACACATTTTTTTCCTGAGAATTCTGGTCTGAATCTGAATTGGCTAGTTGGTTTTATCCTCTAAATCCACATAGTTCCATCAAACCAATTATTTTATTACATTTTTGCTTGGATTTTATGATTTTTCTTGGGATTTGAGGATGCTCTCTGGGTAATACTGGCAAATCTTTCTTATGAAGTGTTTGTTGTTTTCAATCCATTTCCACTCCTGTCTTTTCCTGTTTTCCAGCTGGCAAACTTTCTAAATCCTGAGTGAATACTGAAGGCAGGCATGATGATCGTGTTTACGTGATTTTTCAAACATGGAACAATCTCGGAAATTACACTGTCAAGCTCTCTGCTCCTGTGTAGAAAATGTTGCACTTCAACAAAGGTCTATGAGGAGAAATCTGTATAAGAAATGGGGGGTACTTCAAAGCAGTCAAAGCTTTATCAATACTTGAGTTCAAATAGCAACAGGAGTTATTATCCCATATACCCAGCACAGCACTTAAAAGTATGGTAACCCAGGGAATTATAAACTCTAGAAGAATGAAATTGGCAAAGAAACCTACTGAAGGAAAGAGAAAATTCTTTAAATGCAAAGCAAAAAAAGAAAAAAAATCCAGTCTGAACCCCGAGATATTCTTAACTTTCTGCTTTTAACTACAGCTGTATCTTTCTGCTACACAGAAGAGAGGGTAACTTTTTTTTCTTTGAAAGAAAAAACACTTCAAAAAGATCTCCCACTTGAGCTTTTTAATTTTATAATCTACCCAGGAATATCTTTCTTCCTTCTGTAGTTTTTCATCTGATTAGAAGCTAAACCATGTGTTCTTACCAGTTTCTAGGATTTGTATTAATGGAAACAGCAGCAGATCCTGTTGTAATGAAGGACCCTGAGGGTGCAGAAATATTTTTGGGGTCATTTAACTGCTTTGAGAGTCATATATATAAAAGTCGCAGTCAAGGTCAACCACCACAAAACTACCACAGCCTATAGAACTACACATGAACACACAGTTTTTTTTTATTACATAATGTTCCAAATTTCTGTGCCAAGAGAAACATTGTCTTCACGTTTCTGTTCCCCAGACAGTTTAATCTCCAGTGCTCCATTTTTGTCATTGCTTGAGCAGATGCTGAATGTAGATCTGCTGTTTTGGTTATGTTTAAATAAGAATGTGCCTACACTTCTACTTTCAGAATATTTCAGACTTCCCGAAGAGGCAGTAAGTTCATTTTTGCTTCCTCCACTTTTCTGCTGTTCCTTTTGCAGTTGCCCATTCTTTGTTGGACATGATTGTGTCAAGGTTGTTGTGGGGTTTTTTTCAGTTTCCTCAGCACCTGCATCTTAAAAAATAATGGTGTTAGAATCAGACGCAGCTTGGTTTCTTATACTCCGTGATTTGGAGGTCTCTAGATCCAAATGTCTGCTGAAAGCTGAGTAGTGGTCCTAGGAGCTGCATTCCTGATGTGACTCTCCTAAACTAAGGACTTTTTATATTACCTGGACAGTAATTCTTCCTTTTGTTCTATTTTTGCTCAGGGACCCATCTATATGTCTTTTACTCACGAGCGTACACAAAATCTCAGGCAATTGCTGACCATTCAAACAGTTCATCACTAAACAGAGCAGATAAAGGATTTGTGAAAGGTGTCACTTGCAAGAGCCTACTTTAAAACTTGCTGAATTTAACAAAGGATTTAGATGTTTGTTTTGGTTAGTTTGGGGCCTTCTAATTTTACATCACTAATTGCTTGGTTAGGCTTCTAGAACTTTGACAAAAAAGTAGGTTTTTATTACCTCTATATTTGATGCAATTAAAGAGGATCTGTAGATCCCATGCTATGCTGAGTGCATAAATCTTTGCTCAGCAAATTGGCACAGATTTCTTTACTTTTTTGCTTCCCTGTCCTGATTGAGTGAGATCTGCAGTCACTACATTTCTAGGTGTGTCAAGACCAGCAGTATGTGATCGCCATTATATTGCTAAGAGCTCTCAGTGTGTAATCACACTGCCTTGGCTTGGCACTCTTAGCCACAGCAGAGCTGATTTCAGTGCAAGGCAGCAATCTAAATATTTGCTCTGCTTTTCAGAAGGGTTTTGCAGTCCAGACTGAGATTGGCTTTTTTTTTCCCTGCAGCTGTACTGCTCTCAGCTACTTAGCTGAAGGCTGAGACAGGTATGTCTAGCCAGGCTTTAGTCTCAGCAGAGACTGCAGTGTGAGCAAGACTTATAAAATGATGATCAGAATTCGCAGTTATAGCATTTGACCACCTTCAGGATTAAGTGCAAAACCAGTTACTTCTTTAGTTCACTGAAGTCCAGATACAGCAACCTCTAAACTCCTGAGTTACTTAGAAGAGGATACTGTTGAAAAATTCTTGGTGTCATTTGAGAGCCTTTTCCACTAATTTACTTATACAGCTTTTGAAAGGTCTTTTTGGTAGACCTAGAACAACAGTATAAAACGAGATGACATTTATCATCTTAGTTTTTCCTTGAGTACAACTTGAGCCTAGTTGTTTCTTTCCTGCAACCTCTTGGAACTCCTACCTTGCTCTGTTGCTTTGTGCAAAGCCAGGGAAAGTGTCTGTGTGAGTGCCCGGCCCCAGAGCACTCAGTGACAAGGTGTTTGCCAGCAACAGAACAGGGAACTGAGCAGATATGATGTCACATTTGCAAAGTATTTGCCAAATAGAGAAGGAGGACAGGCAGGAATGGTAAAAAAATACGAATCTTCACTCTTCAAAAAATACAAATCTTCACCTTCTGGGTATGTCTGAAGTAATCAGAAGGAAATGAATTTTTGAGATGACAGTTTTCCCTTTAAAATGCCCTGTGCATTACTACTGAATGTGAATAGCATTATCTTTCTTTCTTTGTTTCTTTTTTTTTCTTTTAAAGAGAAATATCTATTAATAGATCTCTGTGACAACAATTGCTTACCGGTTTATGCTTATGGCTTATCACAAAACTATTCAGTAGGACTTGTGGTAAAAACTGCGAAGTTTATATAATTGCAACCACAGGCAAAGCTTTGCTTCAGGGTCTGCTACACTATCAAACTCTGCAAGAGCAAAAAATAACAATGTAATTCCAATGACTTGTTCTAAGGGTTTGGGTGAGCTTATTTGACCCAACAAGACACTCACTTTGGCAAGCAGAACAGCTTTGAATCAGAGCTCCTTCTGATTAATGCAGAGTTCTCACTGGTCTATATTGTAATTATCTTTTGATCTTTGTCATGTGTTTTCAGTGGGATGTGATAATTACATTAAAATTAAATATTTTATCTCTTTTTTTCCGTGTGTTATCTGTAGTTATATTTGTGCAAGTGTTCCAATGTAATATGGAAAATTACCACAGTGACAGAACAGCAAACATCCCATATTACTCCCTTGTGCCATGGGATTTCAAGTAAACTAGAACTCTTTACAGTTTAGGAGAGCTGCCAGTCCCTCTGAAATTACCATTTTAATTGAATTGATCATAAACACTTTGCTCTGCCTGTAATACTAGACTGAGGAGATTAAATCTGTTTAGCCATAGTTTGGGGAAAGGGTGACCTTTCATCCAGTTTTGTTATAACTGAAAGGTTACGAATTTTTCTGACTGGAGCTTGATGCAAGGAAATGTGATGTGAAATTGTATATTAGAAATTACTCTTTTGCTTAAACATGTAAAGGTAGTCCATGAAACCACATTTATCTGTTTTCCTCACTTTTATAATTTTTATATTAATCTGAAATTATAATTTATTTTAAATGTAGCACTTCAGAATTTTTTATTATCAGTATTGAGGAAAATGCAAATGGCCGATACACGTGCACTCAAAATCGACTTACTTCTAAAGCAATAAAGTGCCATGCCTTAAAATAGCAAGTGTCTTCTGGCCTCAAAATTTCCAGAGCCAATTTTTTTTTTTTCCTCTGAATTCTTTTGTCTTAAAACTGCCAGCAGCCTAAACATTACGTAAGACGTTTTTGTCCTGCCGGCGTGCCCATCTCCTTTTGCTGTGCTCTTTGCTGCCTGTGGTCTTCGTCAGCCCAAGCACATTGGAGAGCCCGAGCTGTTCCCTTCAACCTAATTAACCTCAGACCATTACAGCCACGTTTGCTGTCATATTTGCAACTTCTTTTTCTTTTGTTATTTAAATAAGCATCTTGATTTCAGCATTTTCCTCATATTGGTTATAACAACTTGCTTCCAAATCTCTTCCCTTTCGAGCCTGACCCGTTGCAGAAAGGTGAAGAAATTCTGTACCTTTTACCCACCGTTTTAGTAAGTTTAATCTAGTAGTCTTTTGCTTGTGTGGAAAGACAGTCATAGTTAAAATGCCGAATGTGATTCTGACGTGTCTTTTCAGCATCCTTTTAAGTAAAAACATACTAGAGGCTTAAGCAGTTGTAAACAGGAAAAAAAAAACAAACAACTTTGCTACCTCAAAAGCTTTCTTAGGGTGGTTGCTTTCACAGGTATGCCTGCAAACAGAAGACGCAGTGTTCTGACAATTCCAGGCTAGTTTTCTCTTTGCTCCTTTAAACGGCAGTCCTGTACTGTGTGACTTTTTTTTTTTTCATTTAAAAACATTTATGATGGAAAATACAGCTCTTCAAAGATTTCTCGTATTGACAGAGTTGTTTAAGAGGAGCAAAGCATCCACAGAAATATCCGAGTTCTTCCAATTCAAGTACTGTGCTCCTCTTTTTAGATTTTCTTTCTTATGAAACACAATGCAAGTCAGCAATTCTTCACTGACATTGAAGCTTAGACTATAACTTGGACTGTATGGGCATCATAGCTAAGATTATTCATGTGCTGCAGCGAGCTCTCTTCTCGGACTGGAGTTCAGACAAAGACTAAATGCAACCCTCTTTACTCAACAAAACATAGTGTAGAGATCTAAGGAAGAATGGAGAGTATCAGGCATGTCAATCCCATCACTCCCCAAATATTTCTTCTGCTCTGAAGACTTCTGAAACCAGCAAGAGGTTTCAGAATTGTTGATGACTTTACAGATGCACATGAGGGAAACTTTCCTTCTGGGAAACAATCCTTCTGGGTACAAAGCTGTCAAAATGGATTTCCGTCAAGGCATCAAGCCTGTGCAGGGCTAAGAGTTGGACTCGATGATCCTTGTGGGTCCCTTCCAACTCAGCTTATTCTGTGATTCTGTGAAGTAATTAAATATTATGTCTCAAATGAGCAGACTGTAGCAGAGAGGGTTAAGTGTGTCTTCCGAAAAGTTATACAATATCTGGAAAAAATTATTGGATGAGTTCCCTCTGATTGCTAATTGCATTCACTATTAAGACATAATTTTCTTTCTCATTTGCTCTATGCTTCGAGGTAAAAGATGGAACATGGGACTGTGACAAATTCTCTTCTGGGATCTACGTAGTGGGCTTTGTCTTTGATCTTCCTTTTCTCCTGCCCTTGGAGACCAAATGCATTTTTGCACATGGCAAATGCACAGAATTGTGGGGCTCAGAAGTGCTGCACTGATCAGAGAGAATTTCCCTGAAAGGTCTGTGTTCTGCATTATTGAAGCATTAAAAAGTGGAGTTCAGGCTGTTTGGGGCTTGTAGCAGAAGTAGCTCTGTGTCTTGTCCTGGAGGCTGAGTCTGGCATGGGTTGAAAGGTCAGATGGCCTCAAGTTTGGAAGTGACCTGCGCTGTCGAGTCATATGAGACACTTAGGGGGTGTTCCCCCCTTTTTTTGTGTTTACTGCCATGAACCGGTGTCTAATATGAGAGTTCCCAGTGATTTTTGAAAGCTGTGCTTTCCTGATATCTGTTCACAACGTCTGCTAGGGGATTAAGGCTATAGTGGGCATATATTTCAAATAGATTTCTGTTAGAGAAGCCAATCCTGTCAATCAAGAAGTTGATACTGGACATTGAGGACCCCAACTTACAGATATGGGGTCTCCCTAAAGCAAAGTTTGTATCAGGCTGTGCTGGGTCAACAGCACAAAAAGCAGTAGTGAGCTGTGTGCAGTAGAGATAAAATGAAAATAGGGCTCTCCTGCAGTACCATTAGCTCACTGAAACTGCTGTATGCTGGGTTCCTTGGAGCTGCTAATTTATCATATTTTGTGTGAGGTGTGTTAACACTCTTTGAGTGCTGTCATGGAAGAGCCCAGAGGGATGGTGGTGGGTGAAATGCAGAAATAGGAGGGGGAAATGTGAGAGGTAAGTAGAGATGGACATCCTCTATTCATGGTTGTGAACAATACAGGTTTTCTTCCACTACAAAGTGACCTGAAGATGTACTAATTTTTTATCTTGGAGGCTTCTCCTGTAATTGAGTGAATAAGGATATATTTGGGAAAGACAGGGCTTTGCTTTCAGCTGCAAACTTACCCTGGGGGATTTTCTTCACTTCCCTGAGACAGTGTTCTTCCATAACTCTTATTTTTTAATTATTTTTGACTAGGGTAGAGGAAGGAAAAGAAGACCAGAGGATTTTTATTAGACTGTTATGAAATTTATTTTATCTAAGCAATGAGACCTTGTATTCACTGAAACTTGTGGGTGCTTTCGTGATGAAAATAAAACCTATAGTCTCATTTGGTAGTAGCCAAAAAATAGATAGTACTTTAACTTTTTTCAGTTTGATCCTAAAAAGACACAATAATTGAATAGAATTGAATTGAATTTTTGTTGTACAAAAAGCAACTACCAATACCTCTTGTGATTGATTTCTTTTTCATTTTCCATCCTTTCTCCCATGGATTTTTTATTTTTTTTCCCTTCTGTTACCTTCCTTTGGGGCTTGGAGTGGTAATGTTTTTCCAAGAGGAATGGCCCTTATAATCATGAATATCACCTTTCGGTACAGTTCAGATAGGCCCTCAAATGTAAAACTTTTTCTTTTGAGAGAGTGGAAAAAGTTGTTTAAAATAGCCTATATTTTCTTTAAAAAAAGGGCATGCACACATGCCTTTCCTTCCAAAAAACCCAATTCATATTAATACATTAAGAAACTTCTTAGGCCAAAGCCTCACAGGGATACATTTGCTTTTCAGGGCACGTGTCACTTCCTGATCCAATTATTAATGAAAGTTTCAGAGGCAAAAATAATTAGCAGTTTGCCACAGTACTCCTGACTCCTGGAGTTCTAATAATGACTTGATTTTTGTAGAACTGAGCTTACTACATGCAATAGACAAGTCTGGACAAAACAACTTACTTGGTGCAGTTCTTGAAAACTTATTACTATTATCAACATCCTCTCTGCAGCTGCAGAGCTGACAGATTTTAGGTCTTAAGAACAGGATGTAGAATTCAGTTTATACCTTATTGTGTGGAAAAAGGTCTCACGTTTTTCACCCATCTTCAGAAATTATCATACTACCAAAAAGCATGATGGACACATTTCAGGTTAAAGAAAAATTAGTAATGAGAAGTCTGCACTTGAAGGACAGGTAGTGTTAAAATTTAATTTTCAGTCTGTCAGCTTAGTTCTGCAGAAGAGTTTTTAGCTCTTAATATGTTAAGAGAAATACCATTAGGATTTTTTTCTCTGTAGTTACACAATAGCCCCGTGTATGGGTTTAGTAGTGCTCTCTCCAGCTATATAATGGAGATTTTCCTCCCTTCCAGTATATATCAGTATCTGATATTTTTTTCCCCGAGGTCAAAAAAAAGTATAATTTGCCCGGTGCTTTTATTTTACAGATTTTTTTGCTGTCCCTGCAGCAAAGCTCAAAGTTCCACATCTGTGGAATTCAGCCCTCTTCCAACTCTCTTCACCTTTGGAGAGGTTTTCACCTCTTCAAAATATCATGTTTTTCCCGAGACACGAGGACTTTTGGACGTGTGAGCCATCAATTACTACTTGCATTGTCCTGCATATTGCAACACCCTAAAAGTATTGGAGACAGACTCTTTATCTGATGTGTAGCCGTGATCAAACCTCTGAGCAGAAACCATAAGGGCAGTAGGAAATTAAGAGTAGAAGACCAACAAGTCTCAAGGAAGAAGCAAATATTCTTCATCCACCTCCCCTCACTGAGGGCTCCCTGTTCAAATTCTTCCAACCACACAGCTTTCTAGGCAACCATCTAACTAACACCATCAAACACCTTTGGGAATTGAATACCTTTGATGTTCAGATGGGAATGGAATCCTTTGTAGAAGCGATACAGAGAGAATAATTTATACAAGACATTTTACTTTCCTGGTTTTGTGACTTTGACCTTGTTTTTCTGTGTATTCTGTCACAATTAAGAGTTTTCATTTTCCAAACTTTAAATGATTATTTGCAAAATACTGAAGTTGGGAAAATTGTGGGTAAGTATTTTCAAAAGGAAAGAAAAGACAAAAGTGTTACAGCATAAGGGTGATTTTGCTGCAAAGGTAAGAATTGTTTCTCACGCATCTATTTGCAACTTATAGTAGAAAGGATCATTGAAAAAAAAAGGAATTCCTTAGAAAACCTTGGGGAGAAATACTCTGATTAGTCATCTTAATATTAAATATGGGCTGTTTCAGACATTTTACACCAGATATGCAGATCCCATTGTACTGACTATTACAAAATTGATCCACATTTGCTGAGGTTCTAACTCAATTTTCTGAGTGGACATGATGCTTAAATATGCCTCTTTCCAAAGAATATTCACTTAGGCTTCTCTGAGGAGTCTCTGTTCTGCTTTTGGCCATGCTGAGCCCGGAAACTCTGATCCACAGTAGGAACTGGACATTTATTTCAAAGAATTGCTCTTTAGTCTTTGGGAGCATAAGGTATGTGCTGCATAAAAGTGTTGCAAAATGTTTGCAGCACCATGAAACATCCAGACACATTCAGTACATACAAATAAATGAAAATAAATGTAAGAAAATAAAAATAATAAGCACTTTAACTTTGGCTAAATTTTTAGAGTATAGATATAGCATGTTGTTAAGTGCTTATGTGAAATGCTATTTTTTAAGGGTCTATACAATAATCCAGGACTACAATATGTTATTTTTTCAGTGGCTCAGTGAGAAATAACAATACACCATGGAAGTATGATGATAGCTGTACATTATGCCTTCTTTCATTGTATTAATTATATTTACCAAAAATGGTTATCAGTGAGTCCCTTGCCTGATACAATTAGTAGAATGAATTTAAAATAGCAAATGAACCTGTGGTTTACCAATTGAATCAATATAGGTATATCCTAAGAAAACCCAATCTATTATGCCTCAGCTAATGCAAACTGTTGTGTTCTTTGTGTTCATTACTTAGCTGGAACACAGCATTTCATTTTCACGTCACTTTGGTGGTGCACAGGTGTGTTTCAGCGAAAGCAGGACAACAGATGGTTGTGTAGGCGTGGGATTACAGTTTTCTCCGTGGTAATACTTTGAACTCTTACTGCCCTGGTACTTTTCTTGGTGCTAAATATAGTGACGCTCACATGTGATTTAGTCACTTAATGATAATCCTCTGGTGCCTTTGTTTTATGCTGCACTGTGTCTCATAAGATCTGATGATGATCCAGAAGGGCAGAGGTCTGCTTGCAGACATCACAGTTGCTGGCTATGGGCAGATGTCTCAGATGCTCCACAGCTCCTAAATTCACACTGGATTCCTATCTTCAGACAATTTGAGTCCTGTCCTAGAAGCACACACACACATGCACACACACACACATAGATGCTTGCTCTCACACCCTGGAGGTTGAGACCATACAGTTGGTTTTGAGAAGTGCAGATTCAAATATTTCATTATGATTTACTCTTTAATGTCTGGAAGTAATTAACTATTTTTATTAGAATTATTAATTATTAGAAATCACCATTATTGCACACAGGCCTTAACATTATTTTCTAGTTTATTAACCCCGGTGTGCTGCTCCTGTGCACATGAGCTTTGCACAACAGCAGCTCCCGGGGAAGGATAAAAGGAACCTTATAATCTCTTTCTGCTGTTACCTTAACAAGTCTGTCAGAAGCTCTTTGCAGAATGAAATCTACTAGTACATGTCCTGACACCTTTTAGGGATTCTTATTTCAGCATCCTGTCCTGGGCATATGAACCTAATTTTCCAGTTCAACTACCTTAAGCTAAATTTTTTGAAGATGATGATAAAATATAGAGAAGGGATATCCTCAAATTCAGTTAGGAGATTAGCTATCTTTCATGTTTTGTTTCTATGACACTGCTATAATTCTCTAGGATTCTTTGGGTCCTGGCCTGTCAGAGTATTGCTGCTTTAATAGGCTTGAACTAAAAGCCTTTCCAGCACCCAAGCATAGTGTCCCAAATACTAATTTTGGTCTTTACAGTAGTAACCAGTCTTCCATTTTCACATCCTCCTGTGACATTTTTCACTCATTTTCTCACTGAATTTGTAACTCCAGTGGTGGCAATATTCCTAACAATTATGACTCTAAAAAAAAAAAATAGATAGACCTACTTATCTCTGACCTGTGATATCTGATTCTTGAAGAATCATTTGTATTTTTTGTCTCTCTTCTCTTCTGAGGGGCGCAGAGGTGGATTATGAGCTGTGTGAGACATGCTCTGACACGTGCTGCCATCTTATAGGGCTTTGCTCTGTTAGTATAAAGTGTTTTGGACAGAAGTCTTTGCAAACTGGTTCTTTAATCTTAAAGCAGATATTAATGCATATTTTATATTAATGTATATTTTATACTTAGTGTTTGTAAGGAATCCTTATAAACAACTATGGTAATGCCAAATTTGCAGTGGGAAAGGACTTTGTTGTAATGCCTCTGTCCTAGAGACAGTGACTGATAAAAACCATTGACTTCCATTGACATGTCTCCAGCGATGCTAAACCTTAGTGTTTGCTTTTCCATACCTCATGCTTTTACTTGTCTTGTCTTTTATGCTTGACAGGAATTTACCATACATCCATTCCTTGTTTATTCGCATCTTTCATGGGAATGTTGTTCTGTTTTTCCAGGGAGAACTTGACTACTTGACTTCTCAGTTTTGAAATGAAAAATAGATCATTGGGATGATCAGATGTATCTAACATAAAACTTCTTTGAAAAACGCGTGTGGAGGCTGACACGAACAAAAGGTAATTATAAACTTTCTTGATTATAATTTGAAATCGCTAGGAAGTGCCTACCTAATCATTTTTCGGAGTAGTGCCGGAGTCACAGCAAATCATCCTAGCTGTGGACAGCAGACAGCAGTAGCAGTAACTCTTGCTTACATTTTGGAAGCAGGCATTCCACACATTGAGTTGTATCTAACCCCCTCCAGCACGTGTCAAAAGTAATATTCATCACTCTTCCATAAAAGGCCTAAAGTGACTTAATCAGCCGAAGTTTCTCTCCATTTTAACTGCCTGTTCCTATTTGAGGCAAGGAGAGCCTGTCTGTTGCTGCACAGAGGCGTTGCATGTCTTCGTTAAATAGATACTCAGCTTTCCTGTTCACTGCATCTCCTTTTACATCCTATCATTCTCTTGCTCCCTCCTGACTCTCAATAAATAAATAAGCCCAGACCAGACAAAGCTGATAAGCTGCAGCCAGGCAGGGAGGGATGGAAGCTGTCTTTGGAGTCATGAACTGGGCTTTCCACTGATGTGACAGCACTGAAGACAGTCAGACAGAAGAAGAGATCAAATACTGCGCTTTTGAGGCCCCTTGCTTCGCAAATACACAAAAGTGCTGATATGTTACCTGCAAGTAAAAGACAAGTCAACAATAAAAAGATGAAGTAATCATTAAGGAGAGGAGGGATTGATGGACATTGCAGTAGCTCATCTTACATGTATTTTTAATGCTGGTTTAAAGTGTGGATGGGAACTGAAGAATTGCAGGCATATGTGTGTTGTGTGCCCAGTAAAAGGAATGGCATAAATTATGCAGGACATGTCATCCTGTTGCCAAATATTTAACACCATTCCTACACAAAAGAGACAGCTCAGGGGATTCTTATTTATACATCAGTAATCAAATCCTTTTCTCATCATAGCAATCTCTTTTGCATAATTTGTACCTGCCACATCTAGAACTTGCACAGAAACTAATTCACAAAGAGGTGGCCTGGTGCTGGTTGACAAAACTTAGTGCTTCAATGACAATTTGTGCTGTACCATAACTGTGTGAGTAAAAGTAAGTCTGTCTGGATCCCCCCTTGCTGATTATAATTGTTGTCTACATCTGTACAATTTAAAGTGACTTATGATTATTTCTTGTCCTGGGATTGAGAAAGAAAGTCTTTGCCTCAGAAAATTACCCATTCTGACTCAAAAAGAAAAATGTTGGAAATGCAAATATTTTCTACAAATTGAAAGTCACCCAGAGCTCCCCATATCTCTTCTGAAAGTAATGCTTTCAGCAGAAACTGGCTGATCTGCCTAATGGGTACAAATTGTTCCTGCCTGAAATGAATTTTATTTAAAATTCAGTATCTTTCAAAATTTATGGTTACTAGTCTGTAGGGGTTTCTTTGCTTCTGTAAAATGCACAAAGAGAAATAACTCAGTGCAGTGTGTCCTCATAAGAGTTATTCATTATTTTATGATGGAATCATAGAATAGTTTGGATTGGAAGGGACCTTAAAGACCACATGGTTCCAACACCCTGCCAGGAGCAGGGACACCTTCCACTAGACCAGGTTGCTCCAAGCTCTGTTCAACCTGGCCTTGAACGCTTCCAGGGTTGGAGGACCCACAGCTTCTCTAGGTAACCTTTCCAGTGCCTTACCACCCTCACAGTGAAGAACTTGTTCTTCATATCCAATCTAAACCTGCCCTCTCTCAGTTTAAGGTCATTACCCTTTGTCCCATCTCTCCACGCTCTAGTAAAAAGTCCCTCTGCATATCTGTTGTAGCCCCTTTAGGTAATGGAAGGAGCCCTAAGGTCTCCTCAGAGCCCTCTCTTCTCCAGGTGCAACACCCCCAGCTCTCCCAGCCTGTCTCCAGAGCAGAGGGGTTCCAGCTCTCTGAGCATCTTTGTGGCCTCCTCTGGACCTGCTCCAACAGGTCCATGTCATTCTTATGTTAGGGATCCCAGAACTGGACTCCAAGTGGGCTCTCACAAGAGCAGGATAGAGAGGGAGAATCACCTTCCTCAGCCTGCTGGTCACATTTATTTTGGTGCAGCTTAGGACTTGTTTGGCTTTCTGGGTTGTGAAAGCACATTGCTGGGTCAAGCTGAAGCTTGTTGTCAGTCAACGTCCCCAACTCCTTCTCCTCAGAGCTGTTCTCTTCCATTCTCCACCCAGCCTCTATTTATACTTTTAAGTTCTTAGTTCTATCTTATCCTGGTTTCATTTTGATTTCCTAAGAGGTTGTACTGTGATGACCCTCCCGTGTTTTGCCTGAGTGCATTTGGGTGCTGATAACTTAATAAGCACGAGAAAAGAAAAAAAAGAATAAAGAACAGCACTGAAAACCTTAGGCAGCCAGCAGCTTTGATAGAAGCAGATGAAGTTTCAGTGGGAATTACAAATGAGGAGATAGAGCAGAATTTGTAATAGAGATGCACAACACAGTGCAAGTAACTGAACTTCCACCTACATATTTCAAACTTACATCCACAGTGCTTGAAATTCCATAACGTTAATGCTGACCTTTAGTATGCAGGAACATCAGGGGAGGGAAGATGTGTCTTGCTATATTGTGGGAGCACAAAACTTAAAAAAGAGTTTGAGAGTATGATTAGGAACTAATTAGTCTCCTCCATAAAGTCTATCTACTGTGTGTTTGATATATGACTTATAGGATTGTAGTCCAAAGTTAAACCACTACAAACTTTTAATGTGTTGTTATGCCATTTTGTTAAAATTTGGAAGAGAAATAACTGAGATTACAAAGGGAAGGTATAGGTAAAGAGTATAAAGAAGTTTTATGTGTCTTGCAGATTTTTAAAACCATAAGTTCTGGAGAGGAGATAAGTAGCCTACACAGAAAAGCAGCTCAAAGTCTGGAAACATTACTGGAGGCAAAAAAGTAGTCAAATCTTAACTTTCTGAGTGTTTTACTGGAGCATTTCTAGTTACTCAAAAAGCACAGGCTCTCTGTGGACTTCGTGTTGGTTGCTGATACATTATAGAGAATATATTGCTGTATATTTTACTGAGCACTATCTAATGTTTAAAGAATATATACCATTAGGATAAATTCAGAGCAACCTTTATCCAAGATATAGCCTTCTTGCTTCTGACCGTTTTGCTTCAAGGATTGCCTGAGCCAATGACAGCAACAGCAAATTGATGATGACTCTGTCTGTCTTTCTTTAATTTGAATAAACATTTTTTGTTCTTTTCAAGATTTTCACCTTCTAATCACTAGTAACTCATTGACTTTTTAAAATTTAAAAGTTATTCCAATTTTCTTTTCCATTTTTACTTTCAGGCCTCATGTCACTTTGCTTTCCTTCCCTGTCCTGTATCTCTGTCCTTGTCTAGATACCCCACTTGTTTTGTTTTCTGAAGGGCAAGTGTATATATAAAAATGAAATGCTCTTTTTCAGCTTTGAAGAAATTGACTCTGCATCAGTGACTAGACCTCTTCTCTCCCCTTCTGTCACTTCTCCCATCTTCTCCTTCCCACACTGTGACTGACGTATTACCCCTTCTTGTCTGCTTTCTGCACCTCATTCTTCATGGCTGTTTTTCCTTGCTCTCATTATTTGCCATTCTTTGCTTCAGTCTTTCATTCTTTTCCTTTTCATTCTATTCATTTTGACAACTTTACTCTTGCCTTGCCATAATTCCGCACTTACTTAGTTCTCTTTGTATTCGATAAAGAAGAATCAAGCCTGTTAAATCTCATTTGCCAATACATTGCCTCTAATTTGCTGCAGAAGCAGTGACTGCTGCTGTTTCCCGCAGAAATGTCCTCTTTTATCCACCTCCTCTGCCATGCTTCCAGCCCTGCACGTTAAGGCTGGTGTTTGCAGAAAAGCCTAGTGAATGAGGTGGAAGGTTGGCACTTTGACCCCTGGTACCTTGGTGATGAAGCACCAGATAACCATTTTACTGAATTACCAGCTGTGTAAAAATCTGAAAAACTGTGGTTTGAAGAGTAGCCTTTCCTACCATTAGACACTCCGGGTTTCCTTGAGATTTATTCAAATTTTAGCTGTAAGGCACCATGTATGACAAAGCTGCATGGAAAGCAAGCCAGGCAAATGAGGGGAGCTCTCTGACATCCAGCAGAAGGGCTTAAAAAACAAGAAATATGCAACTTTTTCAAGGACTTACTCTTGTCCTGCATTCAGTTGAAAATTTGATCCAGTCAAATGGGATCATTTTGGATGCGCAGCTTGCAATGACAATACAGCACAAGTGACTGTCCTCCATTGGCAGTGACAAAATGTCAGCAGTGGCAAAAGCAGAGATAAAGCTTCTGATGTTTTGCACATTATCTTTTAATCTAAGCTGAAGTATGTCCAGCGATCTCTGGAATACTTTATCATTCTTTCTTCAGGGACAGAAAGTATTACAGGATGAAGCCCGAGCTCCAACTGTGCAATAGAATAGCGTTGACTTACTGGTAATGAGAGTAGAATTAAGTCCATTTTATCTAGTGGGTGTGAAATTAACTCATTTGGTGTGACGCTATTGCATTTTCTAGAGAGTGTGAGAGATGCTGTTGAGAGGGACTATGAAAATAGAACTGATCAATAGATGGTTTCTTGAAACAAATAGATTTGATTTCTATGTGAGAAATACCCAGCACATTACAATACCAATGAAGTATAACTTATATTGGTCTTTGGCTTGAAACTAAACTGATAATTAGTTATATGTGGTATTGATAGAGGTTTGAAGACTGAAGGTGAATGGAAAGTTGTCCTTTTAATCACCACACATTTTCTTTCAGCTCTTTCTTCTAATAGTGAAGGTATTTCAATACTTCCTAGCATCTCTCCTTTCACTTTTTGTTTAAGTACTTACATGTAGAATTGGGTAAAATAATTTCAGCACTTATATGTTGGCTACTTAATTTGCACGGCAAGTGAATCAGAAGTGATATTGAACTCGTCTGAAACAAACAAACAAACACAAAAGCAGATTGTAACAGATCTCTACTTTTATAAAGAGATTTAGTGATACTGAGATATAAATTTAATGATGTTTCCACTCCATTTCCCCTCTAAAATATTACTTTTGTCTCTAACTATACCCTGCTGCAATGTCAAAGATCATGTTAAGAATAAACAGTGTATTGTCTTTCTACCAGATTTGCTTGTTAACTCAGGAATAAGTGTTGTCAAATAGGAGAAAAATCTGTGCAGAAGTCTTGACCGGTGTGTAAATTAACCCCTATATAAACAGAGTGTTGTAGCAGCTCTGGAAATGAGCTGCTGATGCTGTCTGGGTTGCCTAAACACAAGGAGATATTACTATCAGAAGAGGAACAGGTAAGACATTTATATTTGCAGAATTCTTGCATGGTCAAATAGTACTTCCCTCAAATGGTACGAGACCTTTTTCCTCTCTGTTATCAGCTCTCCAAATGATAAAATTGTGCAGTTGGCTTTCAAAATTATTATGTGTGTGCTTAAATCTCTGCTATTTTAATTTATCTTTTGACTTCTGCATTTTTCAGTTACAGTGAGGTCATTTTCCAGCTTTTCCTCTCCTTTGCAGAGTATAAAAATACTTTTCTTCTAGTGCAAGTTGAGGTTCCCTACTATGAATCTACTCAGCAGATAAACTCTTAAAAAAAAGCAGAAATATTAATGGGCTGATGATGAAGATTTCAGATCTTTGCAACATTTCTTACCCACACAAAATCACCCTTATTTTAGATTCAATTCAGTTTAATTAAGCAATCTCATATGTAAGCACAGGGAAATTATCTACACTTGCAGAGAAGCTGCAAGTCCTTAGAGTAAGTAAGAGTCATCACCTTTCCACAACAACTCTGTTGAAGAAAAAAAAGAAAGTGTGCAAGTGGATTGGTATCCATGTTTTTGGTTTTTCTTTTTGTTGTGTTCTGACATTCAGTCATGTGTCAAACAATTTTCTGAAGAGGTATTTCTACCATTTGGACAAATAAGTATCTACTCCTCAACCTGTCATACTTAATTTTGAAATTATGTATTATTACTGACTTGCCTGAGAGTATGAGCAGCAGAAATATTAAATTTTACTTAATTATGTGCATACATACATATTGCACATTTTGCCCCAAACCTGGGCATGTATCAGCCATCAGAAAAAGGCAAAATATCTGTTTATCTCAGACGGTGCTGAGGCAAAAGTGCCTGTTAAATAAAATGAGTCACTGATTTTAAAGAGTCTGCTGTGGCCATGTCTTTCTTTGAACTCGGGTATTTTTTTATCCTGGTTCTATTTCCTCATTACACAGATGGTCTCAATTACTTTGACTTTCTGAATAGTGCTTAATGCAGTGAGATTTCTGGGACCTGTGGCCATAACTTGCACTCTGCAGTCACTTTTTCACCAAAAACACATCAGAAATCTGAAATAGCTTGCTGAATTTCTTTTGAGCAGATATTGCACATTTAGCTAATAAACCAATTATTTTGTACTTAGAAAACAACCCCAAAAATTCCAACCCATAAGATACTGCTAAATGGAAGAGCCACAGGTGTTTGATGGCCTGTGAACTTCCAGGTTAGCAAGATGCTCTACCAAGGACACAGGGAGGGAAGGACTCCTGGATGTTTTGGGGCATGTTGCTAAGGAAACCTGTGCTTTTGATAAAATATGCTGGGAACAGCTGGCTTTGGAGAGTTTGTCTTTTCACAGTCAGCACTACCGAAAGGGAAGCAGAGGCCCTAAATAGATGTTTTAAAAATGTACATGTATGTGTCGGGGACCCCTGGGGCCTGAAGGACCAGACACTCACATTTGTGAGGGGTTGTGCTCTTTTGGTGGCCAAGCCCAGAACTCATATCCTCTCTGCGTGTGTGCAAAATCTGTTCTGAGTTTACAAAGAGTAAGAACACATGTTGAATTTTGAGAAAAAAAAATGCTTGTAGGATTTAATCTGACCTTCCACTTATCTCCAGATTAAGTCATGGAATCGTAGAATGACCTGGATTGGAAGGGACCTGAAAGATCATCTTGTTCCAACTCTGCCATGGGCAGGGACACCTCCCACTAGACCAGCTTGCTCAGAGCCCCATCCAACCTGGCTTTGAACACTTTCAAATGTGAGGCAGCCACAGCTTCTCTGGGCAACCTGTTCCTGTGCCTCACCACCCTCACACAGTTTGCCTCAGACTCAGATGTTTGCCTCAGACTTAATTTGTTGAGAATATTTCCCTCCGCTCTTGTTTTCTCACAGTGAGAGTGCTGTTCACAGCGTGTGTGTAAATGTTGAAGCTCAACGAACTCCAACGCAGTTTTCTTTGGGAAGATTAGAAACATAAAGAATCTACTAAAAATTCTGTAAGGTCTCTGAAGACCATGAATAGAAGACGTGCAAAAATGGATGTTCTAAGGCAAAGTACCTTCAATCACACAGCACCTCATAGCTCTTATCATCATATTATGGCTTATACTTGACTGCCAAAGTCTTGGAGCTGGCATATTTGGGGTTGAAATTCCTCCTCTAGAGTTACATAGGCAAGATGCAAAAATAAGCCATGGCTAAAGTGTGTGCAGGAGTTGGATTCTTTCTCTAAAAACTATGTTTTTTTGAGGCAGCACAACTTCAAATCACAGCAAAGACCTTTTATTATAGTACATCTGTGAACAGGATGGTAAATGTTTGACATGTTTATTAAAAAAAACGAACACAGCACATTATCCATCTGCTGTGATTACTGTATAGGTAGGCAGTTGGGACTTTGAATGTAAAAATCTATGGGCTTCTGTGCAGCCCATCACTGCTGCTGCCAAAAGCTCTCAATAATATATTTTCACAGTAAGGCTTCTACTGTACTTCAAGGTGTTGTTGGAATTTCTCTCCTTCCTAATTAAAAGGAACCGTTTGACATCTTGACCTGAACCAGTTTGGTAAAGTTACTTGTGTCTATCAAATTTGCTGTGTGCTCTGGAGTATAAATTATATTGAAGATTCGTAGCTTGTGAGCATATTTGTGCAGGAAAACTGTACCTAACTTTCAGGTTTAGGACTGAATTTTAGCTGATGACAATTTTGGCTGCTGGTTCAGCCAAGACTTTTTATTTGGTGATCTTTGAGATTGAGCTTTCTTAATCTCTAGAAGTATTAAATTTCAGACTAAAAGTGCTCACTAGAAATATTAATTGCCTTAGCTTGCCCAGTGTTGGCTCCACAGTATGTGGATAAGAGCTGAACTCCATCGCTTGCCCTGCCCAGTTACTGCTTTTGTCTGTCATACCAGATGTTTTCTCTTGGTTCTCTGTCTTCATAATTTTATTATAAAGCACAACCCAGAACTGAAAATGTTCCACCTCAAGGGTATTTTCCGTAGTTTGGGTTTTATCTGCATTAAGTACTATGTTGTTACACTCTAACTGTGCACTGAAACCGCTTGTTGAAGTAGCAAACTAACATTGCACCAACCCTTTGGAATTCGCTCCCATTGCATCCAACTGGTGTTACGCAATACTGAAGGTTCAAGTCAAAAACACCCAAAATTCACGTAGCTACAGCAGAAGTAAAAGGCAAAAGCTGCAAGAAGATTAACGGGATTGCTTATTTAGTAGTCCAGAACACAAAGAGTATTCCTCAGACTATCATCCATCATTTCTGTTGCCTCAGGCAAAGAGGACACTTCAAGCTTGCTTCCAATTTTACTGAGTATATTTGGTTTCCTGTGTAGCTTAAGATCATTACTTGTTTCATTAATTCATTGTGACTAAAAAGTAAAAATCATAAAAAATTCAAACTTTGTTTTCAGCTGCAGGGTTGCATCTCATAGCAGTTGAACTGTCACTCAAATAATTTTTCTGTGCTTTTTTGGTCTTGTTCATATACAGTTATGAAGAAAGTCGGTATTTTCTCCTAATTTGTATGTGCGATTTTTTCATTATCTTCAAATACTGTTACTTTTTGTTTGATCTTTCCTAGAGAAAAATGTTCTCCTATGATTTTTTTGATCAGTGTTTATCTTCATTCTTTCTCTTTCCTGTAATTAAACTCTGTAAAAGGTGAAAATATTGACAGCAAAGTTAGGCTAAATTATAGTAAACCCATGCTGGTGTTCTGTAGCAGTTTTAACTTCATATTTCTCTTGGTCACACAACAGTAAATTAGATGCTCTTTGTCACAACAAATTTTGCAGGTGAGATCCCAAGATAGTCACACAGTGGTGAGTACTTGCAGTCAGTGTGGTGGGAAAAAGCATTGGGAGGATCCAGTGGAGAGCAGGGTGTGAATCAGACTTACGACTTTTTGATTTCAAACCTACACCACAGCTCTGTTATAGCAGAGTAATAGAAACAAATAGTGAAATATTTGCTCTGGGTTGTTTTTAGTTGTTGCTGTTGTGTTTTTTTACTCTTACACAAAAGGAGTTCTGCATACAAACAGACTCAAAGCTTAATGATTTTCTCCCTTAGCTGCTACAGTACCAGTCTATGCAATACTTATTAAAATGCTACATCATACTCCAGAGCCCTTTATTAAACAGAGTCTTAATTTTTCAGAGATTCTTATAAAGTTATCTGTCTTCCCTCTGAAAATATTGAAGTAAATTCATGACATTGCTCTAATCCAAGAACAATTATTATGTGCTCAAACGGAAAAAACAATGTATCTTTTTAAGTAAACTAACATAAAGTATTTGTAGATTCTGCGAGTCAATTTGAGCTGAAAATTATATTGGTAAGGAGTCATGTTAGGAAATACGAAGCAATGAAACTGCAGTCCTATCTGCTGAGCTCCCTAAATATTTACTTACTGTACTTCATAGAAATTTTGTGTTAGAAATTATGATGGAATGGTTTCAGTGCAATCTCCCAAAGGTCTTAACATTAAAAGTAGAGTCTTTGTCTCTTTGATGAATTACAGAAAGTGGTCCATTTTGTCTGCAGAATTCTAATGCCTGTTTCTGTAAAAGTAGATGAAAATAGGGATGTGATGAAAATAAGCTGGTTGACACTACTAAAGAGAGAAAAGCTGGGTTGGGAAACCACCTTTTAGATATTCAACCAAACCACTTGCTGGTTCTAACATGGTTCTTCAGAATTTATTTCTCTCTGTATAATTTTGAAGAAGTCCACCTACTGCTCTGGATATCTTTTCATAACATTAGTGATACAATGAATTCTTAGTAGAATTAAAAGATCAGTTTGATAGATACTTATCTTCCTACAAACCTTCCTTTCTGCTCCTTCATCCTGTGGAATGAAACATTTAATAGTAGCTGATATCATTGGCTCCAATGACAGGACTTAGACTGTAATTTAAAATTCATTCAAACCTCACACAATTAAAAAGCTGTCTAGAATATTTGTGAAATCACTTTTGTGACATATCTAAAATGGTTTGGTGGATTAGAATGTCATAAAACAGTCTGACTTCAGAAAGAACCCACTTCTAATCTGTGCATTCACAAATAATTTACATCTTTTGGACTTGGAAAATTCTTGTGTTATTGTGTATAAATTAGCATATATTTTTATACAGGCTTATATAGAAAATTGCTGAATTTTTAAAGATCGTTGCAGTTTGTGATTTATCCTCTCACTGTCTTATGGGGACATTCTGTGGAACTGGTAAACTCTTTCAAAATGGTTTCAAATGGTACAAATTTTCAAAATGGTACAAATTCGATTGTACATGACGATGTAATTTTTTCATTATGTTGTCTCTCCTTACATCTGAGTCTCTATAACTGATTTGAAAACTAATTCTCATCTCATTTCCTGGACAGTGCAGCTCAAGTGTTGTAAAAGGGCGGTGAGAGATCACAGGATGGGTGGGTGGCACAGTTGGCATCTGTCACGCTCTTGGTACACATTACTCTGTTCCACCCATTAGATGTACTCTTTTTTTAAAACTCCCCATGCTGACAGGGAAAAAGTACCATTATATCACAAAAAGTTAATGCCTTAGGTGGAGGAGGATGCTTTTATAACTAAAATAATGTAGACATTGCGTATGTGATATGTTATTAATAGTCTTCGATGCAATTTAACTTCTCCTTTAGCAATGACAGGTTTTTTCAGCTTTTCACTAGTTCTGTATAACAATAATTTGGAGGCTAAACATGTGCAACTGAGATTATTTAAACTGATAAATTGATGTGAGACCAAAGTCTGACCTTAAGTTAACTTTTGTTACACACTGTCTTCACATTGCTCTGGATGATCTTGTCTGCTTCTTATGTTCTCTTCAGGAATATCATTATCCTAGAATCACAGAATCACTGAAAGGCTTGAGTAGGAAGGGACCTTGAGGGTAATCTAGTTCTAACCACCCTGTCATGGGCAGGGATGCCACCCACTACATCATGTTGCTCAGAGCTCAAATTTTTCAGATTTGATGGATAGACAATTAGCAATTAGTTGAAATAGTTTCAGCTATTTCAGTAGGCATCTCTCCTATTCTGTTTGAATGAAAACCCCAAATAAAAATCCGTGCATGGGGAACATTAAGGTTGGTTTCCTATGTTGCATTTACCAAATATGTGAGAAAGGCATATGAAAAAGCTTTCAAGTTCTGCTGTGCTGACAGCTGCTTGCAGAGGAGGTCAGAGCCTTTCAGCGATCTGCCACTCTCCAATAACTGTTCAAAGCGCCGCAAAGGCTGCCAGTTGAACATCCATTTAGCAGTAACTGTTAGTCTTCTCCTTGCTCCACTGAACTCAGTAAAAAAACATTCTTTAATGGAATAGGAGCAGGCTGTGACCTCAATACCCAAATCAAAAATTGATCTCTTGGTGCATTTTTTCGCAGTCTGTTGCTTTAGATGATATCTATATATATACCTTAATAAAATCTCTATCTTAGTGTACAATTCAGACCTGACTGAAGAGCTGAATAAGAATTGGAACTCAGTGTGCTTTAAGATTCTGGTGGTTTGGAATACTTGTTTCTCGTATGTGCAGGCTTCCACAGCGTATTTCTGTAGTGAGAAAATCCAAGTGCATTATTCCTTTGATGTGTCTGACCCTTGGCTCTGCGTTGTGTCGTGCAGTAAGGCGCAGGGTGAGACAGCCTGGTGCAGTGTAGAAACATCAAGCAATCTCATTCTGCAATTCAGGCCAAGAAGTCCTGTGGTATTTATAGCAGATGTTAACCCCTGGCCCCCTGGCCTCTCTTCACCGTGGAGTTGCATGAAATGGGTTGTGCTCTCTGGAACTCTTCACGCCAGCTGAGGGAGCTGACTCTTCAGACAAAGGGATGGGACAAAAGGAGCAGTATTCAGGCAGGCTGTGCTCTGTGTAGTGCACTCACTGTGTTTGCAATTGACTTAAATTTCCTAACTGCATTCAGATGTGGAAAGGAATAAAGTGATACAAGGCATTTGAGCGAGAGCAACACAAAGGATTAGCTATCAGAAGCCTTTGGGGCTGTCTTTGACTCCTTTGGCTGGGCATTTGTGATTTGGCTTTTAAATCTTAATTGTTCAAGGGTGATAAATCCAGATAAATCCAGGTGATAATCCTAGTTTTAAAAGACCTGCTTTGACATCGCTTGTATGACAGCCTAATCCAAAATACAGCAGTAGTTCTTTGTAATCTTAATGGTAAATGTTGACTATATCCAAGCAAACAATTACACATCCTCATTTAGACTTATAAGAAGATTGCTACAAACGAAAAGCCAGTGACCTTAAAGTTTTATATTCTGAGTATATATAAATGGCTGCCTCTATTTTGGTGTGATTTCTGTATATGAAAACAACGACGCTCAATCTCTTTTGTTGCCTCTAGTAAATGATGACTGATAGCCCTTAGATGTATTATATGGCATTTCTCACTATCGTTACATAAATTGCCTCAACTTTTTTTGTGCAGTCATTGATTTCTGACTGTTTCCTTGTTAAACACTGCTGAGGGCAGTCTGTCAAGGACCTGCATGACAGTTATGGGACTTTACAGTGGTGAACTGATATAATTCTTCTAATATTCCACCAGCTAAATATCTGTCTAGTCTTTCTTATCGCAGCAAGATCATTTCAGAGAACCAATTTTCAGCTGAGTGTGGAACTTGTACAATTTAAGGAGGACTAAAGTCAAAGCACAATCAAGTTCAGTAATCACCTGGTCTTTGCACTACTGTCTGTCCTGAAGCTTTCCCTAGGGAAGGGTAAAATCAAGCTATTTGGGTTCTCGGAGAGTAGGGGCAGTTAGCAGTTGTTCTGAAAGACTTCAAATAGAGAAAAAAAGTGCCCTTTAATGGAATTAGAATGTGGATATTCAGACCTAAATTTAAGGCCCATTTCTGCAGATGAGACTCAAATAGTACTTCTTGAGGTTTTGGAAGGCCTTCCCTGGAAATGTAATCAGTTTTATGCTATCCTGTTACCTCTGAACACATGTACATCACACTGTTTGTGTGTTTGTGTGTTTGGTTCTGTTCTTACAGTGACTGGGCTTTTTGGATATCTGTAAAATATAGGCCAGAATTCTTCTGATTTCAGTCCAGAAAACATTGAAATATTTCAATCTTCTTTAGAAAGAGAAATGCTTCCAGTGTAGGAATTGCTGACATCTTGAAATTAGTTTTCTAATATTTTTTTAAATATTAAAAAGACATAGAAAAAGAATCTTTGGTAATATAAGAATAAAATTTCTCTGAGAGCGAATCTGTTAAAGGTAGCATGTCTACTTTGAAATAGCATTTTGAAACAATGGATTTAATTTCCAACTTCTTATTGAAAAATTTTATCATTTACATTGTGGTTCACAGATTTTTTTTTTTTTNTGTGCAGAAGATTTTCACACAAAGCATTTCAAGTTGCTTTACCGGATACTGAAAAGCAACAGAATATGAGCCCTGGTTCCATTTAAGCAGGGAGCCTAGGGCGTCTGAATGTGTATAATTTTCGACATATAAAGAGATATGTGCAGGTAGGCACTGAGGTAGAGCCTTCCTTCATCTCCTAGTGTGAAGGACATACGGCTTTGGAACTTCATTCCACAAATATGCCCTCACTTAAACTAATTTGAGCCCTTTCTCTTAAATTGAATACTAATGAGCAAGTCTGAAGCCCATGTGATTCACACACAAGCGAGACTGTACCTAAGAGAAAGAGAGAATAATTAAAATAGATTATTACGGTAAGTTTATAACTGGATGTATTAATAGATTGTTTTGTAAAAGGAAGGATATGAAATTTTATACTTCTCTGACAAATTATATCTGTGGCAAAGAGTTTAATGAAGGCAGACAGTAACACAAATGTACCACATTTTTATGACAGCATTTATATCAGGGTTATATTTTTTCCTTTGACTTCTAACCCAAACCGTTTCTGCTTTATTCCAGTGGTAGTTTATGAGAATTATCTTTTGTAACAGAAGTACAGGACTACCCATAGATCACTGATTTTATTTCAAAATTATTAACAGCCTCCTTGTTCTGTGCTTTTCCTCTGCACAATGCAAAAAAAAAAAAAAAAGAATTAAAATATTACTTGTGTTTAATTTTTTTGTAACTGAAGGGAAATCAGGCAACAAATTCCCATTTAAAAGTAGTTATCACAAACAGAGAAGCAATAATTATTTTTCATGACTTCTTGACCTACTTAATCAAGTCCCTATTGCTGGAGAAAAGATCTCATTTTTGACTTACACTTTTCTTTATTTATCTCTTACGTCTTTATCTGGTGATTAATGTTAAATATGCAGCTTATTCCTCCTTAGAGAAATGCAATATTGATTTTATTCACAGGATAATTTAATTTCAATCAGTATTTTAACTTCAATAGAATCAGAATTTTTCCCGAGGAATAGAAAGAAATGGTACTTAAAGGAAATTAAATTTTGCTCTTGATGAATTGAGAAGTACCACACATTAATTCATGACAGAATTAACTGAAATATCGTAATTACAGAATTTAAATTCATTCCAGAATTTAGAATAAGCTATGGTAATTAATGTATTACAACTAGATGTCTTTTAAAAATCGTGGGAAAATGCTTCAGCTAATCTTAAAATGTAGGAAACAGGTTGTAGAGCAATAATGTGTTAAGTCATTTGGTTACTTTTTAATAAAAAAACTTCCAATTTTTTTAATTTCTGAACTTCAGCAGTAATTATTTCATTTAGAAGATGATTTTTTGCATGGATTCTTGTAGCTATTTAATTAAGAGGCTGCTACAAGGATAGGAGAGCATAACACAGGTGGGGTAATGGACAGTGTTAAATGTCAGCATTGATGATGCAGCTTTCACAGGCAGTGAGATGATGCATGATGGTCAATGCAGCCTAATAAATTTTGACCATCTGATGGTAATAGAAATGGAGTTCCCTGCCACAGAAGAGGAGGCACATGGTGTGAGAGACTCGCATTGCTGGAGCACATCTCTGGAATTATAGTTCTTGAGTAAGTAATTTTTACAACTGCAGTTCATATAGCTTTTTTCCCTTCCCTTTTGTAGCACAAAAAAGGTTCATTCTACCCCAATAGTCTTACCCTGGAAGGAATATCCTCAAATGGTAAAATCTCTCTAAATTTTAAATGCCCAGGTTGGAATTTCTACATATTTTTTGATAAGAACCATCTAATCTGGATAGAAAATTATAAACAATGCACACAAAACTGGTGTCCTGCTGCCAGGTAACTCTTCATGCTGTCTCAGTCTGTGGAGCCACACAGTTTTGAAAGAGGTAAAAACTCAGGGGAAATCTGCGTTGGAAAAGTTACATAATTTTGTAAAAAGGGAAAAACCTGCTTGTTTTGTAAAAACTTCTCAAAATCTCTGGTCATGTATTGTGCAAATTAAGCAACTTTCTACAAGACAGAGGGAAGGGAACCAGTTTTTACTTTCATACTCCAAATATTCTGTGCCTGTAGATTAAAATGTGATTGATTTCTTTAATATTTCATTTGTCAGGATATTTGACAGACATGCCCAGATTCACCTGTCTCCTTGAACGTCTTATTGCAAGAGCACTTATCAGCAATTGCCCTCGGTAAAATGTATTAGGTATGCCTGTTAATACTCTGACAGTTAATAAGTTCTCAGTTGATTCAGGGACTAGAAGTGTTTGTTCATGTTTGAAGATTAATAATAGTTTAAGTCTGTCATCTAAAAAAAAAAGGAATCCTCCTCTCCCCAGTTTATTCCAACCTGCAAACATAATTCACTCTTTGGTGTGTGATAGTTCTGAAGTTTTACTTGGAAGTGTGATTGCAAAGAGTGTTTAGACTAACGACTCCAGGCTCTGGAAAGTGCTGCAAAGGTTTAATAACTGAATCAATTTAACCTAAATTTAGCATGTGGTTGTGATTCAGATTGTAGCTGCGCACGCCGCTGCAGTGCAGTGTTCGGAGGGGCAAGAGCTCTACATGCTGAACACTGTTCCATCCTGTGTGTGATTCCTCGGATGGTTTACACACACGTGCTTGACTGTGGCACAGAGCTGGAGATCTGTGACACTGTTGTAACTCATTTTTGCTTGTTAAAGGAGACTCGTGACCTGTGAACATCAATATTAAAGGCTACCTGTAAAATTAGGTACTGTCTTGAGCAAGAGGGGCTTGCCTCTATGCCAGGAGCTGTTATATGAGGAAAAGCTATTGCTGGATTTTTGTTTCTCTCTTGACAAAAAATACAGGATTTTGTACAACTCTGGGTTTTCAGCAAAAGTTGTTAAGAAGAGAGCCAGGGAAGAGTGGTCTTTTAAAGCAGAGACAGTTTCTAGCCTGTTAGCAGGAGATCTATAGAAGTTTAGGTCTTTCTACTCCTGACAGTTGTTTGTACTAAACAGCTTCTATCATCCTACTTATGTCAGGGAATATCAGTACAGAGCTTTCAAAAGTTTTACCTGCCTATGTATGTATTTAATTCATCTCTCAACTTCATATAGGCACTCTGCAAATAAACAGATAAATGGAAAAGATGTAACAGCTTGACCAGACCCAACATCTGTGTCCATGACCTCCTTGCCACAGAGGATGAGCACTGTCTGAGCTGAGGTGGAGACCTCTTCCCTGTTTAAAGGTGGCTTCATGCTCTACACTCCATGGGTCTTTCCAGGACTACACTGAACCCGGTGGGTGCAAATTTGTCATTCTAACCATGGTAACATAAAAGAGAGGATCTGAGAGAAGCCTGCTTTGAAACAGCAACTTTCTGGCCTTTCCTCTCTCTCAATTTATATTAGAGTTGGTGCCCTCTTCTTTATTAATTTCTAGGGGAATAAAATAGGGTTCTGGTGGTATCCAAAATTATCTCAGTTGCTTAATTGTTATGTCAAATTGTGCATGATGCAGCTTACTGGAGTTAAAATTACCACCAATAAACTTCCAAATAGATTGGGTTCTTCAGGCGAGCTTCACTCCTGAAGGAATTATTTTGGGTGTATATACTTAGCAAAAGTAGTCATTGATCTTAAACTGTGGGAGAAAAGGATATGAGTAAGGCCCCTGAACTGTGCAGTAATACAAGTGATAGCAGTGGCCTTTTGTGACTCATAACAAAATGAGTTATGACTTCAGGAACTAAGAGTTGTGGCTCAATCCCAGAGGGTTAAAGTTTTCCCATTGCTGCATATCCTCACATCAGGCCATCTTTAATCTTTTGGTAGAACCTGACAGAAGAGTAAATTGTGCAATTGCATCGTTTCAGAATGAAATGTGCTTAATGATATCTTGACCTGTGATCTCTGGGATGGAAGAAAAACTATGTTAGTTATTAATTGATGTGCATTTTTTTCCTTGAGAAGTGACAAAAAAGCCCTCTTTAAGTAGATTGAATTGTTCCCTTTTGGTCATACAGTCAGTGTTAAATGAAAGAAATAATTTGACCAACTGGTTTTCAATACCTGATCGAAAGTAAAAGTAAATGTGGAATGATTTTGATTTAAGTAAGGAAATGTAGCATTCAAATACTTACTTAGCTTCTGATTTGGTCTTTCTTCCTGCAAGATTGAATAAATATTACATTTATTTTTATATTTAACATAGAATTTTATATATGACTTTTTATTTGCAACTTTACAACTATATTTTGCAGCTTCATTTTTCTACTCGCAGTCTGAAAGAGAATCAGACATCATGTAGTTTTCAAACAAGTAAAGCAGGCCTGCTTACAGCTTTCTATTGAGAGGTTATAAAAGTCTATCAAAGCACAAACTTTGCATCTTTTACAAATATTTCATTTTATTCTCTCCCTGTAAGCGAAACAAGCAAAACAAAATCAAAAGCAGTCATCAAAATGAAATGTATGTTAATATGAGTCATAACTGTCAAACAAGTAGTTCTTTCCTCTTGATGATTGAAATAATTGACTTTCCTAAAATGAACATTCACAGATAAGTGGTGGTTACTACTGGCTGTTCAGTTCAATTAAGACCCTAAAGCAGGGCACCAAGAGATAAAGTGATCTGGGTTTAATAGGTGTTCATCCCTCCCTCACCTCATCATTAGCACAAGGTATCAGAGAACCAGGGCAATACCTAACACATGTTTTTTAATCTAAGGTTTGTGTTCTGAAGTTTTGAGCGGCTCCTTTCTCCAAGGCCGGAGCCCCAATCAATATAGTGAGCTCAGACCAAAACTGCAACCTGTGCCTGTACCTGTTGCAGATCTATCTGTGATTTTTATAGACTTTGATTCCTTTCTCACAGCCAGGTTTCACCTGTGATGATGTTTATCTCCTATTTAATTGAAAAATATGTTGAGGGCAGGAAAATGTAGCCTTGAGTTAACAGTCATTTCCTGAGGTCACCACTGTGTCCCAGTGGAAAGACATGCATCCTCCAGAGCCCGGGGCTGTTTGGGTTGGAGTTTTGGCACCCAGAATTATCTAAGCTGAACAGATCAAAGGTTAGAAACTGAGCAGAGAGGTTCTGCTATTGGGCAACTGATGGATGGCTTCGTTCGCCTAGAAAAAAGCAGCCCTTCAGAGAGCACGGCAGGGAAGTCATTCCAGTGCAGTGTGAAAATCCGACAGCACTACGGAATGAATGGCCCTTTTACAGTCAGGGGATCTAAAATAAAACCTGCAGCTGTGCAGCCAGGAACTTCACTGTACAGCAGCAAGAAACACAGGACAATTCAGGGCACTGTTCCACACCAGGCTTAATCCTGTCTGACTGTGGACTCTCACGCGTGTATCTCCCCTCCAAAAAATTACTTTCCCATTGGATCAGTGAGTCATATTCCAGTAACACACTGAATGACTAAACCTAATATGAGGAAAGGGTGAGGAACACGTCAATACAGTTAAGAGAGGAAAGGAGACGGAATTAAACCATCAGTTTCGGCAGCCACACGCAGTTTGATGAAATTAAGCACAGCATGAAACAGAGCCTCCAGAGAGCTTGGGTGAATTGGAGATATTTTAGGAAAAAAGTAATTTGAAGCCTCTTGATATGAGGAGTAAGTAGTACAGTGTGGTTTTGAGACATTTCTAGCAAGAGGAGAAACATTTTGTGATTTTTTTTGTGAAGAATTAAGTCTCTGGATAAATAAGAATTTACTTGTATCAGGCTAGGAAGTTTATTTTTCCAGGGGGGTTTTTGCAAACATCTGACCTGTTCAAGCAGTTTAACTCTCATTTCCTATCAGTTTAGGCTGACCCTGGCATACATCTGCAGCAGCTGTTTCTGAATTTTGTCACACTGAGTTTACTAATGGTGTATGTTAACTCATTTCGATTGTAAATAGGCCGAAACACCAGCTCATACGATATTTAATGTCCCATCTGCAGTCCTTTTCTTCATCTTCCTCATTCATTGCTTTTTTCTGTAATTCTTCCTTTCTGAAAGACCTTCACTGTTTAATTTTTGTGCCATCTTTTTTTTTTTTTTTTTTTATTCCACGGCACTGTAGGGTAGCAAGGTTCTTTATAACTCAGGCCTTTTTCCTGCAGAGGGACAGTGAGATCCATTCGAGGCTCCCATCCATCTGGTGTCGCACAGACAGCAGCTGACATTGGGGCAGGTTTATAAGTAGAGCACTGAGAGCAATTAGCATTTGAATTAAAGCTACCTGTGGATAACAACAGGTGATTACCCTATTTAACAGCTGTTAAGTGGTGTTATTTGCCAGCTACAGACCACAGACCGAGTGAACTGTATGCATACAAATGGGAGTTACAGTGCATACAAGCGAAGGACGTTAATTAAATAATATTTTTTTAAATTGCAACTATGATATCTATAGAGGTCCGCTCAAAACAAGTAACCGGTAGCAAAAGAAAGGCTTTTAAAAGTGTTTTAGAATGCAGGACAACTTCTTAACGACAAAAAACTTCGGTTTGGGCAGTCAGCATTTTGCTCTAGAAGCTAAAAAGCAAAACTTGCTATTACACTGATTCAGCTTCTGGCAAAAAGAGAAAATAGTGAGAAATTAAAGCACATAAGATTATTTTCTCCTTCTGTTTTATCTGCATTTCCAACAAGGCTTAATCAACCTCAGCGTTCTTTGGAAAGTACGACACTGTTCCCTCTGTACATGCCTACTTGCCTCCGTGCATATGTGGGAGAATCTGCTCCACTAACTCACTCCCTTCTGTGCTGGGGGCGGATGGATGTCTTTTTTGAACATTTGTGTAGCATATGGCTGTGCAACATCCTCTTAACTCCACACGGGGTCTGTACCACGGTTCTGCTTCGTGTATTGCTGCAGAATATCTGACTGAGTCTGGCTGCACCTCCTCGGTAGACATTCTCGTTGGCTCTACAGTGTTTTCTGTGAACCTCTTCTCCAAGAGCATGGATTTTCAATGACCTCGTTTTAAGACCTCCCAAGACATATGAAGAGAATCTGTCTACCAAGAAAGGCTGATTAAATTTCTGCTTTAAGTGTTTGCTTGCACTCTACAAAGAGAATTATTTTATCGGTGATGATTGGTCTCATGGCCACTCCAGAACTGACTGAGTTTTGTGTAAGCCCAACTGTCACAAATTACAAGATGAACTTAACTTCTTCCCTGTGGCATAACTATCCATTCAGTTAAAAAGCTCCTGTGATTTGTGCATGTGTACATTTTCATTGTATTAGTATGAATAGAGGTGTCCAATTCATATATATGTACCAATTTAGGCATTCAGTGCTCCCTTCCAGAGTGGTGGAATGCGGGATAAATACTACAGCTTAGAAGGGATTCCTGTTTTTTATTAAAGAAACCTGCCTGAATTAAAGCATTTACTGTACTAGGTAACTGAACTGAAATTAAATGCCTGTTAACCATCTGATGCTGGTCAATTGTATGCTACATCCAGCTTGAAAATTATCATACTGACATCCTTATTTAACTGGAATTTGATGTGGGTCAGAACAGAATCTGTCTGCTATTAAGAGGCTCGTAATGATTTTCAGAAGTTTAGGTTAAAGCACCACTCCCCTCAGTTATAGTCACCCTGCAGAAGGCTTGGACTATTTACAAATAAGCCCTATGGAATCAAAGTAGTTATTTGAATAATGTTCAATAAGGGTTGGCTATACGAACACCTCCAAGTATGTCTTTCCCATAGGGTTATCCAGGGATTGTTATCTCAGAGACGGTGGTGCTCACCCATTCTTCCCCCCACTGCAGGCCAGAAACAAAGTCTGCATTTGAGAGTAGGCTCTCTTTATACATAAAATATATGTTGCTCATCTTTTCTTTATTCTTTTGATGTCAAGCAGTAAATGGTGTATTTTTTGTAGGTATCTTCCTGTCACAAGAATCTAGAAAAGGTGGGAAAATTTGCTGCCAACCAGCCAGTACTTCTTAAAGCCACCAGTCCTAAAATAGTGCCAAATACCACATTGGTACAGGTCACAGTTCAGAATGTCCTGAGATTTGCTATTCACCAAGCTTTTAGCTTGCTTTATTTGCAGCTGCAGTTTACTTACCACTGTGTGCGGCATCCTTGCTATCAGCACCTGGGCATCTCGACTTGTTTCAAGATTTAGTGTGATAAACACCATTTATCTTTTTTCCCTCTTCCATCTTATGTTGGCTGATGGGTATCTTGGATGAACAGGAGGTCTCCTGGTGTAGGAAAAGCAGCAGTATAATGAAAAGAGGTGAGTATTCAGCACAGACAGGCCAACTGAATGAGGGAGAGTGCAAGACATGCTGTGCCCACACCTGAAAAAGAAAAGCCCCAGGCAAGTATTGCTAAAGCAGCTCTTCGTGGAGAGCACGAGGCACTTGGCAGTGCCTCCCCACGGCACAGTGAGATCAATTCAATCCATCTTGCCTTTCTGATGCCTTCATCCTGCTAGTCTGTATCTGAGGTGATTATTTCACACAGCAAAATTCCAAATGTCTCTATTTGAAGGTAACAAGATAAAGTAAAAATACATCTAGAGACAGCTCTGGATTTTTATTTTTTAAATTAAAAAGAAATAGTTTAAAGTGCAGAGAGGATAAAAGTGTTTTCTTTAGCAGTGGCAGGCTTCAATATCTGCTGAATCAGTGTCTGAAGTGAGAATTTTGTGGTTTAGTGCAGACGTAAAGTTGTTCTCTATCCAGGACAAAAAGTCATTTTGTCTCTGACAAAAACTCATGAGACAAAGGAACCCTCAAACTTACTTTGTTGTATAGAAAAATTAAGTTAAACATTCTTTAGGAGTACACTAGGTCAACAGTGTGACTGATAAAAACTCTTGAAAAGATGGTCATTTATGTCAGCCACATATCCACATAACGTGCAAAGGTGCCAAACTGATTCATAACCTTACTTGTTACAGAATTGTGACACCAAGCTGCAAAGGAAATTATGGTACGTTGTAAATATTTTGATTTGTTCTCTGTTTTTTGTGTTTGGCGCATCTATCAAGAGCAAAATATAGAAAATGCAAATGCCTATTAACTAACAAATTACTAATATATGAAAGAAATATGGCAATTGCGGTACCTTATTAGAGCCACAAATCTTTTTTTCTTTTTATTATTATTGTGGCTCAAAAACATAATAAATAAAGGATGAAAGAAACTTCATCCAATTAAGGTACTGAATTGTTATTCTAGCACTACTGATAGAATAGCTGTTTAACAACATCGTAATGAATGTTCAGTTGTCACAGCTTCGGAAGGTGTTATACAGTGGTTTAATACGTTATTTCTTTTTTCAACATTTCTTTAGACAGTGATTAATATCAGTCATGTTTTTATTCAGTTGTTTCCAATCTTTTACAGAAAAAAAAAGAATGCTACAACATAGGTTTTCATTATTTAAAATTTACGGTCCCAATCAGTTTGAAAAGTGAGAAAAATAAACCTTATTAAGCCACTGCTTTTTTCACAATCCTTATAATAAATAATTCTTGCTATAAATAAATGAAACTTTATTAGTAAATAACATACGAAATGCATCAGGCTGAGGAGGATTAAGTGTTCCTTTCAGAATAGAGACCCATTCTTCAATGTCCAGATGCCCAGGGGTAATGTTTAATTAACCCACTGAGTTATAAATTCATGCAGACTTTTCTTCATCATTACAATACGCATAGTAGAAAATGTTTCGGAAATTATCCTCTCTCAAACACCAGCTAATATTAATTTGCCAATCATTTAATCAGAAAATGATTGCAAATAGAGATGGCTAAGGGCTCAGGTGATCCTTGGGAACTTTTAAGTTCATTTGCTGCTGCTCTGTGTTCTCAGACACTTGTCAAGCAAATCATCATCTCATCCAGACTTACAGATTGGTTCTAGAACGACATTAGTGCTCAAATCACATCTCCACTACAAGTCCTTCCTTCCCCTCCTTTTCCCATGCTGCGTGTGGTGCCCTACACGTGCTGTGCTCCAATGTTCCCATCAGTGAGATGGGGACATAAACCAACTATAAGACAGACATGGCTGGGAACGAGGTAGACAGAAAGAGAGGATCTCTCTCATGTCCAGCTATTTCTTTCCTGAACTAGTCAGAGTCCACTTTGAACAAGATCTAATCCAAACCGGGCAAACAGCATTTAGTGTTCCCTTTTGAAACCTTCCAGAATTCTTAAATTATCAGCTCTTGTGGTTCACTGACTACCTGAATGAAATATTTTCAACTGATTTGGCACATCTTCAAAGTAACAGATGGTTCCATCTTTACTGCAAAAACAATAGCTACAGCAACAACAAAATAATCTGTGATTTGGCCTGGAACCTCTTTAAATATAAGGGAGAGCTCATTGCCCATCTTACATTCCTGATAATTACCTCAAGGAAGAAATATATTTCCCAAGAAATTCACATTATAATTTTCTAAGCAAAGTATCACATCCGTGGAGCAGTTGTCTGAGACTTAGAGAGACTGAACTGTTACGGATGAGTTTCTAATGGGACCTCCCCAGCAATACAGCAGCTGCTAGGAGAGAGATTATGAAAATATGATACTAAGAAACTTCTTCACCAAAGCTAAAAATAAACTGATATATGTTACAAAGAAAATCACAGAAAAAGAAAATGGGAACTAAGCTCAGAGAAGCACAAATGATGCGATTAGGAACATGCCGCAAAAGTAGGAGGCGTTTCAAATAGCCAGAAATTGTCTAGATTACTACCCAGTTTCTTTTAGAGAAAGTTTTTAATGGTCATGGTCTAGAAGTATTTCTCATAAACCAGTGTACACTGTATTTTTGGAATGGGATTCTCCTGAATTTGCCTTTTAGTTTCTAATATTTCAGAATAGGAAAAGCAATGTCATTGACAAACTAATTTTCTTCTATTATGGAAAAAGAAATAATCAGATATACCAGATTAACATTAGGGATAAAGCAAGAAATAGCGCTCATTGTATGGGATACATACTGATTTGCAAGTTTTAAGGGTAACATAAAAAAAAAAAAGTGACGTTCATTAAAAAGAAAACCTTACCCTGTACAGACTAGCTGTCAAATATTAATAAGAAACCTGATTTTTTTCTACACATTTCTATTTTTAAATCCCAAGTAAATTCTCTAGAATACTGGTTTATATCATAGAAGAGATACTCTTCTGCATATAAGATCTATGCCAGTGTCAGTTTTCTGTCTTTTATAGGAAACTCTAATTATTGAGAGTGTGCTACAGAAGAAATATTTGGGGAGCTACTTTAGCTGAGGCAGAGCTTAAACATTTAGCTGCTGTGCCTTTGGCTTTTCAGCTGCTCTCAGACCGTTCTGTACCTTCTGTTCAGATGGTGAATAGGGTGGGGAGAGGATCCTGCTTAAAATCAGTATGCTGAGGACTTCATCTTCTGGTCATTTTTCAGCTAGATTTGATTCCTCATCCAATTCATTGCATGGTTCTGATGATGAGACCGCAGCGAGTAGAGGGAATAACTCCTAATGAGCACAGAGTCCGTAATTTAGCTCTGCTACACAGTAAATGCACATCAGGCTATGGCTGGCACGAACAAATGTGTTTCTCTGCTCCTGAGCCAGGGAGACAGGCTCCATGAAGGAAATCTCTGCTGGAGACCAATAGATGTGCATTTGCATTGGCAGAAGGGCTTTGAGAAAGTGGTCTGGATGTCGAGGGTGGTGCTCTGAGGTAGATTAGTTCTACGAGCAGGCTGGCAGGTCAGGCAATTCCTGAAACCTGGAAATAAATGTGGTCTACTCCCTCACTAAGGTACAGCTGGTATTTAACTGAGGGGTTCAAGAGCCCTGAACATCTGTCAGAGAGGGTGATCAGGTGGAACCCAACTGTGGCCACAGTTGCTCCTACAGTTCATGGATTATACTGAATCCTACAAGATTCCCTATGAAAAGCACAGTACTTGTAGGTTAACGTATTGCCCTCGGTCTGTAGCCTGGGTACCTGCTCAGGGAGGGTTTCATTTTCTGTTTACACAATAGAAGCAATAACAAGGAGATATGGAAGCAACCTTAGGTTCTAAATAATTATATTTGCTAAGCATACACAAGGAGCTTGCTGCACTCTCACTAGTGATCTGACTGATTTCTGGCAGCTGCTGATGCACTGAGAACATCGTCGGAGTGCTCACAGGATACTTTCAGGGGTATTTCTTTTTCCTTGCGTGATGAAAATGATGGTAACAATTAGAAATCAGCAAACAGCCGATGGCATGAACGCAGAGGCAGGTAGTTTTTTGAAATATTTTGTGTGTTGAACAGAGCAATTTTACTTTGCTTAAGTTCTACTTAAATATTCCTTGCATTCAAACATTCATTCCTGGGGGGAAAAAAAGCTGTTATATAAGGAAAAGGTTCAGGCTGTTCTTAGTGAGATCAATACAGCTCATCTGTTTACATGATTCTAAGGAGGACATGTTGGGTAAATACTCTGGGGAAAAGTTCTCTCAGTGAATATTGAATGATAGAACTTCTTTTTTGTAATTAGTCATATACAATTGCTATGTCACGAGGCCTACATTTAAGCTTACTTTAAGAATCTGTTTTTCTGTGGATTACTGAAGAAACACCAAATATATCACTTGAGCAAAAAGGTTTTTCCAGGACATAAAAAAGGTGATGCAAAATGAAATGTCTTTTTTTTTTCCCCTTATATATTCAGTGGTTGACAGTTCTTAGTTTTTTATTTTGTATCTTCTATTTTTTGTCATTTTTCTCATGTTTCTAAGGGAGTTTTAACTTTCAACCATTTTGTTGTCCATCAAAATCAGAAAACAGAGAAATATTACCAAGTGAAAACTTTTGGTTTTCAGTACTGCCTGTTCTGTCATTCTTAGTTCAGGCTTAAATTTAGGATCTCTCAGTGGGAGAAGATGGATCTTTGGTGAAGGCTGACTTTATCACAGCTTGACAGCACTTTATTATCTGCCTTAGTTTTATTGGCTTTGATGTTTTGTGTTTATTTAGCTGAAAATTGAAAATAAGTTGAAAATTCAAACCAAGTTGCAGTCAGAGCTGTAGGACAGCTTTGTTGTGGAGTGTGGCACATTTTAAACACTTTTTGCTAAATTAATCTCTTTTAAAAAAAAAAAAAAAAGAAACTTGCAACACTTAACCCCAGCTGCTACAATGATAATGGACTTGAGGCTGTAAGTGCTTTACTGAGAACACTGGAAAAATACACATGGACAGTCAAACTGAATGGCAAAATGACTCCAAAGTCACTCTGTCTATGGGATTTTGCTGAAACTCTATGGAATGTGTACCTTTGACTGTGCTCAGGGTTGCGTTCTTTATGTAGAGGTTGCCTCTCCAAGAAGAGAGGCAATGAAAAGCCTCAGAGCCAGGGGCTGGCAGCAGAAACTGGAAGTGAGCATCAGTCACTTAATGAGGGTGAATCAATCAAGCAGAAAGGTTCAAGAAGAGAAACAGATATGTAGATCTCTAAAATCATACAAACGTATAATTTTTTTAAAGTAATCTTATGAAGTGTTCTTTTTTTCTATGTAGTGGTGACAAGAACATGCTGTTGTTTTGATCAGTGGTATCTCAGCTTTAAAGGAAAGGGCTGACAATTTTCCTCTTCCTCTTTCCTATTCCACAACTCACAGTTCAAGTTGTACAGGCTTTTCAAGGTCGAGTGTGCTTTCATGTCTTCAGCATGTTTCTGTTAGAGTGCTGTAATGTAGGATTGTGTTTAGCCGATAATCTTGGACAACTCGATTTGTTGTTTGGTATTTTCCAGAGACGTAAAACGGGACAGTGACACGGTGGGTACATGGCAGGTGCGTTCTGAGGATCTGTTACTAATTATCTGCAAGAAGCCGCGGGAAAATCATACGAAGTTTATGTTTAACTTTTAATGTGTTGCAGATTGCTGAAGGAAATAGAGGGGACTAGACAGAAGGGCAAGAAGGTGGGAATTCCTGTGATGGATACTACTGCTTTCCCTCGTCTCTGCCTGCTTTGTGTCTTGCCTAATTAGCTTGCATTTAATCTCTTGGAGCAAAGAGTTCCCAACTACATGTTTGTCCATGACAAGCACAGTGAGATCCTGCTAGAGGACTGTTCCAACAGTGATAACTGTTTGCAGTGTCACGTGTCTTTTTTTTTTTTTTTCCTAGTGAAAATGAGCAAATTAAAGACCATAACTGGGATGTTTACAGCCACAACATGGTGAACAAACAGATAAGGTAATTTTACCCCTTCTGTTAGTTACCAAAGCAACACTATAAAGATCCTTTTAATTTAGTTTACTGCTGTGAAGATTAAAGCTTAATTAAAGTGATGATATTAAAAAAAAAAACCAAAAACCTGAAACAGCATAGGAAAAATAGAAAGACATAATTATGGTCCAGTGAATGCTTATCACTCACTATGAAGCTTCAGAGAACAGGCATTTTTTTCTCTCCATTGAGAGTAATTTTATTCTGATCATAGATTTGAATGACCAGAACAACCTAGGTTCATAGCTGTTTATAAATTATTAGGGACAGTTGGAAGGAATGTGTCATTCTACTCATAAAATAGGGGATAGTAAGTTTTCCTTTGCTGGTCCATTTCCTCAAAAAAATCTCTTTCATACCCATCAGGGAGAAAGACTTTATGAAGACAAAAAAAATTATTGTTTCTCAGTATTTCACATGGTTTGCATAGAAATTCAGCTATTTAATATTAAAAGATTTCTTACTTTCAAATTATTTAATAAACAAACCCTGTTGTGAATTTGGAAGGTGTCAGATTTTCAAGTGATACTAAATGGCATCATTTCCTTTTATCAACAGAGCTGCAGTAATTTGTACCAGGTGAACGGATATGTGAAGGACTCAGTGTGATATAATTATTAGAAATTCCTCCAGGAATGTGACTTTTGTTGGCTAGTTAAACATTTGTTGCTTTGCCAGGTTTAAACTAATCAGTTTAAAATCATTGTGAGGAAACCATATGTTTGCCCAGTAGAAGGCAAACCAGGATACGAGACGATATTCTTTCACTGCAAAATTCAAAGTAGTAATCTCTGTCCATGACAAAGCAGAAGCACTAGAGAAAGAGCAGTTTCAGCTTGTTATCTTTGTTGATATCTATCTTTCTGGCTTCTTCAAGAAGTGAGCTGGCAAGATGCAATAGCTCCAAATACCACAGAACTAAAAATGCCCTTTCACTAAGTCCCTCTGTTCATCTTGCTCAAGCATCTTAAAACTACCTTTAACCATATGTCACACATTACTTCTGTGCACAGAGTCAGTATCAAATTAGACATTTAGCCTTCCATCAAAGCAGCATTACATTTATTACAACGTGGTGATGACTGCTGTTGATACAACTCAGCCTGGTAGCTTAACTCTGACTTTTTGCCCCAGGCTGCTGTGGAATCCAAAAGGTCACTGGACTTCAAGGATGAACTCATGGAAAATAGTGTACTGAGATTTCTGAGACTGTATGTGGCCCAGGATGTCTGGGAACTGCGAAAGACTGGAGGATAGGGGAGCACACAGGTGATGTATGTCATCAGTTTGTCCCACTCTTTGGGTTTTTCCTGACAGCATGTTTTGCCTATTGCTGGGGAAAGGATATCACATTACCTGTAGTTTTGGTCAGGTCCTGTCCAACACTTCTGCCACCAAAACCCAAGAATTTTAGCTTTAAAAATATTGCCTTTCTTTTTTTTAAAATCGAGATACTAACGAATTTCCTGGCTTCCAGGCTAGCATATATATATGAATTCTCCACAGGTCTGCAGCTCAATTAGTTATTCCAGGATATATTTCTGATTTTGTTAGCTAAGCTGTTCAGAAACGTCATGGTATAAATCTCTGGTGGTGTTCCTGCAAAACCTAAAAGCCTTTTAGCCAGGCAGCACTGCAGGAAACTCTCACACACCCACCAGCTTGGCTCACTGTCCTTGAGGAACTGTAGATTATGGGCACATGAAGGGCTACAGAATTTAATATCATGCCGGATCAAGTACAGTTAAAAATTAAAATTGAATATACCTGCAGTCTTAAGAAAAGTGAGGCATTTTTCTTCACGAAGTATTATTAGTTTCTAATATCAGCTTTCAGGGAAAAAAAAAAAAAAGCCATGTAAATTTATTCTAGAATGCCATTGTACAATTTCCCCTGCCAGGGGCTCAGGCTATTTATGTTTTTGACTGCACCGTCTTCACGAAACTTAAAAAAAAAAAATTTCCATGGTAACCATTGCATCACACAACAAAGACATGTATACACCACTTAGATCTTTAAAGAGGCAGAGTCTGGAATGAAATTATAGTCTGCATTTCTTAACAAAATAATATTCTTCTCAGTAAATACTTGTTTTATCAATAAATTCTAATTTTACATTTAAAAAGAGAATATGAAATTGTGCATCTAAAATAGTTCTGTCTTAAAAATGTTAACTTTATGAGAGCCATTTGTACAGGTGAGGTTATTGAGCTGTGAGAGAAGAGAGGGAATGGGTGTGAGATGATGATACTCTTTAGTTCTGTCTCTCTGCTAATTATCCTAGACATTATTTCCATTTTACAATTTTTATTTCAATGCAGTGTTCATGCCACAGGAAAGCCACAGTGGTCACATATATATTTATATATGTTTACCATGTATATATACTTAAATTTTCAAACTGATTTTTACAGGTACTATCCTGTGGGGAAAAAAAAAAAAGAAAAAAGTAGAGACCTTTCCATCTGTCTGTAACTTTTCAATAAAGCTCCATGTGAGAGCATATAGACCTTCAGTAATGCTTCTCATTTTTCACCTCTCAGTTCAACTGCAGCACCCCAGACCCCAGAGCTGCACTGTGTGAGGGTAGGCAGCGTTGTAGAGAGTGACACAGGAAAGCTTGGGGGCAGAGCCCTTGTTGGTTTCCCTGGTTGCTGCTCTGGGCTCTGGTTCCTACCAGGGCTGTTAAACAGCACCAGGATGTCAGAGCTCTATATTCATATTGGCCTGTATAGCAGCATCAATCAGCTGGGGTCTGTGCTGGGTTATAAAGTTGGTTTTGTGGTTCAAAATAGATCTAAGGCACGAAGCAAGTACTATATCTGAAATCTGGGTAGAAGTCTGGCATTTTGATTTAGTCTCATGGACTCCACTGAAGTGCCACATACTGTGGCTGTGGCTTCAGTGTGTGGCTACAGGGCCTTCTGGCGTATCGTGCAAAGTTTCTGGCAGATGCTCCGTATTGATATAGCCTTGGTCACGTTGGAATCACTTTCCCACTGAAATAAGCAGAGTCTGAAACTCCCTCCCTCTCTCCGCACTGTGGAAATTCTTCATTCCTTTGGTAAGCAGAGCTGCCTGCCAATATTTAGCCCTCAGCAATTTTTTTTATGATTGAATTATAAAACCTGGAAGTATGAGCTTATAATGAAAATGCCAGGACCACATTAAAAATAGCAGGAGCAGTGGGCACAGCTGTAATGATGTTCTTGCTCTGGTTTTAATCCCTCCTCCAAAGCAGCTCTTGCTTCCTGCAGCACTGGAGGTAAGGGATCTCAGCACCTGGCGCTCTGACCACACCATGTGTGGGCGTGTGCTGTGCAGACTCCCTGCCTCAGCACACAGCTGAATTTTGAGCTATGCTCCACCATTCCAAGAGGGAGGGGAGAAGCAAGAAACAAAGGGATACAGTTATCTTGGGATTAAATTGTTGCTTTCTGTAATTATTTTATAACTAGGAAATTCCAATAGTTTGACAATAGTATACACCCATATAACCAACCAAACAGGGGAAGAGTAGACTCCTGTTTTATTGGAAAAGGGAATAATCTCCCCCTTTGCTCTAGTGCCTGCAGCCTCCAGATTATTCCGCATTTCTCTTGCCTGTTTGGGTAATCTGAGGGTGTCTCAGTCTCCATCTATTGAAGAACCATCTCAACTTAATGGATGTAGTATAAACTCCCACAGTTTGAAATACTTCCAACTAAAATTTTTGGACTTACAATAGTGATTTATGGCTGAAGTTGAACAGCCTGGGACAGTGTGGAGGGCGAAGCAGCCACCAGCAATGGTGCCTTTGAGGGAGGGCACTTTGAAAGTGCTGAAAGCTTCACTTTACAGTTCCCATTTCCCTCATCCTTTCATCTGCATGTGCCTACCTTCTGTCAGGAGCTTATCTGGCTGAATGCTGGAGTGGAAGATTAGGAAATTAGTAAATGAATGTTATTTGAATATCTTTTATACTACAGTGCCACGTATCCAAACGCAGGGTTGAGATTTCATTGCACCAGCGACTGATTCTGAATGTGCAATGGATTGCTATGTCCATCAAAGCAATCCTCTACAATTAGTCATTCTTGACTGAAAGTTGTTATTATTATGAGAGCTGCTAATGAATTACTTTTTGAAAGTCATTGTCGTGTCACAGTTCTGGGGGCTGTGAAAGTGAAGGCAAAGTTTACCTAATGAAACGGGAAGAGAATAGCGGAGTTAAGGGAAATAAAATACCCATGGATTAAGCTGGATGACAAGAGGTAATAAAAGGAAAATGAAGAAACACTATGAATTGAGAGGTGTGTAGAAAAGTTGAGGCATAAACAAGCTGTAGGCCGAGGAAAGAGGGGTGGTTAAATTTCTTCAGCAAAAATTTCAGAGGGCAGTGGGAATGGAAGGACCTGTTTGCACAATACACTGCTGTTTAGAGCCTTGGCTATGCAATTTCTTCCAGCATTAGAAGTCTATTTTTAATAAGAGTTTACATTACTATGGCAACCATGTATACTGGCCATTTTCTTTCTGTACTCCAAAATAAAAGGGCATAAAATCCCATAACATTTTGCTGCATCTCACTTAGCCCTGTAACTCCTCTGTGAATTGGTTCGTGGTGGTTACAATTAAGAGTTTGTCTCATTGGCCCTTACCACTTGTCTATTCTACTTTTGTTTCTTTTCGCCTGAAATATGTCCCTCAGAGGCCGGATCTCATTAATCACTGTCTTTCCCAGTAGTATAACTCAAGTGATTTTCAGAGATTACCTGTAACATGTAAGCAACACACTGACGAATAAGCCCTTGAAATTCCATGTTTAATCTCTGTGGTAAAATAGTATTTCTATTAATATTGCAATTTATTCACTTTAGATAATTGCACCTTTCTTGATTGTCAGATATTCAGTGAAATAAGTGGAAAGAGAAGAATTACTGTAACCGAGTCATTTGTGAAATGACATCCCCTTTCTCCTCCTCCTCCCCACTTACACCATCTTTATGACACAACATAGAGAAAAGGGTGCTGTCCTGTCCAGGAGACATGAGCAAGTTGACATTCACAGCTCCAGTATCTGCATGCTGAGCACTAGCCAGAACAAGTCTCAATCCCTACATGGGAGATTTTTTCAAGTATTTTCAAAATAAATAAGAAAATAGTGAATTAATCCTTTAAACATTTATTAGCAAACAGTAGATTTGGAACCGGCCTGTTTTCTTTTGCTCAGGACCATGTTTCCCCCGGCCATGCCATGCCCACAGTGGTGGCTGGTGAAGCTGAAACAGCTTTTTTAATTTTTTTTGTTGGTATTATTATTGAAGAACAGTGTTACATCTCCATAATTTTAGAAGATGGACCCTTTTCTAAAAATGATATATTTACACAGCTGCTGAATCTTTTATATCCAATTTCTGTGAAAACAACGTCTCCCTGACTGCTTGCCAGTCAGCTCCTATTGTGAGCAATTAGAAAAGGGCAATGCAAGCAAGTGAAGCACTCTGGGTTTTTGAGATCTAATCTTTGTAGGAAAAGGCATTCGAGCTGTGGGCAGTAATGCATTCTGGTACAGCAGTGCAGAAAGCAGTATCTTTTTAAAATTTTGTTCTTGTCCTGACTAATTGGTTCAGTGTTAAGTGAGGTAACAGTTTAAAGAACTAACTCATTATATGGAATTACTCTGTCTGCTGTGATACTTAAAGCCATCTTGCAACACTCTGGAGCTCAATGCATAAAATATTACCTTAGTAAGTAACTCTCCCGCTGGATAGAGCCTTTTCTTTCAGAAGTTAACCTACGGATATGAGAACTCTGTCCTTGCACATAGTGTCTGATCCAGTGCCAGTGCCTAAGGATGTTCTTGGAAAGATTCCCATCTTTAAACACTGGAATTGGGGTCCATGGTGAGGTAGCTTAAGTGCTGAGGCTCTGGCTTGCCGCAATAAAATATGGCATTACTGTTTTAAAGTAGGAAAAAGGGTAAAAGAACATAAGTAGACAATGAAATACTGATAAGAAAAAGCAAGAGCTGTGTGAAGGCAGCAAAGGGGAATTTATAGAGAAAAACTTGGAAATCATGAAAATTAAAATAATAGGTGCTTTTCCCAGTTTGTTCTCATCAGTTATAACATACATGCAGGGGAAGAACAAAGTGTTTTTCTCCACTCAGACAGCTAAATATTATACCAATTTCAAAGATGTGAAGAATAGGAGACAGACATACACAGTGAAGTCAAGGTGATTATTGCAGAGTAACCAAGGTACAAATATTGAGATGCTCTGCACTGGCTCCCTGGGATGGCATAATTAGATGGCTGCAAGATAGGATATTTTTGCCTAGAATTACAGAATATGGTGGGTACTGGCAAAACAGCACATAATCTTGAAGTCACACTCAGCAGGGAAGGAGATAATCCTTGCAGGGAGCTGTAGTAGGTTTTCTAGGGTTTTTGTCCTGATATTTACCAGCCTGAAGACAACAGAATAGCCTCTAACTTAGACCAGGAGCACAGTAAGTAAAACTTGGAGCAGAGGTTTAAGTGATAAGCTCAAGATGATGTGTATAATTTTGTTAACCCATTAGGTAAAAAGACTTTTGCTTGTATATTTGCACAACGTTTTGTGCCGTGAGATTTTGATCCGTGTATCCTTGTCTCACTGTAATTGTATTGCAACTGTGTGTTATTAAAGATGACATCAGAATTTATGAGTTCCTGGTGTCCTGTCACGTACTTTGAAAAAAAAAAAGCATGCATAAGAAAATTAACCAAACCAGTAACCTTCAGGACATGCAAGAATTTTGTATTTTGCATTGTATTGTGGCAATCCTAGAAGCCAACAAAGGGACTGGTTTTTCTCCCAGAGCTACAGTGAATTTGATGGCATTGCACAGACTTGGACATATATTAAACAGAGCCATGTTTACTTGTGCTGCATAAGAATCACAGGGGGAAGCAAAATCAATGTTTTCCAAATGTAATAGAAAGAAGCCGTGAGGAAAAGAGATGGTATTTTCAAGCTTCTTTGAAAGGTAACACAAACAGTGCACAGAGTAAAAAAAAGCTTTGAAGAAAAACCACTTTCCAATGTCTTCTTCACTCTGTATTTAACTTGCTTTGGAGGGTTAAGGCATGGTAGGTCCTTAGCATTATATTAAAAGGGGGAGTCTGTGTGTGAATAAGTAGACACTGAAATTGATGTTTTGAATTGGAAGCTGCACAATGTGCCTGTACATCTTGACAGAAAGAGAAGGCACTCAGATTTTAGAGGGGCACTGAGATGACACTGAGAGTGCATGATGCAGTGGTGTAATGAAAGAGAGATCAATGTTAAAATGAATGTAACACCACTGAGGAGTACACACAGATCAATACTCTTGTAAGCCATAGAGTATAATCCTGCTATATAGGTCTTGTTAGATAGTACACTCAATTCTATGAAGACACATTTTTCTGTATTTCTGACTTATCTGTCCTAAAAAAAGTGTTTCTTTTGGAATGTAAAGGCTTGAATCTTTGTCTTTCCACCCATGCATGCTAAGGAAAATATACAGTGCTAATAGTAAACTCCCCCTCCCCAAAAATGTGGCATAGGAGGGGTAAGATAGACAGTCAACAGTGATCTGTGTTTCATGAAGTCTTTGAAATATTGTTTTATTCCTGCCCCCCTTACTGCCTCCTCCTTTTCTTTAAGGAATATATTTTAAGCACAAATACTGAAAATTCAGTCTCAAGAGAAAGGGGGAGGTCAGTCTTGCAGCCCTCGCTTATATTGTGCAAAGAACTTGCCTACAGTTTTTTTCCACCTCCTGATTTTTAGAGCTTAAAACCATTAAAAAAAGATCAGAGAGCTTCTCTCCTTTTTTGATGCACGGATAGCCTGGGAAATAGAACATGGTTGCTAGTGTAGGCTGAGGTGTATATGCATGTATGTATATTCCCTAAAGATTTCAGGCTATCCACATTTCTTCACGTGCCACTGCAAGCTTACTGCCTCTGAGAATCACCGTGTTCTCCCTTTTATAGCTGGATGATTTGGTAGGAACTGGTGACAGTGACTCTGTGGTTAATGGCTCCAGCATGCCAAGTTGACCTGTTTCCCATAAGGAAATAGCCAATGTAAATGTAAGTGTATAGTCAAAGTTTATTTCCACCTTGACAGGAAATTTAGCACTGGAAGAAGTGAAAATAATAGCAACTTGAGTCTGCCTTGAGTTGATCCCCTCATACTGGTTCCAGGCTGTGGATCTGCCAGACAATTATTCGTCAGTGCAGGTGCTGTCACTGGCAGGGACCAGCAAGTGCACGAGCCATGAGCTTGAAGCAGCAGCAATTAACTGCAGCCTTGGCTCCTGTTGTCCTGCATGCTTTTGGTGCTCAGTGTCATTGGAGCCTCATGTTCTGTGTCTTGGGTTTGCCAACTCATCATAGCCCTGCCCAGGATATTGCTGCCTGGTTTGATACTATAAAACAGTTTTTCTTAGAAAGGAGGGAATGGGTCTGCGGACATTCCGAATGCAATGGCATCTTGGTCTGTGCCTTAGAAGACCATGTGCCTGTTGCACTGAGGAGCCACAACCCAATGCATATGACTATTGCTTCTTATAACTGAGTTTACATTTCATTGCCTGAAATGCTTTAGTAATTCCTTCCAGTTATTGCCAGCCCGTTGATATGAGTATTATCCCTGTACTTACTCCAGGTCAAAGACACAGGGAAGTTCTAAGTCTACCATATGTTTAGAGCAACCTTGGATGCAAAAATACTCATATAGGGTCCATCTGACCCTGCACTCTGACTTTCATGTTTGGATCCTGCAAGGTCATGAGAGGCAACAGAAGCACATTCTGTCATGTGTCTTACGGAAATTTGGTATCTAATCATGGAGAGAGCCATGGGAATTGCATTCCTTTCTCATTTTTGTTCTGACTTGTTTTAAGGCCAGATTTCGGTGAGAAGGCACAAGCTTTTCTCAATCCCTTAGAATGAGGAGGTCCTTGATTTAATTTCATCTGCAGGCCTGGCTGCCACTCTCCATAGAAAGGGAATTGTATCTCAGCTGCTGATTTTCATCTGTCTTCTCCTTTTCCCTAATGCAGACATTTATTTTTTTTACTTGTAAATTCAAAGAAAGCTACTAGTTGTACTAGTTCTACCCCTCTATTGTTAGAGGTCAGATGTTTTTACCCATTCCCTCAATGAGATGACTTTGTTTTGAATTTCTTTGCAATTAAAAGTATGCATATTTTTAAAGAGTGGAAAAGCTAAAGCAAATAAAAATAAATCAATAAATACATAATTACAGTGTTGCTTCAGGGAAAAGTTTCTAGGCATAATCTAATAACAATGACTGGAGATACTATTAGTATTGTGTGTTGATTCCAGATCCCTTGGGATAGGCTAATAATTAAGCTTGCGTTTTCCAGTCCCTTTTGGCTCTAATAGCTATTATGATCATTAAGTGTAACCTTCCATAGACTCTGGTTTCTAAATGCCTTTGTGAGTCCAAGCCCAAGTCTGTGTCCCCTCGTGAGGAAACAAGGATGATGAGGAATAAAAGTCCCTCAAGACACTGTTCTCACTTTATTTCCAAAGCTCTCATTTCCTTCCAACTATCCACAGCCAGCAACTTTTCACAGTTTTTTCTGAGCTTCAGTTAATCTTTACTCCTTCTGACACTATGGCAGCTCTAAAACGCCGTTGCCCACATTTATCTTCCTCTTTTCCAGTGTTTGAGGCTGACCCTGTCCACCACAGTCCTGGCTGTGTGGCTGCTGAGCTGGAAGATTCAAACTGAATTGTCACCACAGCGAAGGCTGCTCTTAAGTAGATGCTCTTCATGATGCAACTCTGGCTTCAGAAAGCTCAGCGTTATCAGAAAGCCTTCAGCTCCAGTTTCTTCCGGAATATTACAAACATTTTGCCTGTTTCCCCCTCGTTGCAGGGGTTGTTCCCTGTCACATTAATTGGCAATGCCGGCAGCAGACACGCAGCTAGCTGCAAGTGAGGGAACTCTCTTTACCTGATGCAGGAAGAAGCATTGCAAAAGCAATACACAAACAGAGCCAGGCACAGGGTTTTGACTGATCTGTCACTCCTTACTGAACTTGCCTGAAATTTATTGCCAGTTAGACAGCATTTCCCTCTGTTTACTGATTTGATTGATAGGATGATTTATCAAGGCTCAGCATCGCATTGAATGCTGCTCTCTGCTCCGAGGGGTAATGAGTTGTAGACACATCTCGTTCTCCTTCCCCACGTGGCTGTGGGGGTTCAGGGAAGGTGAGTGTTTGCTGGTTTTGGTGTGACACACAGACAGTTCTGCTGGGAGCAGGCTGTTCCTGCTGGATTCAGGATCAGCCTGCTCCTTCCCCCTTCACGCAGGAGAGGACAGACCGTGTTTGTCAGGAGGTTTCAGGTAGCTGCAGAAAGACAAAAAGGGAGCACCTGTGAGAGAGGGAGTGGAATGGGAAATGACAGTGGGAAAGACAATGAAAGTGATAAGAAAATAAAAGGATTAGAAATACCAGAAAGTGAAATGACAGCTCGGTGTTGTCACTGCCGTTATCCCTACTGTCGGTTCCTTGCATGGTTTGGCACTGTGTGACATTGTCTTGGCTAAGTACTGTGGCACCATCCCATCACAGCACAGTGGGAGCTAATGCCTTCTCTCGAAGTGTGTATTTGTTTTGGTTATGGTGAGTTTTCCTTAAGCAGCCCTGGCATTTGTTTCAATCACAACAAAACCTATCGTCTCACCTTAATTTACAGAGTCATAACTAGCAGTATTTCTTTTCAGCATAAAGAGTGCATTGGAACAAATGCCACTATTTATCAACTGTAATGCAGTTCTTTATAAAGGTCTTATGTGAGCAAAGAATAAAAATGCAATGATAGTCTCACAATAAATACTCTAAATCCTTTATTGCCTATTTATGGTGTAATCTCTCCACAGTTGTACAATATATGACTGTTTAGAAAAAGCTCTAGAATACAGTTATATGGTTTATTTACCAGGAGATGGCAATGGTGATCTACTGCAGTATTAACTTATATACAAGGTCTACATAATTCTTCCATAACATCACAAACTTCAGTATGAATGAAACCAAAGTATTCCAATACTGATTTTGCCTTCCTTATTTCTAACTTGTTTCAGTTGCTGCTATTCAATGTAAAGACAGTATTTTTTCCTCTCATTTTTTGATTGAAATTGGTGTCACTACATTTTTTAAAGATGTCTAAATACCATCATCTTGGTATTCCAGAAAACAGAATACTATTTAAAAACAGGGCAGCCAATACCATTGAATAAGATATGCCACGTGTTAGAAAAAAAAAAGATTGATGAAAGCAAAAGCTTAAAAAATGCATTTAATTTTACAGTATCAAAATTGATCTTGAGTAGTTAATGAAAAATAAATTATAGGTTATGCTATTAAAAAGCATGTTATAATTTTCTGTTAAGTTGCTTGAAGTGTGGTCTTAAAATATGTAGATGCCAATCATTTTACAGAACTTGAAATTAACTGTGGTCTGCAGTGCGTTTTTATGTTACTTTAACCAACAGTAAGGTGGACATCATTATTCCATAAATTAGTGGGATGTTGATTTCACATGTAGAAGATCACGGCCATAAACACTGTAAGTAAAAGTTTGGCTTCTTATGGGATTGCTTTATGTTACTTTATATCTTTCTCCATGTGATTGCCCATATTTTACTCTTTTACGGAGAACTTGCACAAGCTGACCGGGTGGTTTGTGTGTGTTTATTAGATACTTGGCGGTTTTCAAACTGAAATGGTAAGTGGTGAGACTTACTCCTCTCCTCCCCCCAGCTACATCCCTGCCTGTATGGAGTGATCCAGGGACACTGCTGGCTGGCTAAACGTGCTCTGAAGCAAATCTAGACCCACGTACAGCAGTGAGCATGAGCATCTTTTACCAGGGAACTGCTCCCGTGGTTGGCTTTTCCTCTGGTATTCTGAGATACACAGTCCATGTCTCACAATAGTCACTATGTGGTTCTCAGTTGAGAGGGTTATCTACCCTCAAGTTAAATAAGTGCTTTTACTGCATCTGCTCTTTACAACATCAAATGCCAGCATTATTGCCTTTGCACTGCTACTATTTCAGTGTTACTAAAATAGCAAGCGAGGACTTTAGAAGTGGAGGAGCGTGGAATAGGTCATAACCACAGATGATAACAGGAGAAAAGCATTGTTTTACTTGTGTGAAGGTCTCAATTTTCTATTCTTTCAATTGTACTTCGTTTTCTGAAGTTCTTCTTCACCGCAGTGTCGACCTTCCTATCAGTACATCTTTCCTTCCTCTGCTCTGCATTAAGTGATGCTCAATCAAACCTCACCTCTACAAGGAAGAAAAAGCAAATTTAGAGCATAAAGAGCATTTCACTTAATTCTGCTCTTTCCAGACCTTCATATCAGACAGCTTGTGTGTTGTGATCTGCCTGCTCAGCACTCGTGATACACTTTCTAGGGGAGCAGCTGGCTCCACCTCATCAGTAACAGGAGACTCCTATGTACACGGCAGCAATCACACATTTCACATCTGCAATATGTTTTCACTCATGGACCCTACGCGGTACAACAGGAAGACAGAGGTAAGAAAGACCTTTGTCAGCCTTTTTTCCAGTAAGGAAATTGATCCATGGAGCAAAATGTATTGACTGAGTGTAAGCAGCAGAAGAAATACTGACTAGGGTTTAGAGTCTGTTGGCTGCTGGTGCCTTGCTGTATCAGGCAAACAAACTATCTTTCTTTCCCTCTCACATTTTCTTACCTCTTTACTTTCCTCTACAAACAGCACAAAGTTAATCAATACACTCGGTGCTGCTGCCTCCCCTGAGCACCAGGGCAGCCACATGTTCCACCTTATGGCGAGGTTCTCCAGCAGCTCCGACGTCGAACAAGGCTGTGAATCACTCTGGTGGCATTCATGTCTCTTCGAAGGACAGTTTTTCAGAAAGGGCAAAATGATGTTCAGACTGACAATTGCTCACACAAAATATCTTGTCTCCTCTGCTGGATCTCTTGCTGTGAGTACCATGTTCCTGTCAGCAGCGTGGAGGGAGGAATTATGAGTTTCCCTTTTTCTATCACTTGTTTAGCACCCACTCCCATCTTCCTTGTCTTCCCAACTTAGACTGCGCTTACGCTCCAGTACACAGTAGAGATATGAATGTCATCTTGAAATTAATTAGCTCAGCCATGCCTTTACTTTGCTATAATCTGTCCTGAAAACAAACCAGACTGCAGGCTCTTGAGATTGGGACTGTTTACAGCCTTGTTTAACATTGTTTAGTACAACAGGGCCAAAGCAGAGAGGCTTGGGGTGCCTCCGTAGCATGGATAATTTTCACAGTGACTCAGAGGAAGAAGTAAGGCCAGGCTCAAAGGTGAGCAGTTCATGTCAAGAGAAGTTTAAATTTCTGAATTTTAAAGTTGTAAAAAAGATTCAAATGGAAGTAAGGGCATACTCAGCCCACTCTTTGATAGTACAATACATAAACCCTAGATTTTGTAGGAGTATAATAAAAGATTGTATAGGAGTATAATAAAACCCAGACACAAGTCTGAAAAATTCATTAGTTTTTGCCATGACTAAAATAAGCACTGTCTAGGAAAACTACTTTGCAATGGTAATGAAAAGCGAGTGGAAAAGCAAGTGTTAGCACCAGTGCTGCAATGTGAAATAATTTCTGTATACTCAGATCTGTCATTGTGAACAATGTTGTTGATTATAAACCACATCAAATTCCCAGTCCCCCAAGACATGTATTTTATTTTGCAGTTTTTCTAGTAATTATGAAATCAACAGAATACTATCAAGTTTTACCACAATTAAGTTAAATATATACTTAAATGATATAACATACTTGGTAATTGCAATATCTCTCTAACTTCTTTCTGAGGAACAGTCAGCAATGTTTCTCAAGTGTTTCAGGGGTGGCTTCTAATGATAATGATGGTGCTCAGCTTTCTCATAATTTTATAATTTCAAAGCTACTTGAATCCAATTTAGAATCAAGATTTGACCTGCAGAGCTTCGTTTCTTGTGAGCTGATAAGAAAAGTCTCCTAGATCTGAATGGATTTTACTGCCTCTTCAGCGTATGTGGGTTTGATGGAAGAGCCGATGACACAGACTTACAGCAGTGTGAGCAGTTCTCTGAGAACAGGTCTATATCCAGTCACTTGTGAGATACTTTTCATTTGTAGAGCTATTACCGTGTCATCCTGCTGAAGACCTTTGGGCTCAAGGCAATAAAAATGCTTGTCTTAGGTTTCCATTAAGAGGACGGCCGTGTGGTGCAGTGCTTCAAGCAATTGCCACTTGCTCAGGGTAGGAGGCCTGATGGAGTGTTGTGATGCTGACAGGCCTGTGAGGCAGGAGGTTTGTGGTGGTATTTTTCTTAAAAACTGGGATTCTCTCTACTTTGGCAGTTTTGGCTTTGTGCAGCTGATTGTCACTGCCATTCTGGCCATAAGAACTAAACGTATACTCCAAATTTATGTTTACAGATACTGATGTCCAGTTTGTAAGAAAAGACAAGACAAGCTCATTTGTACTTGTACCATTAACTTAATATGTATTTATATATATTTACTCAGAAAAATAAAAACTCAATGGACTAGATGATCTTGGAGATCTTTTCCAACCTTAATAATTCTATAATGATTCTTATTACCTAGTTTTGAACATCCTGTTTCCATCTGACCTTGATTTCCATATGATACCATTTGTCTGAGAGGTAGTTTTATGTCTAATTGAATACTAACTTTTTAATAATTTGGTTCAATAATTGACTTTTTTTGACTTCCAGGTCACTGAAAACAAAGATCAGACAAAGCAAAGACAGATCACATCTATTTCAGATACTATTTGCCTAACTATAGTTAGAAATTGTGATTTCATAAAGAAACTATTATGACTGTATATTAAAAAGTGATTCTTTACTGAAATTGATAGAATTGACAAGTAAATGAGTTTTTAAAGTTTCTAATTTTATGAATGCAATGAGCCACATTTTATTTAATGTTAAGTAATATGCAAGTTGATATATTTTGGAATGCATGATAACAGGTTCAGATTAATTTTAATTCTAGAATACGAAATCTTCACCAGGATTTTAAAAGCAGCTCTCATAGGCCCAAAATGATTGGAAAAAAAACCCTGCAGAAAACATGTGTTTCCTCTAAATCTTTTAAGCAGTAAAGGGAAGCAAAAGCATTCAATCTTTCCCCTCCTTTTTTTTTAAATTCAGCCTGAAAACACATCCTCCTCTCTATCTCCCAGGTTGTGGATATAGAGAGTGTATTTTCCTTTTTCCTGCTAAAATCAGCCAGTGCTGTTATGTGGCGGGTGTAATCATCTGGGTATATGGTATGGTGAATATAGCACTAAGAAACCTTTTGTTTTCTCTTTTCTTTAGAAAACAGTGAGATCTCTGTTCTCAAGATTTTCTTCATAAAACTGCTGATTGGATGACTATGCTAAAGAAACAGGAAGCATGAAGAGGAGAAAAGGTAATTACAAGAAAAAGTGGATTGCCAGCCATATGCAGTCCGTCATAGTGGATGTGTATTTTTCATTACCTACATGGGATAAAGATTTCTCAGCTCAACTACATGAAAGGGATTGTTTTATGTCTGTTGAAAGATACCTACTTCCATTGGACTTTCTGATTAGCCTGTTATGTTCCCTGGGTGGCTAATTCCTAATGCTTTTCTATATGGAGAGCTCATCAGTCATACCCTGTGCCTGTCCCAGCGCCTCTCCCTTGATAGGGATAGACAGCACAATTTTTGCCAATTACTGGCAATACAGTCAAAGCTGAGGCTCAGTTTTTTTGTGTCTTCACTACTAGAAAACTTCAGGGCAAACACAGCCTAGGTTTTAAACCAGCTCGAGCAACACTGAGTTCAACATAAGTTAAACTCCTTGTTTTTTTCGGCTTTTTGAATGAATTTTGCAGCTTGAACTTGTGTTCTCTGTACTTCTGAAGACGGACTGCTGCCATTGCCCAGTGTGTCTGTTTCTACGTAGTGTTTGGCTACATCCCTTTTGCACTACAGGCACATGCTGCTGTACAGGGACAGGCTAAGAAATTGCACACTGAGAGTAAAAATACCCATCACTGTGACTAACGACCTTTTTGAAGGCCTAATGATCAATTTTGGTAACTGCCTTACGTAGACCTGTCTAAAACTATTTTCGTGCTATACTTTCAAAAAATCCCCACCCAGATCCAGTTCTTTTCCCGTCTACTTATCTCGCTTTTTATTGTCATGAAATGAGAGCAGAAGTCCAGGCCCTATTTCACACACCTTAATAGACATGACATGTTACATCTGTAGTAGAAATCATTTAAGTAGCCAGAGCCTAGGACTTTGAAATCTTTCTCCACTGAACATAATTAAAGATTAACTAATTCTGCTAGTGCAACAAAATGTGTATAGGCTGCTATAAGCCCTGATCCTTTGCCAGGATGTGTGCAGACAGAAGACTGTGCTTTGCTTTTTGTGGAGAACCCAACCAATGTGAACTGGGACTGCCCTAGGCAAACCGCAGGAGTTTGTGCCGTGTTCCTCATGGGAATGAACCTCTCATGAACCAAATTGTCTTTATTCTTTTATCCAGTTACTTTACAGTAGAAATTACTCTGAGTAAGTAGGAAGTAAACAAAGTGAGCCTTTTCCTTCACTATCCTGCACAATAAACAGGTACCAATATATCTGCAAAATTAAATGATATCATCAGGGTAAACAGAAAATATTTTACGTTTTACAGGCACAGAGACAAGTAGCTGAGAATTTCTGGTTAATTTATTTTCATCTTCCTTGGGAACAGTAAGCTAGCTAGAGAGTCCTCAGAAATGCTGAAACTCTCACTCAGAGGTGGTTTCTGCCTGTTACCTTCTATATTAAGATATTGATTTGGGCTTCAAGAGCCTCCACTCCATTTTCTGCTCTGCCTTCCTCAGAGCAGGATCTTTCAATCCAAAGAGTCACCCTTTGGTCAAAGAAGAGACTAGGCTTGTCATAGCCAACCCAATAGTCTTGATTACCCCACATGTATAGTTCCTATCTTCCTCACAAAAGTTTCATAGAAACAGCAAAATAAGAGAAAATTTTGAGGGGAGAGAATCTCGTTGGGAACGGTCCTGCTACTTCAGTTTTTACTGACAGCTTAAAAAAGTGCAGCTGTCAATGTGTGGGGTAAGTCAGTGAAAAGTCAACCCATACGTGCTGTTATGTCAACTGGGAGAAGTCAAGCGTAGGTCTTGAAAAGCAAAAAGGACAAGATGGGTCCGACACATTTGCATTTAGCGTGGCCATGTAACTGTAAAATAAAGGGAATTCCTAAAGGAAGCATTTTTTTGTCACGTAAACGCTGAGCCACTGCAAACAAATCTGGCAAGGCTGAGGATCCGGCTCCCCGGGCTGAACGTCAGAATACCATGAATAATGTCAAGAGGCAGCAATGGGGCTGTCAGATACTGCTACTGTCATTACCCTATTACTGCAAATATCCATGAATTTCACTAGACTGTAGAAACTGTCAATGGATATTTTAATCCATAAGCACAGAAAACACAACTGTTTTACCATATAATCATCGAAGCTAATCTTTGACAAGGTTATTGCTTACACCTCTTCCCTTGTAATCCTCCGCATGCACATACGGAATAAGGCTCTGAAGCCTAATCTTTCCAATGCCGAAAATGAGACTTTTATGCAAACTGATAAAAGTTCTTTGTTTGATTTATCTGTAAACCAAAATAGTCTGGTAGTTTGCCTTGAAGTTAAAAGGAAAAAACATACTCTGTCAAATCCTGTGTATTCCTTTTTATGTATTTTGTCATTTCCCCTCTATTAACTCTGTCCTAAGGTTGAAAAGAAGAGTGCACTCTAGCTTCCATTTACATACTGTACTTTAGCTTTGACTTTTTTGGTTGCAGCCTGTTAAATTTATTGACTATAAGCCCCTTGAGCTATTGAAGAGTATGCAGCTTACATTGTATATCTTTTGAAAGATGCTACTGGTAGCCTGTTTTAATGTGTTTGCTCTCTCCAGATACAATTTGTCTTACATATTCATTGGTTTTTAGTGCCAGGACCAGTTTCTTCGTTGCAGCTATTGTTTGGAAGTCTCACAGAGATGTTAAAGCTTAGTAATTTTTCAGTGCTGCTCAAGGGATCTGAGTGTCAAATGAAATAATAAGTGGGAATTTGGGCACTGAAAACCCCTAAGCAGCTGGCTTTGGAGAGCTCAATAAAAAAAATTAAAAAAAAAAGGAAAATAATTTGATATGGCATGAAAGACATTTTGGGACATCTAGGATGTTTTATATGTACAAATAGAGCTGGCCAAACAGTAGTACTTTCCATTCATTGACAGTTATATTTCATTTTAATTTGAAGATTTCATACAGCCTGAAAGTCAGAGAAAATTTCATTTGTGAAACGCTAGCACATGGAGCTGGGAACACGGAATATGTTCCCCTGCATACTGCAGCTGCTTTTTCTAGTGGTGGAGCTGACCAGAATACTGATTTCATTAAGCCAGGGTTCTGGATGGAACTTTTCTCTTTTTTTCTCTTTTCAGATTAAAGTCAGGGCTTTCAGGTGTTCTGTTTCACAGGAGAGAGTCCGAAAGCCTCAAGAGAGATGGTTGCTTACGGATCCAAAGGGTCCCAGACCTCTCCCATAAGGCTGGTACAGGGTTTGGGAACGTGACACTGTGTATTCAGTGGTTCTGGATCTCACTAACAGGAATCCCAGTCCTTCCCCAGCCCTGATGTAGAGGTGCACTTTGGAATATCTTTTGTTCCACAGGACAGGATGTTCCTCAGCATGTTGGCCATTCATGCTAACTTGGAATCTAACCAGGTGAGACACCCACAGCAGCATAGATTTAAACAGTACAAAGTACAGACAGCCGTGGATTGGGATTTTCAGATTTATGCTACCCTACGCTGCCTAGTCAGCTTAAAAGTTAACTTTTAAGGAATATACCTCCATCAGTAGCCAACACGCCAAGATCTGTTGTGCATCTGTGACTGGGTCTTTCATTCAGATCGTCTGCATCCTGTTCCAGGTGCAATCCCTTGATGTTCGATCCTGAGACAGAAATCTGCTGTGGCATATTTTTATTTCTAGAAAATCCATTCCAGAAGTCAAACTCCTTTCTCTCTGGGAAAGCCATGAGAGCAGCCCTGAAACTCCAGGCATTGATCTGTGCCCTCAGTGAAGTACAGGTGAGGTCTCTTTGCACTGCAGCCCACGCTCTGTGCTCTTACCAGCTTAGTTCCAGGCTTCTAGTTATCCCACCCACGTGTTTGTACCTTCAGAATCTATTTTTGTGAGGAACATCTGTGGTCCCAACAAGTACAGAAAAAGAAAGATAACTCGGTCAATGTTTCACATGGCAAACACCAGTTGTGTTTTGGCTTTCAGTGGAAAAAAAGGTGGGGAGGTCATGGTGTCCCCAGCCCCACTTACTGGTTTAGACCTTCTGTGGCCACATCAGCGTGGAGGTGATCTCTTCTTACAGGGGAACCAGGATAGCCTAAAATATTTCCATGCCATTGTTTCACAGCACCTAACAGATTTCACAAACAGAGACATTGCAACCATTAATGACATAAATGTGGGTTAATTTATATTTACTCTATAGCAAGAGTATTTGTTGTGGAAAAGGAGTATATTTTGGCTTATAGTGTATATGTCAAATAAATACAATTGTCTGTTTCTGAGTCTTCATAGCGCCCATCATCATAATTAGCTTAAGTGAAGCTGTAATTAGCTTGCATATAGCTTCAATTTGCTGCACAGTAAATCACCAAATAAATCAATAATTTACAACCAAGCAAACAGTGCAGGCTTTTCCAAAAGAAAAAAAACCATAAGCCATTATGCCTGGACCACTCCTTGCCTGCCTTCTCTGAGAGAGATGTGACAATTTTCAGTACCAGACATTTTCAGTCAAGCACGCAGGAATCATGTAAAACCAAACAAATAATGACATGAAACAAAGCTTTGATTAGGAGCCTGTGAATAACGATCCTTTTCACATATTCAGTGTCTAGGATGTTTAACATATTTTACATGTAGAATATATCAAGCAAGTCCTGAGGATTAGATTTTGGTATCAAGAGAAACACACTTTATTAGAGAGGGAGCGTGTCAGGGCTTGGTGCCAATTGGCTGCAAGTAGTTATGTTCCAAACACATCCAACCCCCACATTTGGAGAAGTGCAAGAGGGAACATGTTTCTTATTTTCCTCTTTCCTGCTCTGTTTTCCTACAGATTCATAAGAGGCAAGTGTTACCTACACAGACGAAAGAAAATGGTGACAGAAATTTTCCATGGCAAGAATAAATCAGAGCTTTACATCGTTGAAAAATATTTTGGGGTTTGGATGCTTTTGTACAAGTTATTGCTATGGAGACTGTATTAATTGACTGCATTTCTCATGTGGTTGTAGGTAATAGTCAGTGAATTCAAAAGGTGGAAAAAGCCACTTTGGTATATATTAAATTAGTTGGTATTTTTTTATTGCCAGGAATGTAACAGGGACCAAAAGCATAACAAAAGTCTGAAACTTGGGAATATTTGGAATAAAGAGAACATCCACAGGTTAATTATTTAGCATGAGTTTGGGACTGGGGCTGTTAATCCCAATTTCAGAAAGGAATAAAAAAGCTCTCTTATGTTTCACAGCAAGGGGTACATATTTTTGTGATGAGTATTGGAAAGACATTTTAAATGTAGCCATCTAATTCCACATTTTTCAGGTGGATTTTGCACCTTGCTCTAGAAGTTCTAGTTCTGACTAGCAGTGGAGAATGATTATTGGAAGAGATGAACCACCACCCTGTGGGATGTCTGTTGCTTTGTAGGAGGGAATTTATGGCTTCTGCACATTACTGGTTGGTATCCTTCAGGTGACTCTCAATATACTTACTGCAAACAACCACTTAGCCTGCATATAAATATTTTACAGAGTATCAATGGAAAAATATATTGATATGTATGTGTCTTTAAGGAATGAAAAGAGATCCTTTAGAATATGACACGCTTTAATTAACTGTTTTTTGCACTTTATGTTAACATGAAGAAAAATGATGGCTGCATGCAACTTCCTGAAGTCAGAAGTAGGACTATCTTTATATATCAGAAGCTGGAAATTCTATTCTAAGATTAAAATTACACTGTATTTCTACAGATAGAGATATTTGTATTTCATTAAATAAAAAGGCTTTCTTTTTCCTCCACACTTCAGGAAAGAAATTACTTTTGCATTTGGTTAGGGATGAATGAATATAATACCAAATCTTTTGTTTGCATCAGTGTGCAATGTGTCATTTTCTCAAATGAGGGCTGGGTGTATTTGCAGAGCAGATGCAGAACTGTGTCTGATTACCTCACCGTTTCTTTGTACCCAGCATAGATGGAGGGGAATTAGAACTCATCAGCAGGAGAGAGGGGTTGTTTTCTTCCCAACCAAGGCATCAAAGAATCCCAGAATACAATTTCAACTTTTCATACTGAAAATAGACTGAATTTTGTCTGCCTGATTTTAGTAAATACTTATGTATTACTTATAGTGAGATTCCTTCAGGAGAGGTGCTGGAAGCTGTAAACACCCATGTTGAAGATAACGCTCAGAAACCAGTCTCAGGCCTTTCACACAGCATAAAGCTTTGCTGAGCAGGGCTGTGAGAAAATAGCTGTGTTGACAAAAGCCCAGGTATGGATACAGTTGTACAGGCAAAAGAAGCTATTTGCTAAAATGTCTTCTTTCTGTTTAGAGACCTACAGTACATCCCCAGTGTGTGCCAGTGCAGCTCTACCTGCAGACAAAACACTTTAAATATGAACCAGGTGAACAATGGCTGATTAATTAGACTGTCTGTCTTGCAGCATTAAAGTTGGGTGTTCCTTATCCCTCCTGGGATGGAGGTTGCTGATACTGAAAGATTTAGTTCCTGACTCTGCAATTTTAATTCCTCTTGCTGTATGTGACACTGAACAACATCACTGATGTCTGTTGGGTTACACTGTGTAAGGCTGAGCAGAGCAAAGAGAGCTCAAAGTGAAGGAAACAGAGCCACCTTAGTGCTGTCAGCAGGTAATGAAGGGCAAACTGCTCTGAATGCTCAATAAAATGAGTTTTAGGTACATGCAGGTTTGGCATCACACCTGCCAGGTACCAGCCCCTTGCTAACCAGGACCCAGGCCCTTCAAGTGGCACTGCCTGCAGGGGAGGTGGGCAGGAGTTGCAGCAGAATGTTATTCCTGGTTTCTGCTGATGGTTATGATCAGCTTGATACTTTCCAGCATTTCATGTCAGAAATCTGTTCCCTGGAAAAAATGTGGGCAGGTCTAATTAAAAAGCAAAAGCTTAACACTTCCCAAGACCTTGTTTTCTATTGCAGAGGTACTGCCCGTGGCAATAGTTGCTATTGTCTGCCACAGTTCACTGAAATCCTCATTTCCAGTGGAAACACATTGGTCCAGACAAAACTTTTGCCAGAAAGCATTCCTTTCCTTTGGTACGTGATGTAAGGGGGTGGGGAGAGAGAGACAGGGATGGGAAAATAATTGAGAACTCAGTGGCTAGGGTTACTCTTCTAGAAAGCCAAGATGTGTTTCAGGTCTTTGGTGTGACTTGAACAGAGTAGAGATCATAGAATCATAGAATGGTTTGGGTTTAAAGGAACCTTTAAAGGTCATGTAGTCCAACCCCCTGCAATGAGCAGGGACACCTTCCACTAGACCAGGTTGGTCAGAGCCCCATCCAACCTGGCCTTGAATGTTTCCAGGGATAGAGCATCCACCACCTCTCTGAGCACTGTTTCACTGTTTCCCACCTTATTGAGAGGTGAGGATGTCAGACTCCAGCTCCTGTCTTCTGCTCATCTTCCTCTCAGCTGGGTCTTGGCTATGTTAGGATGGGTAATACCCCATGTTCCTGTTTTTTTGGCTGGTTGGTTGACTGATTTTGGGTTAGATTTTAATTTTTATTTTTCTTATATTATTGGCAGCTTCCTGATACAGGCCAGGAATATTCCTGTTACAAGCAGGAAATTCCACTGCCTCACTGTGGCAACCTCACTCATCAGAAATCCTCCTGTGTCATTTCTGTACCATAATGGGTGACACATACAGAATTTGTTACTGCTTTTTTGCAGCTGTGTGATGCTCTCCTTTGAACATATGTTTCTGTGGAATTAGCTAAATTGTGCAGAGAACAGATTTTCTGTTTCTGCTTAGTGTAGCAGGGAAGGTAAAGGTTATCCCCACCATAGGACACGGGGAGGAGTGGTCACTCCTCCGAGATGCCTCTGTAGCTCCACTGATGGTGTTTGGTGAAGCAAATCTGCTGCAAATTACAGCGTGTGGTTATAGATCAATTTATTCTCCTGCCTGCTGCCAACAATGTGCTGAGCACGAGTGGAGCTAACTCGGTAAACATGCACTATAGTAACAGAAAATAACCAAGTGTTGTTGAAAGGAATAATTAATTAATGTTTGTAAAGCACTTAGAAACTGAAAAGCACCTTATTAGTGCTAAGTGTTCAGGGGCCTGGCTTTCTCATCAGAAGTTAAAGTCCTCGTCTTTGTTAGTCTTTAACCGAACAAAACATTAAGAGTATAAAGCCTTTGTGTCTAATGTCCTCAGTCAGGTGTTTTTGTGCCTGGCAGTCATTAAGATGCAGTAAGTAAACAAGAAGAAACTATAAATGGCCTGAATCATTTCGTTTCCACTGATGCCAGCAGAATTAAGGTGATTTACATTAGCTAAAGATCAGCAGCGGAGAATCCATAGCACAGCTTCTCCTCTTGCTGTTGTGCTCAGTCAGAGCCAGCGACTGGTTTATTCTCTACCACTCCCACCTTTTTGAGCCCAGCTGCCAGGAATGAACACAAAACTACATTAGGGCACAGGGCTCTCTGTGCAGTGAGGTGGAAAAATTGGATGGCTCAGATTTGCTACCTGGGGCAGGCAGCACATAAAAGAACGTGCTAGAGAGAAGGAATCCTATTTATCAGGTGTACCAGGCAGGGCTGAGAGGTGACACCTATGGCTGACCCCAGTTCCAGAGCTCAGGAATGTGGAGTGTAACAATCTGTGCCGCCCCATCCAACCTGGCCTTGAATGCTCAAAACAAACCCAAGTCTTCATGATGCAGAGGTCACTGACTGAAGGGTGGATTTACTTGGAAGGCTAAGAGAGCTATGAGCCACCCAGAACAGAACCATCTGGGGAGATGTGGATGATCCCTGGAATGAAATGTACATCCCACACTCAATGTTCCTATCTGCCTAAGAGGCAGATCCTCTGTATTTCACTCTCTGTAAGTAGTACCTAAATCTTAGATGCTGTGGGCCCAGGAGAAGGGAGAGGACAGGGGAGACAACCTTGTGGAAAAGAGGGTGCTGCGGAAAAGGCTGTAAGACTAATTGGCCCCAGAGCACAGGAAAAAGCACTGGCCTGTCCATCAGTGCACACACTTTTAAGATTGTCGTATGCCTTTACCAGACAAGCTCCCTTTCTTCAGCCAGAAATTTTGTCAGGCTAAATTTGATTATGTTGGGCATCTGTTCCGTATTTACGAGTATCCAGGACCTCAGTAACTCACACTGAGCTTTCAGATTAATGAAAAACCTGATGATGTGCCCACTTCGGCTGTATGGTGCATGAGCAGCGTGCCCACATGCACACCACACGTAGTCACTGGCAGGAGTGCTGGGAGAGGGAATTCAGTCTTTGATCACTTGGGTGTTTCTTGTCACAGGAGATCAGTAGCTTTTATTTTCTTGTGGATTAATTGGCAGAGTAAGAAAGGTTACCTGCCAAGAAAATCCAATTATTCAGCCCTTGCTGGTCTTGAATAAAGCTCCATGGATGATAAAGGGTCGCAGTTTGAGAGAATCAAAATCAGCCACCAGGACACCAGATATTCTGGTTTTTCAATCTCTGCACCAGCCCAGGGCAGAGTATGCTTGGCTCACTTCGGTGGCGGTGCTGGAACACAGTGTGCCAGAATACCTTGTCATGGCATTTTTGGAAGAGCTAAGCATTACTAGGATTGGTTAATAGTTACCTTTGTAATTATCCATCTGTTACAGGTCCATTTATTGAACCTGAGAGGGTCCAGAATCCTTGCACATCCTCCTTGCTCCTAACTTTGCTTGAGTTCACCATAAGGAGCTTTGTGCAAAATCAATAAAGAAGCAAAACAAAATGCTTCTTTGAAAGAGAAAATGTGATTGTCCTATGAATAGCAAAAGTCATAATAATTTGTCTTTTCTTCATCAAGAGCACGGGCTTAGGATCTCTGGATAATCTTTTTGGAAGTTGGAGTAGGAAACTGAGAGGTCTCTCAGAGGTCCAGGTGAGATTCTGTGGAGCTGCTCACTTGGTCCTAGTGACCTCCTGTCCCACATATCCATAGCTGTGGAAGGTGCTTATTGTCAGCAAAATTAACCAAGTTAAGAAAGTTAAGAGAACCGAAGGCTTTATTTCTGTAGGTTTCTGAATCCAGGGGCCAGAGCTGAAATGTTTTGGGTGAAATACTCAGAGAACCCAGCACAGGCAAATGACCCAACAGAAAGTTCCACAGATGTCAAGGCAGAAGGTGAGTATATGATAATTAATTCCTTCTCCTAGAATATGTGCTGCTAATTGACTTGGCAGCAGCTCCATTACCGTGATTCTTTGGCTCATAGGTTTTAGGCCAGAAGCAACAACTATGATCGTCTGATCCTACTGTCTGCATAGCAAAGACCACAGAACCTCACCCCATGGTTGCTGCACCAATCCTCTAATTTCTGACTGAATTACCGTGTTTTTATTGAAAACCATCCAATGTTTATTAAAAGACTGTGCAATAGAAAATCCACCAGGTACTTGGGTAAGTAGTTCTAAAGGTAACTTTTTCTTTAAAATTTAGAGATTATTTTTGGTATCGTATTTACATTGATATTTCCATAAGAAATTTTTCCCCCCCTCCCCTAAATTAACCCCAGAGACCTTATGAAATCTCTTAGACTAAAGGTTCTTTTTTTTTTCCCTTTTTTCTGGACTTAGAGCTATCTGTAGAGTTTATGGTAATCTTCCTACTGTAATAGTAATATAGGAATTTATCATTAAAACCTTTTCCTTCTTTCTGTCCTCTCCCTCTCACTTTTCACTCTTTTTTTCCCCCACCAAAAACCCAGAGAAAACAAAACAAAAAGGCCAGAAAATAAAAAGAGCTAGAGGTGGCAGAAAAAATTCATATTTAAACTGAGGAATTTTAAAATGTGCAGAATGTTCCTGGGCACAACTAATGACAGGCAGAAAATGACATTCCTATAGTCCTGGAAAAATATATGGGGTTTTTTTTTTGTTTATGATCCCACCTGTTCCCTCCAACACATCTCCTTCTCTTGTTGCCTAATACTCCCCCTGAGTCCAGTTTATCTGATTTGTAGAACATGTGAGATTTGCTTAGGTAGCTCACATCAATGACAACACAGTGACACAAACTAGACAGGGTGTAACACTGCTGTCTTGGAAGAGTAGAATTTGCCCTTCTTTACAGGCAAATACCAAGAGTGCAGCAGTCAGCAGTGCAGCTGTAGTCCCTCCCCACACCATAACCAACATCAAGTATTCAGAGGCAAACACTTGCCATACCTTGCTCCTCTGGGTATCCTTTTATCCCATAGAATAATTGCTTTGATTTAAACATGAACTGATTTATATAAAAATGCGACAAAATCTGGCACACCTTTTGGCATTGACCGAATCCTCATCCTGTGAAGGCAGTGTCAGAACACCCACTGATTGTATCTGAATTAAAATCTTGTTAAAGTAAGTGATGCTGTCTCTGAAATTGCTATGAGTTACTTATGATATATTTTTAGTACTTCTAAGAAAAATACATTGAAACATGAGACTTTTTAAAATTAATTAGGCATAGTGCATGAAATGGAATAATGCAGCTCTCAAGTACAGTTATGGTTATAGGTATCCAGGTGAGCCAGTAGTCATAGAGATATTTCATTGTTATCTCATGATCATATCATGTATCTGCCTCATCTTTAAACAGAGTATTAACCAACATGCACTTTCAGAAGTTGGGAGAAAACATGGTGAGTTCCCAAAGGTGCAGGTGGACTTGTTTGTGTTTATAAGTAAGTAAACAACAAGCTGATGTAATTAAACAGTTAGTCCATCAGTGTCTTGGCCCTTCTTTTCTCCATCTGGTAGTAGGCAGGCAGGTTAAATGTATGCCATGTGTTTGGTTTTCCTGTACAAAATGAACTGTGTTAGTATTTTTAGTCACTGTGAGGTGGTACAGACCTTACAAAATATATTGATGTAAATTAAAAAATGAGGAGTTACCACAGACACAATGACATGACGCTCAATGCACAGTATTTTATTAAAGGAAATGGCAGTACACCATATTGTTTTGTTACGAAAGCTCAATTACAGACTTTAAAGAAAATTAAATTTATCGTTGAGCCTCAGTGTTTTGAAGCTACCAGTTGTTTCCTGGAAGTGACTTTGAAATGAGTTTTGGGAAATCATTTTAGTATTGACTTGTGCCATAATGGTTGGCTGTTGCTTTTTTGTATAAGATTGATTAAATTACCCTGAACAAGTTCCAAGTCCATGTCCTTCTCTGAGGCCAGTTGTGAATATGACACTCTCTAAAAAATATTTCAGAACATAAATAATCTCTAAACCTGAAGCACATCATTGCACTCACTCTTCCAAGAATAAACAAATGAACTTTGTTCCTTGTCTCAATATATGTCACTTATTTTTTTTTTTTTGCGTCTCATGGTTCCTCTGGTTTTAAAAGGCTGGGGTTATTTCCAAGGCTTCCTCTATGCACTACAGTAGGAGATAATTTTGACTATGTCTTAAAGAAAGAACTAGCTAAAAAATAAGTGTGTTGGCGGTAATAAGAACTGGCAGTTGTACTGATTTCAGCCTCTATCTCCCCTCTGAAACAGGACCCCTTTAGTTATTTCTTCACACTTCAGTAGACTCAAGTGAAATCACGGTCACATTATAGCAGGCTCTATACAAGCACATGGGAGTGAATTATCTTAATTTGAAATTAAGGTCAAATATGCAAAGAATCCACAAAGAGAGAGGTGAAAGAACTTTTCCACAGCTGCTGAGTGTGCCTGGTCTGGAATGCAACCCAGGTCTTTAAAGACTCAAGCCAGTGCCCTATCCAGTGAGCTCTGCTGCTTGTTGCTTACCTGGGTTGAGATAGCTGCCACAACACTGGCAGGTCTGAATTTTTATCAGAATTTAGGTATGTACTTCAAAAGACAAAATTAAATGACAATAAGAAATGCCCCCAGGAAATCTCCAGGAAAACAGAAGACTGGTGCATGTTTCCCAAAAAGGCAGAAACAAGACAGACAGCAAGTAACAGCAAAAGAATAGGAGCAGAAGGGAGAAAAAGGTAGAAGTCTCGGGAGGAATTGAGCATGAGAAGCTGCACAGCAAGATTCTTGAACAGTGGCAGGGGCTTTGCAGACATGATCCAAGAAAAAACAACAGTTTTTGGGGTTCAACCTTCCAAAGGACAGCCTGCTGCACTGCCCAAATGTCCTGAGCTCTCACATGAGATGGAGCAGGTGAGCTGGGGAGCAAAACTCCCCTAAGAAATTCTGGTTCAATAAGGGTAAAGATTTCTTGGGAGCATGGCCCTTGGATACCGCCAGGAAGGATTTCTGTTTCCCTGGCATTAGTTTCCATGCTGGGAAGTCCTGCACCGAGTCTTTAGGCCATAAGGTCTGGGCAAGTCGTGGTTGACAGGCAGATGAGGTTGGCTCACGTAGGTTGTGATTTTCTGTTCTTCCTCTTCTTAAGTGTCTTTAACTCCTGCTGACAAGAGTAATCTGACTCCTTAGAGGTCTTAAGTACATGGAAATCCTGCAGGGTGCAGGTTAAACTGGCACTGGAAGAGCAAGTAGCTTCAATGTTCTGTAATTACTTCCACGAACTCTCTCTCTTTTGCAGTACTTTGTTGTTCAAGGCAAAAATATTTGGGTACCAACTCATGGGCGGAATTGCCAAATGTCTCGAACATTCCCTACTCTGCAGGAGATCTTCTTTAGATCTTTAGGTTACAAAGAGAACTAGTTTGCTCCTTAAATCGATCAAAGCACAAGGGATGGTTTAGTCGAGTGAATGTGAAAAGAAGTGGCAGCTTGTGTCAGATCTTCTTGTTGATATTTATTTATTAGTGTTGAGGTTCTGCCTTAGGTAGAGAGAAAAATCTTATAATTTACTGTCTCAAATTTGATAGACTTCTTACCATTTTTTTGTTGGTGGTGGTTTTTGTTTATTGATTTGGTTTGGGGGTTTTTGTTTGTTTTTATTTTGTTTTGGTTTTTATTTTGTTTTTTTGTATGTGTGTTTGTTTGTTTCTTTGTATGTGTTGGATTTTTTTATTTTTTCTTTTTTTGTTCCCCTCCTCCCCCTTTTGCTTTCTGGTTTCTTTGAGCTCCAGAAAAGACAAGGAATTTTCTTATGCTAAATGTTGTGGTCCATTTTGTGTTAATTTGAATACCTTAATGATAAATCCAATTTACTGCTGCCCCCACAAACAAGGTAGATATGAATGATCCTTCTTGCACTTGCATTCTTGATGAAATTTTAAATGTAGCTTGCTATAAATGGAAGCTCAGCTAAAGCAATAATTAGTATTTCAGTCTACTTAAAATAACATTTTAATTATCTGCCGTAATTATAAGAATTGAAGAATATCCCTTCAGGTATTACAGTGTTATTTTAGATGCTCTGCTTAAATATCTAAATTCACATTATTTGCTACTATTCCCTCCTCAGCGGGATGACATTCAAGCTCTGATTGAGGTTTACATATTTTTTAAACCACAAAAATTGAGAAGATACAAAATAAAGGGAAAAAAAGCAGTCAACTGAACTCTTAATTTATCAGCCACTATCTCACTTCAGCAGCAAAGCACAGACCTAAAAAAGGAGAGTACTTTGCTTGAAAAGCTGATGTCCCAAATGGTTGGGGTAGAAACCGGTGAACATATGAGGAGAATCTTGAACATAAAACACTGAAGCTCCAGCTGACCAAGGGGAAGAAAATCAACACCATACAAATGCATGTCACAGATTTAAGTGAAGCCTACATATGATGTTGGACAGAGCTGAGAATAGAATTTGCTTTAGCCACTATATTTTTCCCCATCTTTTCACAGGACAGAGCTGGGAATGGTGAGCAGAACACACCAGGTTTCAAGAAGGCGACTTTGAAAACAATTCATGGTGAGTGAACATGCATTAAAGCAAGGCCAGCTCTGTTTGCTTCAGGTGAGGCATGGACGGCCTCACTGCCAGTGCTGAGGGTGATTTGTGTTCACCAAATAGCCTTGTTTTCTCTGCCCTGTGTCCTGTGCAGGGGCTGTCACTGCACGTGCCCTGTGGGGGGTTTGCCCGCCGTGGGCACCTCTGACACCCCAGGTGCGCTTTTGCTTTCTCTAGCTCAACATCAGCTCTCTTTTTCAGTATATGGTGTGAAAGGAGTCGTTTACAATTCTTCTTGGCCTTAGTTTCTTTCTGCAGATGCTGAATTAGACCCCTTAACAAGACCAAGTGATGTATTTTCTATAGGGAAAGCTTTCACGTGAGACAAGAATGTTATGCCTTGCTCAAAACCTTCTTCCAGGAGCAACTTGACCAACGCAAGGAGGTTTCCAAGAAGCAGTTTGTTCCCTAAGCTGTTTTAAGAGATAAAGGTTTTTTGTTTGCTTGTTTTAATATTTATTGTGTTTTTATTTTTAAAAAAATCACCTTTTCTTTCTAATATCTGCTTTGCCCACAAATACTGCTGTGATGAAACCCTTTTATTATGGTCAGGGTTATTCTATGGTGACCCAAATAGGAAAGAGATACTTCAATGACATTCTTTAGGTGTATTTTTTGGTTACTAGGATTCATTTCAATAGAGACAGTGCAATATGCAGCGTGCTTTGCTCAGAGCCTGTGCCTGCTGTGGGAGGTCTCTCAGCTTGGTGACTGTGAGAGACAACAGAAAAGCAAAAGGAATAGAAATAAGAGGAGGAAAGAGGATAAATGTAGGCAAGAAATGCTCAGGAGACGCATTTCTAGTTCTTTTCAGGGATTTCTAGCCCTTTAAGGGATTTCCAGCGCTCAGTCTGTAGAAAATTTTCATCCATATCCAAGCTGGGCAGAAGTTCCTTTCAGGAACTGCCATCACTAACCTGTAGCAGCCAAAATCAGCAGCACTGTCCAAGCTGCACCAGGGCTTGGGATCACATACATTGAGTAACACAGAAGCCCTTACTCTGAGGAAGGACCCACAGAAGGTTCACGAGCTGAATCCCTTGTATTTTAGTGCATCCTTCAGTGCCCTGGTAGTGAACAGTATGCAGCACATAAAATAAGGATAAAATATCATCATCTGGATAAAATATCAGCATCTGCAGCATCAATACTGCTTGGACCTCTCTTTCGATGTAAGAGGCATATAAATGGCAACAGTTTAATTTCTGGTCGACGTATAGCCTTTTCCTGGGCAGAAGAAGAAAGGAAGTGTATTTTGGATGGCAACTGTGAATGTATCCTATGCCTTCATTCTCTTTTGCCATGGAGCCATTCTTTGACCTTTCCCCATAACATCCCATTATTTTACTTCCCTAGGCAAAAATCTGTGATCCTAGCTAGAGTCACTTCCTGGCACTCCTTTTCTCTTCAGAATTTTCTTTTTTTTTTTTTTTTCCTGGATAACTGCTTCCCAATCTTTTTTTTTTTATATCAACAACATGCCACTTGCTTGGAGTTAGAGCTCGGCAAAACCAAGGTCTCAAATACTCATTTCATCTTTAAATACGTTTGAAAAGATTAATTAACAAGGACCCTGAAGTTGCTCAGCCCAAACAGCCACTGTATAAACCACTGACGCACCCAGGAGAGGTTTTTCAAAAATTCTACCAAAAGCTGGGGGCATTTCCAGGTGCATGGCAGTTAGGTTGTAAACCTCATAATTTTTCATTATGACTAAAATACCTAAATGCTCTCTGTATCCTTTGAATGCCTTCTGCCTCACTGGTTATGACACTCACTGGCTATGACAACTACTAAAGCAGATCTGTGCTCAGTGTTTTGCTCCAAAATCCACCTTAAGTATTCAGTTATGAGATGGATACCATTTACATGTCCACTACCGAGGGTACAGGCTTTCCTGTCTTTAGTCAGTGCCACTATTAAATATACAAATCAGACATTTTAGAAGAATGAAAAAAACCAAAACCCACCACCTTGAAATGTTAGCTCAAGCATTTTTTCAAACCTAATGCTGACTTCTTGGTTTTATTAACTGTGACTGAAAATGCCTTAAAATATGTCAGCAGAGATTCTTAGTTATTGTGGTTAACAGCATTACATGGGATTCAGCATCTAAATCTCTTAGCCTATATTGTGTGTCAGAAGTGTGGGAAAGAATGGCTGGGGAGAATTGTGTGGGGCTTGTTGTGTTGGAGGGTAGATAATCATAATTCTGGTGTCTTGTCCTCAGCAGTAATGAGAAAGGTTTTGTAGGTTGAGTCATGCAAAAAAAGAATAGTCTTTGTTCGACTATTATGGCAAGTGTCAAACCCGGTGAATAATGTAGATAATTTTTGGGACATTTGAAGTGGAGACTAATTTATGATTAATGTCAGTTCCACTGTTTAGCTTCCTTGTCGCTCTGTAGAAGTGCCACGGTGTTTCTCAGAAGTAAAAAATGGTACAGAACTTTGTCTTGAGCAAGGACTGAGTTACAGTTTTTATCATGCATTTGTTGCTGTTTGGTTTTAAATTCATTTCATGTACCTTCTAAGCAAAATAAATACATCACGATCTTCAGTCTTTTGGGGTTAGTCTGTCCTCAGTTGCATCTTTAGACACTTAATGGAGTATAGATTAAAAACATACCCGGTGATATACTCTCACTATCAAAGATGTTATTGTTCCCTAGAAATGTCTGTTGGCTTTGCCTCAGGATGATTACATTATGGTTTTCACTGTAGGTTATATGTTGCAAGGTATGCTTTGTATATGTGATCCCAGAATAACTGGAAGAGCCTCAATAGCAGAGTTAGTCCAATCATCTTTTGTTGAGAAAGGGCTCAGAATACTTTGATTAACCTCAACAGCTGTTTGTTTAACCCTGTGCTTACCTCAAATTAAAGAAGCTGCCTCTAGCATGTATATTCCTGCTGAGCAGTGAGGAGATGGGCTCCCAAGGCACCCATACCTCCACTGGGTACCCTCATCTGCTGCTGTGGCAGCACAGACATCTTTCATCTTACAGCACAGTCTTGTCTGGGAAATGCTGGCGATAGCAGTGTTAAGGTGATTGGGAGCTGGAAGGGACAAAGCCTCTTCTCCTTCTTCACTTGTTCTTCTCTGTGCAGGAATTTTTTAAAATTTCTTCCAAAATAAATCCCTGTGATCTCATCAAAGTATTGTATTAAAAAATTCAAAATTAAAGATAGCTTTTTGTGTCTGAGTTCCCTTGTCTCTTCCTATGTTCTGCTCTGATATGGACACCAGGGAGTCACCCCAGCACTGCCGTGTGCCTTCCCTGGAGAGAGGAGCCTTCTAACGCATCATTCCCACTTTGTATTTCAGGAACCATAAAATGGTTGCTAATTTCCAACCATAAGCTTTTCAAAAAAAAAATATCAGTACTGCCTTTTCTCTCGTCCAGTGCAGATGGTGGAAAACAGAAAAGAGTGACTTACTTTAACAACCTCTCATGCCTGTCCCTACCACGAGACCTTGCCTGTCTGCCTGACTCTGTCTCCCTCTTTCATCTTCTCTCTGTCTCTCTCTCCTTTTAGGAAAAACAAAACAAAACGAAACAAAACCACTCATTTATTCAATTTATTCTATCTTTATGCAGGGATGTTTGTTAAAACTCCCGTTGTTCTTAATACATCTCAATTCTGGCCCATTTACCTATACTTTTTTTTTTTTGGTCAAAACCCTTTAGTCCTGAATGATGTTCTCTCGCATGAGACTTTATCAGTGCCAAGTACCAAAGAATAATTGCCTCCCATGTTTTATATATGACATTGCTGTTACCATATAACCAGATGAGATTTGCACTTCTGTCACAGCACTGCCCTGTTGACAGGCACTTCAGCTCGGTTCTTCTCTTGTGATACTGAATAGTGCACTGCCACTTGCCCACTTTGAATGCCATCTCACTGAATCTTGACTGTCTTTCCAATATATCAAGGTAATTTTGAATCTCAATCCTGGCTCCAAGAATGTTGTTACCCTTGATGGTTTAATGTACACTGCAAATTTTATATGAGAACTGCCTTCCATCATTTAACTTAATGAAAGCACTGACAGACCTCTGTCTGAAATACCTTCTTACCTTTAGAGCAAGGTATTAAATCTGTAGGAAAGTGTATTTTCAGCCACCTTGGTAGTATTGTTGATTATTGCTCGAAGATATCTTCTCACCTTGCTTATATGGATGCTATATAGCTTTACCAGGGTAAATATAAATGCTCCCTTCTGCATCTCTTATCTCTCCACAATTACTTTGTCAAAGAATATATTGAGTTTTTTGTGGTTTATTTTTTTTACTTCAGGTGCTCAGGAGTAAAAAATTGTAACAAAATCACAGAGTCTTTTTTCTTCCAAAGTTTCCTGCCTAATTTCTGTGCCATGGTTGCAGCAAATAAGATGGAGGGCTTGAAGATTTTATTATTGTGCCACTGTAGGTGATTGTAGATATGAATAAAAAATTTTCAAAGTGTCTGTATAACCACCCACGGAATAGGTTTAATGCATTCATTCAGACTGGTTTTCTGAGATTTAATTTACATTTCATGTATTTGAAAGTCTCACATGAAAAGATATTTTTATCATGATTTTAATACAGTAATTTGATGAGATCATAAGGATTTACTTTGGAAGGATTTATAATTAATTTCTGTATATACAGAAGGTATCATTCCACAAGCGTGAAATTTGTATTTATTTGTTCTCTATAATGTTTCAAGGAGAAAAATATGTGCAATCACAGAGCAACAGGATCTTCTGGTCTCTTCTCTCTTTGCCTTGTGACTGCTAATAAAAAATTTTCAGTAGAAGATCTGTGAAGGGTCCATGTCTCTTTAAGAAGCAAGAATTTAATTCTGAACAAATTCTGAGTTCTATACACCATGTTAAACTTCCTCTTGTCCTTTCCATGTTAATTTATATTCTACCCTGTCCTAGATACAAGATCTGTTCCCCAAACTGCCTTCAATAATACAGAACATTGTGCGAGGGAAGATCTTTATTCTTTCTTTCTGTTGAATGTATGATGAGAAAGCTGAATAACCCTCAAGCAAATGCATTTTAAGAACAATCTTGTGGGTGTGGGAGGAACAAGCGGTGAAATAACTGCTGAGTCACTTCCTCCTGCCATCTAAGGTGTCCTCAGGACCCCAGAAAGCTTGTCGAGGTCAAAACCATGCTTCACTGGTACAGCACATCTATCTGGGTCACCATCAGAAGGCTTCCAGACAGATCTTTGGGGGAAAGGCAAGATAATTAAGGAACTGACTTTGGAATGTGAGCTGTTAACTTGAGCACTGAGCTCAGTGGAGCAGGAGACTTGTAAATGTCACCGTCAAAACAAATATTTATTAGTTTGAACTGACACACTCCAACTTCCCAGTAAGTGGTGAGAAAATATTCCCTATCACTTAGACATTTAAAACTGCAGCAGATTGAACACAACCTGAAAAAAATGTTCTCTCGAGCTGAATGCTCTTTTAGCAGTGAGGGGAGTGATGAGATGAGCAGTTTTGGTCTTTCCCCACTGTTTCTGCCCCCTGACTTTCCTGTAACCAGCTACAAGGTGCTATTGGTTGTTTCTACAGTCAAAATTGTTTCCAGAGGGCCAAAGAGCAAGTGGGCAACTTGACTTACACAGTAATGAGTACTGATCAGAGAACAAAATAATGGGAACACTTTAAAAAAAATAATATTGACTTTCTCCCCCTCCTTGCTTACCAACTGCAGACTGTGCCGTAAGAGAAACCAATCACAGGCTCATTCCCAAACTGTCCAGATGAAAAAGACCTGTAGGCTACTTTGCTTATTGCCATAACTCTCTGGAATTGCTTCCTGCCATATATTTGAGTACTATATTCAGGCTAATTTGCCATAACTTTCCGCTAGAAACCTGTTCCATACCCTGATAAATCTCATCTCTAGCTCTTCCCGCAACTCCCGTCCTGAAAAACTCAGTTCATATTTTCCTTTGTCCATTTTCATTCTGAATCAGAGATGCTGCCTGAAATATTTAAAGGCTAAGGACCTCAGCAGGCACTGAAGACTGCTGTTGAGGCTTTCCCTGTCATTTTCTTTGCTCTCTGGAAGATCTGGCATTGTAATTAAAATTCCAGACAGGCAAGAAAAATGATCCATATTACTGGACAATCTCCTGCCTTTATCTTCTGGAGATAGGACTTTTTTTACCCATGACTTGGGAAAGTATTATTTAACAAGTATGAAGGGAGAAGTGCCTTATAACACAGTTGGTTCTACCCTATTGAATTAAAGGAATACCTTTATAGAATATAGAGAAGAAACAGAATTTTAAAACAGCCTTTCAGACACGTAGATTTTCTGTTGGGCCAAGAGAATGTTGAAATGGCTCAGGCTTCATTCTGCAATGCAGAACCCAGCACAGACTCATGTACCCCACTTCTTGGGTGTTGTGCTTTTGTAGTGTCATTGCACTGTCTTGATATGGGGTACTTTGTGTAAGGCTGATGTGACTGTACACATACAATCCACTGTGATGACCTCAAAGGAAACAGTCCCAGCTGTAAAGCATATCCTGATGAAAATCATTCTCCAGGTGCCCAGCATTCCCATAGGGTACTATATATTACCCTGTCATCCATTCGTGGCTTGTGAGTGCTCATACCTGATTCTGTAAATGCTCACTCCCCTGTTTTACCTTGTCAATGACACCTCACTCAGCCCAGACTGAAACGAATGAAAAGTTTTCTGTCCTTTTCAGGGGGACTGAATCAGACTCAAGTAGAAGATAAAATGAAATTAAAATTCACAGTTATTGAGGACAGGACCGTAAAAATCCTAGTTTAGAAGATAGTTTGAAATTTCTTTTCCCATTTCAGCATTAACTGCGTATAGAAATAAAAATGTTTTGCCCTTTTCATCCAGATCTTTGAGATCTTCATCAGCTTATTGATCTTAATACACGTACTGAATCCTGCTTTTATGTTTTTAGCAGGAATCCTTGTAAGTATCACTGAACTATAAAGAAAGCATTATTTCTCTGAGCAACTGGTGATGAAGGTGTGCTGTGTTGGAAAAAAATGGCCCTTTTTGTGTGTATATTATCACTTTCAAGCCCTCTCTTGGTTATCTCTCTTTATTCCACACAAGGATGGTATTAATAGCCTGGAGCCATCTCTTTGTGCCCTTTCAATCAGAAAGAACGTCTTGATTTGTATACTTACATAGCACAGGCCAAGCTGAAGTGAGAATTTATTTCCTGAGGAAAACAGATTTAATGTGAAAGGTGATCCTCAGAAGTTTCACAGTTCCAGTTGCCTTGGATAAGCACCAAGAAAGGCAGCTGCTTATCCAAGTGCATCTCCCACATGTCTGAGAGCAGCACAATCACAGACCAAGTGGGGGAATATTCCTTCTGCAAGGCCAGTATACATATTAGAAGTACTAAAGTAGGATTAATAGTATAACCGTCAAAGCCACATGTTCCGTACCTCATTCGGCATTGTGTTCGTGGTCCAGAATTCTGCCCGGCTCCTTCCCCTCACTAGTTATGTGCTCGCTCCTTAGACTTTGAAATGCTTTCTCATAACCCCAGATCCTTCTGAACTTCATTGTGTTCATAAAAAAAGAAAACAAACAAACAAAAAAACCAACCCCCCACCCCAATGTTAGCAAAATATTCACCAGCCTTTTAGAGCACTAAACAAATTATGGCAATAAATATGTTTATTGGAAATTTAAGTCCTCTTCGGTTTTCATGGTTATACATTTGTTCTTAAACTTAGTGCAAAAACAGAGGACAGAGTGAATAAGTAGCTTATTGTTTGGAGTGCTGAGAGCTGCCTAAAATGATGTTGTACTGAGAATACTCTCCAACATGAAAAAGAGACTCACAGGAAAACAGCTATTATTTCAAGTAATCTTCAGCAAAAAGGACGTGTCTATGAAATAACTTTTGGAGACCTTGGGTAATTTTATACCTCAACCTCTGCTCACCAACCTACTAGATCAGAAAAGAAATGTTCATAAGCCCCTTTGAAATATCATTTTTCCATAACAGAAGTGCACTAAAATGTGTGGAATATGGCAAATGGAGGATGGATTAGTATGTGACCTAATGATTAGATGAACAAAAGAGGGGAAAAACATCACACCACCTTTCTGTAAGTTCCATTTATCCATGAAATAACAACTGCATCCATATTTGCATTTCCATTACACAGAATAGCTACCTTCTGATTTAGCAGCACAATGGTATTGTTTTATTTATTTAAGCTGAATGGTTTGCTTTTCACAATATGACCAACTGGTAGAAAAATAGGATTCAATAATGTGAACATTTCACACTAAATAAATTGCATTAATACAACAATGTAAAAGCAGTGCTCAGCAGTTTCTCTAGGACAAGGTCCATTCTAGAACTATGCATCCAGCTTTCTAAACACTTGGAGAACTATGAAGGTTACATCTTGTTGTATGACATAATAAAAAAATTATTCTTAATTTCTGTTTATGATTCTGTTTATTCCCTTCTATCCATTAAAAAAGTTATATGTTTAATTGGCTGCTTTCAAGCAGAATATGTATGTGTCTCTCGTTCTTGCTTATATTCACTATTGCAGCTTCTGTATAAAATCTTGCAGTGACTGAGGACTACACAAGGGATAGCTATTAGATCAGTTTCAAAATCACTCTATTCAGAGATCACTCAATACCCTCAAAGGAAAAAAAAAAAGAGGAAGAATTTAGAAAGGTTCTTTAGGTGTTAGATATGTTGATTTGATTACCTGGCAGTTTAGTGTCCTCTGTGCAGAATTCCATCTCCTCTGTGGGTTGGTCTGCAGGGCAGATGCTCTTTGCTCCGTTTCTTTGAGCTGTCAGAGACAAAGGGGGTCCTCTCCTTCTCCTTTGGTCTTCTCTGCGTACCTGATACCCACAGGGTGTCTTAAGAAAACCCGTTGAGTAGTTTGCTGTGGAAGCAATCAGGGAAATCTCTGCTTCTACCTCCTAAGCAGGTCCTGTTCAAAGAATGTACACTAAACCTTTTCAATTGCCTGTCTCCTTTCCCACTGATGCACTGTTTACAAAGTTCTGAACATAAATGAAGAGGCACTTAACTGGTGTCATGGCTGTTGTTCCCTATGGACAGTGATACGTACTGACAGCTGCTGCTGTATGGCTGTGGATTTGTTACAAGGGTTAATGGCAAGGCCTTGTGACAAGAGAGCCCTCTTGCAATGTGTTCCCTTGACTCCTTATCTTCTCTGTTTCTCATGCAGTGCTTCCAATCCATGGCTCAGTTTGACACCAGCCAGTCATTTCTTGTATTTTGCTGGCAGTAAACACCATCTGTGCAAACCCCATGCTATTCAGCATCAATAATGTCCATCAGAGAGGCAGTGCATTATTTTGCTGGCACTCAAACTTGTTTGGCCTTCACAAGACAGTGAATTCTTTATGCTTTATTGCTTAAAGAATTATTTTAGTATTTTGTTTGAGTTTCACAGAAACCCTGGGTTCTCTCAGTATGAATGGAAAATCATTGTCGAAGGGAAGAACACAGTGAGGTTATGTCTTAGTTTGAAGGGTAAGAAAACCAAAATGAAAATAAAAACACTTGCCTGCTTTCAATGCTCCCAGTTGTCCTCTTTCCCCTTGACTACTTTGTAACAAGCGCAATCTTTTTATTTCTTATCCAGCATGAAGGAAAAAGAAATGCCTCTTGAAAATGTAGCGCTTGAATATGGATAAGCACGTATTTTTCTTCAGGAATTACTTAACTATTCACACGTTCATAAAAATACCTCCAACACCTAAGTTTGAAAAAAAAAAAATACTGTGTTTTTAACACTTTGTACTATTCATTGCAGTGGGGTGGTTTAGGAGGGTGAAGTGAAATGGGCCAAGTGCTCTGGGTCTGTTGGCATGTTGCTGGTTTGATGTTTCTGGCACCTTCAGCTGGAGAGTGCATGAGCAGGAATAGTGTCATCAGACGTGGACACCTGCCCTGGGACTCGGAAGAAGCTCCTCCACTGCAAGAGCAGTCACCCTGTGCTCACACAGCCCTGAGGTCCTCACATGCCTGCTGCTGATCACGTTCCATCTGCGCCACTGCAACCTGTGGGTCATCAGGAATAGAATTACAGAGGAAAGCAGAATGATTTTCCAAACCTTTATGGCGTTTGGTAGGGTCAGAAGTACCATGAAAATGCGTTTAAAGTCACGTTTTTGTCCTATTTGCTCTGGAAACAACTCAGTAGATTTTTTTTTTTCCTCATACGTTCCCCAATTTCATGTCTAAGCTTGTTATTTACTTATATACATAAAATTCTACCTATACTGATATGTGGATATCAATATTTTATTATGAAGCAATCATGTTGACCCTTTTTTTATAAAGTAAAATATTAATGTAAAATAATCAACTTTGTAAATGTAAAATTTAAATGTAAAGTAATTATCTTTTAAGTCAAGCCACTTCTGAATTTTTTGAGAATGTATTTCTGCATGCCTCCATAAGCACCTGGAGCATGGAGCCATAACAAACATCAGTAGCAGAAAGGGACAGCAATCAATCTTACCTTTTGTCTCTTAATGAAAAAAACACACATACATTCTACGCCTCCCATTTCTACAGTGCGTGCACACTGACACACTTCCATTGTTTAGAGATACGATTGGCATGGAGTACATCCAGGGTGAAATAAATGAACAAATAGAATGAAAAAATACTGTAGCTATATTTGTATTTATTCTTAGCAAGACAACTGCATCCTCTGCTGATTACAATTAATATGAAAGAGTAGAAATTATAATAAACAAAAACTTCTCGCACATTATGCATGAGCATCAAGCTGATTTTGTTCTAATGTTCCATGACATCCACACAGCAGTGAGAAAGCTTGAAACAATTAAGCATAATAAAGAACTAAATATGTATTTTTTTTTCTGTGCCACTGCTAAATTATAACCTTAAAGACATTGAAATTTCATTGGTGCCACTGTTTCTAGTTCATAAAGAAACTGAGGCATTTACATCTCTAGTTTTAATTATACATGATCTTTAATTCTATTTTTATGTATATTCATCACCTCCTCTTCAAGGGTGAAATGCTCACTTTTCCCGTGGTGTTGTCTTTAAACACCATGTAAGTCAAAGCAGGATGGGTGTTTGAGTAGACCTTTCAGCTGTGTAAAGGAATTCCGTCTAAGATCGGCACTCCCTGTGCTGGGCTGGCTCTGCTTCCATTAAAACTACTGCAACTGTGGTAAGTATCCTTAGATGTGGGTCCGGCCTCCAGTTTTTTTTTAGCAAAAAGTAACTACAAGCGAGAGTTGTAAAGCATTCACTTTGAAAATTTGAGACTTTCTGCAACAAATACTTTTTTGTTTTCCCTGTCGCAGTATCCTCCTGTCTGACGACTCTTCTGCTGACAGTAAACTAAATATTGAACACCCCTTCAAGGGATTTGCCTTTTTACTTCTAAGCTTTTCAAAGAAACTGATAAAATGTCTAATTATTTGAATAATCAAGGCAATGAATATTTGATCACTAACATCAAAGATGAAGCCATAATTCAAGAGCTGAGGTATGTGCTTAATATTGCATTACTCATAACACAAAGAAAATTATAGTTTCCCGGAAAATGTGTTTGTTAGAGGTATTTTTCCTCTGTCTTTTGGAAAGTTGGAATGGGGAAATATTGGGAATTAATTTACATATATTTATTTAATTACACAAAACTTACTATTGTGCCATTTGTCAAGCTGTTGGATGAAAGAAATCAGTGGTCAATTAGGGAGCATAACCTGAAACTTGGACACACTTCACAATAATTTATAATTTATAACAATTCAGGCATGGAGGATGGATTATCCGTTTAGTATCAACGAAATAATTTTGTTTCTGTTTTTGAGTGAGATACACTGACAAGTGACTGTGAAACATTATCACTGCCACTTCCTGGGAGTTCCTGCTTGCCTTTTTCTTCCCAGCATCCTGAAGAGAAGCCAATTTAGTCCTAATCCCCTTTTTCATATCACCCCTCAAGGCTCAGAGTCACATCACTGATCATTAAAAAATACACTTCAACTTTGATGTCACCTTGAATGCTCAAGCTGGACCTCACCAGAAAACAAAGCAGCCATTTCTATTTTAATATTTCAAACACACCTTGAGCAGTTCAGGGACCTTCCATCAAGAGCAGCTGCTACCTAGAGAGCCACCATCAACTTTATGAAGCCCTTTGCATTTACCTGGCCCTGACAAGTTGTTCATATCAAGATGTTTTGGTTTCAGATAATTAAAATTATTAACTACTATCTATCAAGATATAGGGAATTGCAAAAGCATAAAGGCTGTTTAATTGAGCCTGGTCTGATTAAGGAATGTGGGCTTGGACCCTGCATTCTCCTCCTCCCTGCAGTCCCTGGAACAAATCCTCATTGCAAAGGACCAAACACAGGCTGGCTCACCCAGGTGCCTCCAAGCACTGCACAGAGAGGCCCAAACAACATCCCATGAGGCCAAAATCCAGTTCATAATCCCTCTTTTTACACATTTAATCAGTTTCTCGTTCCTTTTGTTGTGTGTGTTCCCACTGATTAGATCTGGAGTCATGCATCGGCCACTCACTTTTAATCTTCTTTGTTAATTAGTTTATGAATACACTGAGCAGGACTCCAAGCTTCATTTGTTCACAGAATGCATTTTCAGCATTATGTTTGAGCTTTTTCTGGTCTGAATATCCTCGCTCAGGTGTCTGAGTGATCACCGATGCTCTTTAGTGGACTGCAGACCTCCTGCTTATTAATCTAAGTAACTGCTCACCAGTCATATTCTCAAGTACCCCTTCATTTCTGCTGCACAGCAACAATATTTAGGCTTTCTACTTTCTGAAGCAATACAGCAATAATCACACCACATACTAATCCAGACTCTCAGACAGAAAATTGATCTAGTCAGCTGCAGTCATGTAAAGCTATTTGTGAGGGATGTTATCACAATACTACATTATTTAGTAAATATAAATGTAAAATAAGAAAATATTTATAATAATATATAAAATATAAAAATAAATATATAGATATAAAATATATTTAAATATTTATATATTGTGTATTTTAGCTCTGACTCCAGCATTCTTTTTTAAATAGTTACAGTATAGTAAGGTTTGTGGCAGTGTCATTTTGCCACCACATCCACTTACCAACCCTACCTCAAAATGAATGAGAAAGAAGGAAAAAGGCCACCTGAGTTATGCTGACCTCACTGTCAATTAAAATAATAAAATACTGCATGGGTTTCATCTCAATTATTAGATCTATAGTGAATAAATGATCCCAGTGAAAGGATAAAGAAGCTAAAGGAGCTTTATTTATCCAAAGAACTCTCTAGTTCCTTGACAGTAGAATTCTGTCAAGACAAAAACCCCTGCGTTTGGGGAACAATAGCTCAAATTGCAGATATTCACTGGCAGAGACAAAACTTGCTTTAAAAAGGGCAATACAACTACTGCTGTAATTTCTGCTGTTAAGGAATAATTGCAAATTGTACTTGTGTCTGGATGTCCACTTGAAGATCAAAGACCAACTGTAACAAGAAATTATCTCTTTTAAAGAAGGGGCCCCATTCTGAGGAATGCCTAAAATAGAAATGGGCATCCAGACAAAACGTATGTGTGCAGTCAACTCTCACAGGGGAGCAAGAGCAACCCTGTAGCTTCTCACAGTGTGCTGCTGTGGCTGCTCTCTTTTATTTTACTATGCCTTAAAAGCAGCTTTTCTTCCTGTCTTTGCCAGCTCTTCCACAACAGGAGCTCAGCAGGAGTCCCCAGGTGAGATCCAGCAGCTGCCTTTGGACACCCCAGTGCTTTGAGTCCACTGAGGATGGGAGAGAGGGTGGTGGTGGAGAGAGGAGTGGCAAGCCACAGCATTAACAGACTCCACAAAAACCCCAACCAAAGAATTGGAAGCATTCACATGAAAAAAAAGTAAAAGAAATTCAAGTTAATTTAGATATAGCTTGGCTAAAACACAAGGCAGGGTAAGCAGCCAGCAGGTATTTTAAGGGCAGGTTTGCATAGGAAATACTTTGAACTGAAATACGAAGAACTACGAAGTATTTCACAAATAAGAGAGATCAAATCAAGGGAAAATTAAAAAAATTGATTGGACAGCAAGGCTGTGTGGTTGCTTCATTATGGTTTCCCGAGGGAAACAGTCAAAGCTGTTTCACTGGAAACAGTAAAACACAAAACAAGTTGGGCAAATGCAGAAGAAAATGTACTGCAGAAGAAGTGCAGCAGGGAGAGGTGGAGCATGAGAGCAGTTCCATCCTTTAATTACCCATTTTCTGGCTGGTGTTTCAATATGATTCTGTTTCTCCCCTCTGGAGCCACCATCCAGTGATCCAAAGCATTGGTGCAGACTTCTAAGGCCGTCTTGGGAGACTGGTGCTACTGTAACTTACCTGTTTTGTGCTTTGAGGGTTGAGTCCTGCCTCTGGAAAGAGCCAGTAACTGCCATTACACCCTACAAGAAATAGCCAGGAATTAACTGCTCTATAAAAAGACATAAAAACATAATCCAATCTTGAAAGTGTGTGATAATTTCCCTAGTCTAGTTTTATAATTGAATGGAAAATCTTCTTTAACATTTCGCATAGATTATTAGAGAACACCTAATTTATGCTACTAAGTACTACCTTAAAATACCTTTACTGGAGTCTTCAAAATGACAAACACCTGTCTTATCATTCACACCAAGAATAGGTTTCCACCAGACCATAATAACAAAATGATAATTTGTGACATTCTGAAAGAAGATGAGACTGGTAAAAACCATCATGGAATTGACTTTTTAATATCCCAAGATCACTGTCGCTTAATAAGACTGAAGCTTTGAGAATGAAATTAAAGCATAAATCCCTAGAAGAGACTTTCAGGAGCCGAACATGCAATTATTAGGTTAAAAAAAAAAATCAGCTTTAAGGTTCTAAATGTGTCTCTGTCAATAGAAATGCAAGGAGAGAATGTAAGCACATGCTATTAGAAACAAGAGCAGCTCAGCACTGGAGATGTCTAGGGAATAGAATTCTCTGATAATGTTCAAGGTCCAGAATTGTTCCATCCAGAACAGCAGTTTTATAAAAAGGCCTCAAATTAGACAATTGGTGGTGGAGCCAAATTTTGCTCCATGACAGTATGGAAGGAATAAAACATGTTTTTATGGTGCTCTCCAAAGTCCTGAGAAGCTCAGACAGATGTCCAAAGAACTTTTCAGTTATGTCACAGCTCCGCAGACCTGGGACATCACAGCTGGCACCAGGAGAACTGGGAAGAATTCCAACACCTCCCCTGCCCCAGGAACACACAGGGTTTTGGGGGGGGTCTGTCAACCACCCTGTGCAGGGCTGACCTGCAGGCAGGGCTGCCCACAGGCTTCAGGAAACTCCTTGCTGAGGTGCCTCAAGGAATAAGTTGCCTCAGAGCCAGAAGTGCTTCAAAGCCTTTCCCCGGGCTATCAGATTGCCCCTTTGTAGAAGGCAGTCTAGATGCTTAATGAATCCTGGCTCAGACCTGTGTTTCCAGAGGCAGGGATGTTTTTCATAAGATGCTTCAATTTCTGGGAAATAGCAGACAGTTTTCTTCTCAATAGACGACTGTCTTGTCTGATGAGGTCCAACCAGCCTATCTGCTGTCTTGTTTCTATAGGAGAGAGCCTAACAGTGGTGATTATTTTAATTTTTACGTTTAGAAGTTAATGTAAAAAAACCCCACCACTCAACCTTCTAATTAAAAAAAAAAAAAAGAAAAAGAAAAAGAAAAAGAAATTGCATAGCTAAAAGCAACATGGTCATTTGTGTAAAAAATGGGAGGAAGTTTCTAATGGTAAGTCAGAAGTCTATGTTCCATGGCATGGAAAGAGGCTCTTGCTGCGGCCGCTGTGGCTCCAGTGTGGCAAGACAGAGCTCCTGCAGCCACACCACTTTTTGTTTTACAGTGAAACCTGGGCAGGAGACACACAGCTGTTTGATGCCTCACTGTGGTGTTTGGCCTGGACTGGCAGATGAATTCAGAGTAACCTGGGTGTTACTGTACTGACTGGTAGGTCCAGAAGTGTAAATTGCAGCAAAAGCTACTCAGTTTGTAGAGGTGAAAAGCTATTTCAGCCCAAATCTCTTTTCCTGTGATGGGCCACAAACACCTGCTCAGCAAGTGAACTCCTGCAGAGTTCACTGATGTCTCCAGGCTTTGGAGCACATTTATGTGGCTGATAAGCAGAAATTTGATCTCTAGATACTTGTCGGTTCAAACTACACAGATACTGCAAGGTGAGATGCCATAGTTTCAATTACTTTTCTTCAATTGGGTGTGTGTAAAAGAGAGAGCAAATAAAAAATAGACAAAACTGCTGTTATTCAGAAGACACCCTGAGAAACAGGGAGACAGAGAAAGATTAAATGTGACAGGGACTCCCTGGAGGGCTTTGCAGGAGTTAGGGAGGACTTTTTTTTAACCCCAACACATCTGAAACTGAGACTCTGGGCCAACAAAGGAATAACATTTGTTCAATAACAGATAATTTTATTCTTAATTCATCTGAGAAAGGAACTGGAGAACTATTTAAAGCACAGTGGAACATTATACAAATAATTCCTCCTCGGACAACAAAAGGAAAGTAAGGCATGTCTAATGTGAGAGAGGAAATTGCCAGAGAAGCTCAGATAATACTGCAACCTTTTGTTGATTTTTTAATAGTGGCTACAATTGTAGAATGGGTCTATGTGCTATGAATAGATGCTGTGAATAAAATTCAGGTACCCTGCTAGTCAATTTTTCTTACCAATAAATACACACCCCAGAAAACATTCACCTGTGTGGCAAAGTAGCATTTAATCCATGTACTTTGCACAATAGGTGGAATTACAATAGGGATTCATTACAGGCTCACTTGTATGAGTATTCCTGACTCTCCTTGGGCACCAGCATCAGTGGTTTAACTGTGGGTCAGCCAGAGGAAGGATAAAGCCAAAGCCCAGCTGGAAAACAGGTGTGCTGGCACAGAGGTGTTAGGAATGTGTGATCTGAATCCCACAGCTGGACAGACACCTACGCCACAGAGTTTTCCCTTTCAGCTTGGAAAAATGAGCGTGGAGCAGAGTCTCACAGGTCTTGGTCTTTCCAAAGTGAAACACAGGAAGCAGATCATGTTTAAGCTGAATGGTGCTTCTTGGGAAACTGCATACTTATTTCAAATAGAATTTCTTATAGTTGGTACGTTAAGGTAATCAAAAGCCTCTTGAATACTTTTTTTTTCCTTTTCTTTTTATATTTTTTTTATTTTCCTACAATCCTTCTTTTTCTATAATAGTCACAAATATAGAGAGGTCCTTGGAATAAATCTGCTGGCAATTGAAGTGAATTGAATTTCTAGCCTTGTGATTTAGAGCATGAGAAGATCCACGTCAGGTCTGGTCTAGGCCATTATCCACTCTGCAGTAGTGTTTACCTAGGGAAAAATTACAAGAATAAGATTTGGCAACTGAGGCAGAAGTTACGTCTTCCAAATCCTCGATGGAGTTTTTTGTTTCCACCAGTTTTGCTGCTGGCCTTCTAACCTCAAATATACTTCTGGCTCATAGCTATGAATTTGACTAGGTGTCTAAGTAACTAGTTTAACCAAACTTAGATGTTGGAAAATTACCTCCTGATTGTTTTGAACCTGTTACCCAATCAGTCCATTTGCTGTTCCTAGTTCTTCCATTTTGAGAAGCGGTGAACAATTTTTTTCTATTAATTTCTTCATTTATGATTGCACATACCTGTGTCATATCACCCTGAGTTCTCTTTTTTCCAGCTCTAGTCTTGCTTGTTTTCTTTGACAAAGAAGCTATTCAATACGTTTGCTCATTCTTCTCCCTGACTGGAGTTCTTTTATTTCCTGTTTCCAGATGAGAACAGATCTAAATAAATACTACCCAGAGACCTCTTACTTTCTTTGAAGACTGCAGTGATCTTTTTAATAGTGCTGTGTAAAAATGACATATGTGAAACACAGTGAAATTTGTTGAGACTTCCAACACTGAAGATTAAGTAAATATGATTTTACTCTCTATACTAAATCTGTTGATGAAGAAGCTAAATTCTCATCATCGGCAGTTACAGCAACTAGCTTGCCTGCTTTTCTTATCCTGGGGATAATTCTGCCTTGGAGATGTTACTCGTTGATATCTTTTTGCCATGACAGATGTTTAAGCTGATACTTCCTTAGATGACAAGAGTGAAAATAGACCGAACATCGTTTGATGGAAACCCCATAACATCAACAGAACCAGTACAGACCCCAAGTCCTTTATCTTACCTCTCAGACAGTACCTTGGCAGCCCTATATATGATAATGTAAGAATAATTGCTTGTTACATTTCTGCTGTAACATACAAGCATTGTGTAATTCAGCATTAATGTCTGACAACCCAGCTGTCATCTTTCCAAAAATACTTGCTCTCTAACTACTGTAGCTGCTACTGCTTCTGCTTCAAACCAAAGGAAGAGATTCTGCTCCAGGGCATTTTGACAGGGTGTTATCTTTTGAAAAGACAGATGTTTGTGCTGGAACTGTCTGGTGGTTTTAAGGCTTATGCACACATTTCAATAAATAAGTGCTAAATTACTTGCCAGGTTCTGAGTTAAAGTGAATGACTTCTAGAGAAATATGTTAGCGATGCCCAAAACTAAGACCAGCACGTTCACAAAAAAAAAATTCAAATCACCTTTTAAACAACATGAAAAGCTAAGGAGCTCTGCCTAAAAGGAATGTGAAAGGACACTGAAAATGTATGAAAGAGATGATGTTGTCATTTTCTGTCCTTCTCCATTTCATTTCCCTGGAGAAATACTTCCAAGGGAGGGCAAATAATTCCTTACCTTACAAGAGATTTTATTATTTGAAGTAATATGTTGGTACTTATTGACCTAACTTTGATTTGTAAGCTGATGATGAAATTAATTTGGCCTTCCGTGCAACCACAATTAACTTCTCCAGAAGGGAGGTGATTCGATGTCTTGCAGTAAAAAAGTCTCTTTGGAAAGAGCAGCTCAGGGTTTGTTGTGTTGTTTGAGGCTTCAATAGACTCATGTCAGGCTGAAGTTGTTTGTCTGCCCCTGGCTGGTCCTCTGCACTGGGTGGGATTTCACCTAGGAGGATAAATTATGGAAGTTCTTTCACATCAAAATGACTGACTATTATCTCATGTGGGAGTTTAATTCCTCATTCGGATTCCAGATAAAGGACCAAACAAAGAACTGGAAAATGACACTGACTGAACAGTGTTTAATATTCTTTAGAAAGTCTGGTTAACCTGTCACTGCTAAATGAATATGTGTTGCATCTGTCTACTTTAAACTCTGTCTCGTATTAATAAATGAAAGTAGGATAAACTACTTGAGCTTTAAAACTACTTACAAGGAAATATATGAAACACTCCCCTCCCTCTGGTAATCTGGCAATAGCTTACTGAATGAAGGGTGGGGAGGAAGAAAGAGAATAGAAAAGAAAAATAGGGATCCCATTTAAATATTCTGAGACAGTCTTCTGCTATTAACTTACCAAAACACCAGTCTGAGGACTATCATTCTTTAAGTCATTCTGGAATTACAGATAAGCAAGCATAGGACAAATAATTCAGAAAATTCATATGAGATGTGGGGAGGCAGTTGAATGTACAGTAAAATGTGAAGTACAATGTAAAAAGTACATTGAAAGTACCATGCCATTTATATAAATATGTATGTATACATATACATATGCACATATATACAAAACCCTTATGAACCTCAGATTTGCAGGCTGTGATGTACAAAGGTTTAACATCTATATGATGTAATTCTTGGGAGAAAAAAAGACCGCTTTGAAAGTTAGAACCTAACAGTATTTATCGTTATGCCAACTACTCCATCCTGTTCAGTTAACCACATGCTCAATTTTAGCTTTGAACATTATGAAAATAGAATTAATGAAAAAAAGCTCAGTTGTCTGGTGCTGGAGCTCTGATCCAGTCTGATCCTATCTGCCCTGTTAGAAGCTGGAGAGGGCCATGGGTGTTGGCAGCTGCTCTTTGATTCCAGATACTGGAAGAACATTTTGTTGGAACAATTTTGATTTTTCTATGCCAAAAGAAGAATTTTTCATATGAAAATTACATTTCTTCTTCCCTTTGTCTTCTTTGGATTACAATCCTCCCACTCTACCTTGTGCACCAGCCGGAAAACCTGAAGCCAAGATTCCTCAGCTGCTGGCTTGGAGACTCCTGCAAACACCACCTCCTATGCACATGCCAAGGGCACACACTTCTTACATCCTGCTTTAGGGGATTTTTTTCTAATAGTTTTAGGCACATATTTGCAAGTGAGCAAGGCAGAGGCAGTGGATAGTTAGCAGGGCAACAGGGTAGCTGTTAATAGTAGATCAAGTTTTTACTCCTTCCTTTTCCTCTGACCAGCTGTTCAAAGCAGTATGAAAAGCTGCAAGTATTCCCTGGGGAGAAGAAAGAAAAAGAGAAAAAAATAAAAAAAAAAAGGAAAAAAAGAGGAAGCATTTCAACATTAAAAACCTTTGATTTCTTCGTTAAACAAAAGAGAATCATTCAAAAATGCCCTGCGTATTTTTTTTTTCAGAGCTCATACTGGTTTAAAGCAAAGAAATGAAATAAAACATATTTATTAGATTTTTTTTTTTAATTTAGGTTGTCACTTTTGAAGCAATTCTTACTTGTTTCCCCACTTACTGTGCATGGGCTTGCTTGCAAATTTGTCCCTGAGTGTGTCCAGGAGATTCCTTTTCCATGAGGCTGGAGGGCACACACAGTGACCACACACCGCGCTCGTCACTAAGGGGTCTCAGGGTACAGACCTCAGCACCAGCTGTTCTGCTCTGTGGATTCACTCCCTGCAAGCCAATCCCTGCCAATGGAGACAGCCAGGTCTGACCTCTGCTGTACCATGGGCAGGGGCTACCCCCAGAGCACCTCACAGAGGTACAGCTGCTGTACAGACACATTACAGAGCTGATGCCTTTGTTTGTCTCTGAAATTCCAACAGCAGCAATGTTTTGAGAGAGCAGTGGCTTTGGAATTTCTTTAGGGCAATGTAGTAAAGTAGCTGTGTATTCAAGGATTTGCTAACAGCTGGAGAGATTTGAACCTACACCCTCTTACTTTTGTCAGGAAAGTGTTGGCCTGTATCCCCTGCAGTATTGCAGAGATTTGAGATAATCTTAGAGAAGACATGTGCTTGCTTTGCACATATGTTCCAATTTCAGAATAGACTGCAGCAGGTGATGTGCTCTCCAGATCCACTCCTCCCTTTTTTTCTTAGGATTTGGCTTTCTTAGTGGGTATCTGATGGTAGACTGAAGTAAAATATGTATCCTGGGAATGACAAGTACCAGGTGGCTTGTCCCCATAACTAAAAACAGTTATGCATATCTAATCACAGAATCACAGAGTGGCTTGGATTGAAAGGAACCTTAAAGATCATCCAGGTGTGGGCAGGGACACCTTTTACTAGACCAGGTTGCTCCATGCTCGCTGTCCAACCTGGCCTTGAACACTTCTAGGGATGGGGCATCAGCAGCTTCTCTGTGCAACCCAGGGCCTCATCACCCTCACAGTAAAGGATTTCTTCCTGATATCTAATCTAAACCCACTCTTTCAGTGTGAAGCCATTCCCTCTTGTCCTATCACAACATGCCGTTGCCAAAAGTCTCTTTCCATTTTCTTGTAGGTTCCCTTCAGGTATTGGAAGGCCGCAACTAGGTCACTCCAAAGCCTTCTCTTTTCTAGGCTGCACCATCACAACTCTCTCAGCCTTTGCTCATAGGAGAGGTGCAGGATGGCTGTAAAAATGACAGCTCAAGAAGAATCAAGGCCAGGCTGGATGGAGCTATGAGCAACCTGATCTAGTGTGTAGCGTCCCTGGCCATGGCAGAGCGCTTGGAACAACATAATCTTTAAGGCCCCTTCAACACCCCAAGACATTCTGTGGTTCCATGAAGAATCAAGCACGCTGCATTTATAATAAATAATTTGTAATTTAAATTTATAATTTAATTCAGACTCCTTTGTGGCCCTTCCATTGCAGCACAGAGAAGACACAGACTTTCACTGCTGGTGAGGGAATTTCAGCTGGCTCAGGTGCTCCCAGAGGCAGCTCCTCATCAGACAGTTTGCAGTGCCGGCCGTGAATCTGAGCCGCTTTTCAACCCTTCTCCAGGGAGTCCTACAGATCCTTCAGGGAGTGAAGTCCTACAGATCCTTCAGGAGTGACAGTGCCCCAACAGTAATTCTTAATTATTTTCCAGCTTTGACAATAAATAACTAATAAATCCTATCTAATCAAATGGGATTTCAAGTCCATGGTTTAAACTTGATTTACTGTACTTTCATAACTGCAATTATTTTTCTTTTCCTTCCCCTGAAGGCACCCCCTTCCTTGGAAGGTAAAGATTAAGCTGACAGATGGTATCAGCAGAAGAATGATTATGAGTTTTAAAAACCTTGATATTTTGGCTTAGTACACCATTTTTCATGCAAATACTGACATGGATATTAGCATCCAATTAAGAAGGCATAAAACTATGCCATTCAGTTACAGTTTACATTACAATCATTTAATGTTTCATTAAAAATGCTAAGAAAGACTGCTCTGAAAGGGATAAAAATCAATGATCTATACATCACTTCTGATGCTTTGCTCTTCTGGTACGATGTGGTAGTGAAAATGGGCTATAAATATCTTTAAATTATTCTGGTAATCTGAGTTGCTTTTTCCATTTTTGGGTTCTATCTTTACCAAAGTATCAACTTACATCGTGACACACTACCTGGTCTTAAGGTAGTGTTAGTAAGGTAAGGTGTTAATTCTTCTGTGTGTCTTCACAGAGTACTTCCAAGTGGTGAACCAGATATATATTTCTATAGGTTAGGTTTTTAGCTGGACAAGAACTCAGTGATATGTACTTGCCTGCAATTTAAACACCAAAACACCTGATGATCTACAGGTAAATGTTTTGAAAAGTCCTTTGCTTTCTGTTTAGTTTTGTTTTCCCTGAGAAAACCCATTTTCTTGGCACTTCCATCGGAAAAATAATGCTCTTTGTTGTTAGAAGTAATGCTCTGACTTATTTTAACATCACCATATTCACAGCACTTTTTGAAAATAAGGAATAAATGGAATGAAATTTCCCAATTTCATGTAACTTATGAAATAACCTATGTTTATTAAAACTTGATATGAACATTTCTCTCTGTAAACACCATTACCAAGTTAGCTTAAAATTGAAATAAAATTCATACTTTGGAATCTCTTAAAAAAATTGTCTAATGAAATTTCTTGATAATTTTGAAATATTTTTCAGAGTGTTTTTCTCTTAAAAAGTTCATTACACTGCTTTTTGATAAATGTCAATTTATCAAAATATATGTTAAAAGTTGTTATTTTAACCAAGAAGTTGTAATTCAAAAGGTCTTGACCACCTATACTTACATTAATTTTTGTCTTTCTCATAGACAGGCAAAAAGTATAAATCTCCTCCTTCTCATCACATCTATTGTCAGTGAACAAAATATAATACTGAAAATTATTCAGATCTCATTAAATGCTGCTTTCATGAGAAACTTTAAAAACTTTGGACATGCAGCCATATTGTTTAGTAAATTATTTAAGTTTTATGTGATGGATAAGCCAGGGGCAGGCTAGTGCATGCTGTAAACAGAGATAATAAAATAATGCAACTTAACCTTCTCGTCACATACTGCACTAACACATCAGCTTACACCATCCTCAGCCTGAGGGCACTCACCTGGACAAGTGTCAGGGCTCACTCATCAAACCAACTTGATCAGTTCAAGTTAGGCTAAGAAGCCTGTGACACCTCTCCTTGCTTTATTTTTTTCTCTCTCTGTGAAAACTGAACGTTGATCCCGTCTCCATGTCTCCTGCAGCTTCTTACTCCGGCAAAGTGGGATATAGGAAGGATATCCTGTTGGATACAGGAAGGATGACTAACCTGTATGTACCAGTCTGTAAAAATGGTAGTGAGTGCTGGAAAAGAAACAGCACTTCCAGCCAGTGTTGCGCCACAGATAGCAATGGCTGATTGCAAGTATTGTTTTCAAGTTATCCTCTTCATTAGGAGTTATCAAAACCTCCAGTGGCAATTCATCACCTTTCTAATTCTACTGGCAGTAATGGAAAAACGCCAAGTCATTTTCCACAACTTTCATCATGTCTCTTTAAATTCATATAGCACCCAAGATTAGAGTACAACATGAGTCAAAGAACATTGGCTGTTCGGCGACCACAAAAAATCCAATCCTGTGTTAGAGAGACATCACCAAGTCAGTTTAAAGGATGAGGGAAAGTAGAATATCAGAGTTAAGGTTTCTAACTGAAGATGTTGAGGCTTATTTGTTTCATTTCATTTGCACGTGGGTTGGTAACAAGACTGTCCTTTGAGGCCATATCATGAAGGCAAACTTCATCTCAGCTCCTAATAGCCATTGCCTTTGTCTCTGATACCAAAGGTCACTTGTAAATGCTTTAAGATTTGAAACGCTAGCATAATAACAAGTAGCCTGGCTGATTTTGCAAACTCCTCTTGCAAAATTTTCAGAGACTAATGTACATTTTTATGGTTAGTATAAAGGGTAGGAAATAGTTTAATTTCATGCAATGGCTAGAAGTTAATGGTAATGAATTCAAATGCAAAGGAGTGTATTACAGATAGGTAGGTAGCAGGACAATTTACCTGTGCAATGGATACTTACACACCTAAAATCCCTGTAGGTATTACTCATTTTGTTCGAAGAGCAAATATTTTAAATCTTTTCTTCCAGAAAGTCAGAATACCACCATCTCAAAAAGTATGAAAAGTCAGAACATTTTTTCTTAAGTGAAATATTTTGACATCTCTTTACAACACGACTTCGGGTTTTTTACCAGGTCCCACAATATACCATAGGAGGCATTTTGGGACATTCCAGGAGGAGTCATGTGGGAACATAGTGCGGAGAATGCAAAAAAAAAAAAAAAAAAGAGCAGCTGTCTACTTTGTAAAAAATGAAGAGTTTGGGGATTCATACTACAATGTTTAGACCTCCTGTGGTTTTTATTCTTCAAATACAAGTCGGCAGTTTTACGATATCACTTAGTACCAAGCGACCTGTTCTTTTCTGCAGGGATTCAGCGGTACAGGATACAGACAGGGTTATTCCTCAGTTTGGAGATAAGGATGTGAGTACTCAATGCCTGGATCAGCCCAGTGCTGAGAGATAGAGGAGAGCGATGAATGAAAACTTCCAGGGTCTCTTCAAAGATGTGCCTGCCATTTATCTCACACTGTATTCTGGTAAACAAAACTCAAGGGATAATACATTAGGGAATAATCAGACTAATGATCTGCAGAGATTCTTGTGTTAATGTTGTCTCTTTATACTAAAAGTATGCTTTTAGCTAAATGCCTTTTCAGTTCCCTTCCTGGGCATCTAAATGAATAAAAGGGTGATAATGCCACTTTCATTATTTTAGGAACATATTTGCACCTTAATGAAAGAGCTCTTGGGGGGCACAAAAGACAGAGGTGCAAGTGCTTAAACTAATAGAAAAATGTTTTGTGGATTATGCAAGACATGAAAATATAAACTGCTCACCATCTTCATCTTAAAGAAAAAAAACACCCAAACCAAATGGTAGTGAGATTTACAACAGCAATCAAATTTTATCCTGTCATTGCATCATACACCCTATTTCTGTAAGTTTTCAGGAAGAAGCTTGCAGTAAACCTTGGACAACCAAAAACTGAAGAATTTGTTTCAACACGCGAAATCAGAGTTTTCTCTTCTGACAAATATCATCTCTTAAAACAATGACTGACTAGTCTTGAAATATATACAGCCACCTTGAGACACCAATCTATGAAAAAATTTGGGTCTCTCTGATCTTAACCATTTAAAAAGTATGTATTTTTAAGGAAAATTAAAATAACATTTATCATCTGTGATACATTAAATTTACTTATGAATTACAGAGTGGTCAAGTTCTGGTCTCATATTCTTCTTGGCTGTTCTCAGGGCAACATGCAACTTCTCAAGTCTAAAAGAGGAATACAGCAAATTTTTTCCCTTCAGATGGTCCTTCTTAATTTCGCATTTGGTGATAGAAAAAAAAACAACCACATACGAAAAAAGGAAAACTGAGGATAAAATCTGAAGTCAAAATTTGAAGCAATGTGAAACACTGAAATATGCCAGCATTTGATCTAAGGAGCCTACAGAATTAGCATAGTGAGCATATGTTCATGTTCAAAGATAACAGACATTTCTGATAACCCTCCCTAAACTGAGCTCATCTCTGATTTACATATTTAAATGTTCCTTTTTTTTTTTAATTACTTAAATCAGGGTCACCTTCATCATTTGTACAGAAATATACACACAGCTTTCATTTGTATAAATGTTTAACTGCAAATATTGCACCTCAATTTTTATACAGTAAATCTGTATCAAATTGCTCATTTTCTTATTCAGTAATTTTTGTAATGTATAATTATATTTTCTTTCCTTTCATATGTGTCAAAACTCTGTCTGCAGAAATGATACTTGAATCTCATTCCTCCACATCTGAGTTCACTATTTTTTGGATCTATTTTCTCTCTCCTGCATAATCTTCTCTTTTAAACTCCTCAGTAAAGTCCTCCTGGACAGCAGCAATCTAGCTGGTTTAAGGTTTTTATCAGAACTTCTACATTTCCAGGAAAAGATTTGGGAACTCATATTTCTAGCACAAGCCATTACTGCTAAACATTTCTGACAAGCTCATTATTAGCCATGACTGAAGATCATTTGGTGTGGACAGACAAAGAGGCTGATATAATAGCATAAATCCCATCATTCCATTAAAAGCATAGGTAAATGTCTAAAAATGCCCAATCACCAGATTATCCTAAAACATTATGGAAGTTTCTTAAAAATGCAGACGTTTTTTTACTTGCAGGAATCATGGCATTCCCACACAGGAACATTCACAATTTTACCTATAAAAAATAAATTTTAAAAGTCACGCCTTCCTCAGCAGCTGATTGTGGTCAGCTGTGTCAAACTACCAAGACCTAGATATTGCTAAATGTAACAGTTAAGCTGTGAACACTTCTGTCTGATTTTTGGCTAAAACACAAAGCTGTATTTCCAAGCTTGGCCTTTGCTGTAGACACATTTCCATCCAGAACTAGCTGGTCCTTCTGGCTCGCTCACCTCTCCAGCTGCACTACTGACTTGGAGGATAACAGCAGTCTGGAATTATGGCCTGACAGTGCTGTGTAAATATCTCAGTCCTTCTTGGAACTGATGAAGAAAGTATTTCCACCACCCCCCGCCCCACCCCCTCAAGTGAGCTCTGATTAGATTCTTAAAGTCAAAAGTCTCCATCAAGGTATCGCAAATACTCTTATTAGGATGGATAGAGCTCATGGCATTTGTATGAGAAAAAGCTGGGCTTCTAATCAGGTCAATTTTGGAGCTGTATTTGTGTTCCACATGTAATTACCCTCCACAGGCCAGGGAAGCTTGCTAAAGGCACTGCTGTAGCTTTTTACAGCAGGTTACATACTCGCATTTTTATATATGAATCTCTAAAGATACTTCGGGGCAGTACTGGAGAAGCAAACTGCATTGCTTGCTGTGCCAGTGGATATGCAGCTTCCATGGATTCAAACAATGTTTGCTCTTTATTGGGAAGTTTTAAAAGTCCTGCATCCATTTTTACTTTGGCTACGCTATTAAAAGCAAACAAAATACGTCTCCGAGTGTTCGAGAGTGGGCATTAGCTCTGCTATCATTCATGCTCTTGGTTAACGAAATCCCTGGGGTCATTTGTCAGTGTTATGAAGCTCCCACAGCGAGTGCAGCCAGCCATGCCATTCAGTGTGCCGAGCACTGGGTATACCCGCCTTCCAAGAAAGGCTTGGGGCAATGGATGAGCTCATTATAGGGTTAGATAAGCATTTTAAGGCTTTTTGCTGTTTTCATAGTCAGTTCTCTGCACTGGCTGCTGGAGGCACTTCCATACTGCCAGGAGTGAATAAGGATTAATCTGATTCTTTCCCATTTATGAATATTAGAAAATACACCAAAGCATATCCAAGTATTTTGATACTAACTGCACCTTCTGTACATGGAGTAACTGGGTTTTCAGAGTAAAATGACCCCTCAATGCTTTTCCACTCACTACAGCTCCTGGTCCCTCCACTGGCAGAGCTATTGCCATCGAAGTTCGCCCCCTTGAACCTCACCTGCCTTTACCAGCATGTTGTCTATTACCTACCTCGTTCCCTCCAAAGCATGGAACTCACAGGGCTGGCTGTTCTCCACTGAGGTGTGTGCAGAGGAGCAATCCAGAGGAGAGCAGCACTGTGGACCATGCTCTCCTTGACAGTTCACCCAGGGAAAGCTGCTTTAGCTTCAAGGGGAGGGAGAAGTAGAGACACAGGCACAGGAGGGCTGGAAGAGCACAAGGTTCATACTCAGTTGCCCAGGAAGGTGCATGTGCAGGTTCCAGATTAGAATCATTAAGTTTGGAAAGGACCTCTAAAATCACAGAGTCCAACTATTAACCTAACACTACCAGGTCCACCACTAAACCCCAAACACCACATCTACGTCTACACATTTTTTGAACACTTATTATGTGGCACAGCCACCAGAGAGAGAAATTTTTTACATCAGGGTGCACTGAGCAACGTTATATATTCACCAGCTCCGCAACCCATGGTTTCAGAAGACAACATCATTAAAACAAGAGGTTTAGACTCAACTGCTGTACATTTTAAAAGTGTTCCCAGTGAGAAAGGTGCAAGGACTGCACTGAGAACCGGTTACAATTTAACGGGTACAATAATGGTTAGGACTTCATTGATATCCTGATACATAAACTCCTTCTCCTTGTGTATTTATCTTCTCGGTCCTTGAGAAAGGCACTAACAAATATTTGGGCTAAAGTGACACAGTAAAAATATTTGGCTTTTAATACTAAAACTGAAGAATGAAAACATCCAAAAAGGAGTAAATAAACTCTTTGAAATGTATTATTTAGTTGATTTCTACAAAATGGAATGAATCATTTATCAATTCAATGTTTTTATTGCTAAAGAAACTAGCTCAGGTTTATGAATGTCACTCAGTGGGTTAAAAGATCACACTGGCCTGGTAGCGTGGATGAAGGCCAGAAAGAATTATTTAACTTTGGTTTATGCACATGTGTGTTCATTAATATTTTTGAAAAATACAAAACTGATATCACAGATCCATATGTGCATGAAAAGTTCATTTTCTTATGATAAATATTCATTATTCAGGGCAAACAAGGTATCCTATGGTTTATATATAGCAAGCTCTGTAAAGAGACATCAAAACCAGCAATCTGAATAGTTTCCTGTTACAAAACCTTCCTTTCACAAGACACACATAACAAAACAACCAACAAAGAAAAAAATGTCTGCAGTATCAAACTTCAATTATTAAAATGAGCCAATCCTTTGCAATGGTATTATTATGGTTCTTAGTTTTCCATTATTTTGGAAACCATGTGGGTTTTTTTCAGCAAATTCGGAAGTTTCTGTTTTCTGCAAGAGTATGATTGGAGGAAGTCAGACAAATATATTTAGATTTGCATGGATATGTCTGGAAAGCATTTGTTTAGCAGTGTTAATCAGTTGTGTCAGTTCTTCCTAAAATGAATTTCTTCAAAATTAAAATTTGGAAAATTGAAATTATATCTCTAAGTTAGACTTGATACAAGCTCTCCTATGAAACCTTCCAGAGCTATAGAACTAAGGTAGCAAATGTAATTGTGGATGCCATAATATAGCATGAATGAAAGGAGTCTAGAAACAAAGGTAAAAAGGATCCCTAATAAAACCTTACCGGAATGCATTCAGTGATTAAAAAAAAAAAAACAAAGCAAACCCCAAAACCCCCAACATAAAAGGCATAAATAACTATACTTGAGTCCTGGATAATGTCTTTCTCCTATATTAATCTGGTATATGGCACAAGAATACAGCTCATAAAGTTACAGACTTTATCTATAATCACAAATGCAATAAAATGAGATATTCCCGAGTTTCCTGTGTTCATATAAAAGAAAAACATAATTTTAAAACAAAGACCTATATTTGAGTTCCACTTTTTCAGGAAGGCTTCAAATCTCAGGAATGTAAAATGAGAAAAAATTATCTCACAACAAAAAGAACTGCCTTTTATTTGTTTCGTTTTTGACTTATGTCCAAAAGTCTGCTGATTTTTCATTCATCTGCCTCAAATTAAGTTCAGGTGAGAGGCTGGGTTTATTCGTTTTCTTTTCTCCTAGGAAAGCTGACCTGGTTATTGAACTTGTCTCTGTGGTAAAAAAGTAAAGCATAACTTCCTTGGTGCTGCTATTTTCCCGAGGCATTCACAAACTGCACAGTTCTGCATTCCTAGGTTATCAAAGTCTGCTTATACAAAAGCCTTGAGTGGAAACTTGAAATTAAAGAAAAATCTTTTTATCATTCCTGTGTTATGAAGAATAATTTAACTTATTGTTTAATCTTGTAAGTAAGAAAATATTTATTGAATAGCTAGTCATTAAATTGGCTAGATTAATAACTAGATTAATATATATAGGGTTTAACTAGTTTAGTTGTCTTCATTTATCTACCAGTATTCATTTCTCTACAAGAGTATACCATAATCTTCATCCTTTATCTTCTAAATATCAGACATTTTGATGTTTGCCTGGTGCCACCCTATGTTCAGTATATAGTTTCATTACAGAAGGATGAAATGGAGCTTGCAAATATAAAATCTCCCAGGTTGCCTTTGGGTAACTATAATACTTAAATGTGAGAGTCGTTATAATGAAATTGATAATTACACATATGCAAAAGGAAATGTGGAGGATGGTGGAGGAGAACACTGCCCCAGAGCTGTATATTTCCTGCAATGGGAGGAAAAGGTTAACTCTTGTCTTGCTGAATTCCAAGGCAGATTTGCCACAGTAAGCTGATGAACAGGCAGCTTCTTTCCTGACACACTAGTTCCTCTATAAACACTAACAGTTGGACTAACTCCAAAGTTGGCTCTTTTAAGCCTTAAATATGTTTATGCAAGCAGCCACCATTTCCTGCACTAGGTGGGAAATACTGCAAATGTTAGTTGAAAAAATAGCGAAAGCTCTTGCAGTTGCGCCAGCAACAAACACACTTTCCAGCAGGCGTTTGATGGAGCTTTCATGTCTCATTGTTGCTGTATTTCCACGTTTTGAGGTCCCAGCAAAGTGATCAAAATATGTATATTACCTTACTTCAAAACAAAACAAAACAAAGGGGGGGAGAGAAAAAGAAAAGACTAAATACCTTGAATATCTTGCATTCACAGCAAATTACAATTCATGATATTCCTCCCTTCGTTTTGTCCATGTTCTGGCTTCTGAAAAGTGAACATGTTGCTGCCTTAGTTATATTTACAGCACATGGTAAAACTCTGTGATTTCTTTGTGATCAAAATCCTTCATTTTTTTACTTGCCCATTTGTTTTTAAGCACAATATTGCTCCCAGTTAGGCTGTATAATAAACCAATGCCTAATAACAGCAACTTCTTGTTTGTGTTTTTTATATCACTGTCATTTAGAGAATTATTTTAAAATAGCATAATGAGTTCAGAGACTGTTTTCAATAACAGTAGATGGTCACAATTTCACTTCAAGCTAGTATTTCCAGTGCATTTTGCATTAATTATACTTTAATTAGAAAATTACATCAGTTGGCATAACTGGCTGCGTGTGACGGTTTTGACTGGGATTGAGCTAATTTTCTTCATAGAACTATAATGGGGCTGGGGTTTAGATTTGTGCTGCAAAGTGTTGATAACTGAGGAATGCTTTAGCTGCTGCTCAGCAGTGCTCACACAGTCAAGGCCTTTTCTGCTCCTCACCCCACTCCAGCAGTGAGGGGGCTGGAGGCCATAAGGATTTGGGAGGGGACACAGATGGGACAGCTGACCCCAACTGATCCAAGAGGTATTCCATACCATATAGGGTCATGCCCAAATGGGGGAGAAGAAGGAAGGAGGGGATATTCAGAGTGATGGTGCCTGTCTCCCCAAGCCACTTGTTTGCGCAATGGAGCCCAGCTTTCCTCGGGATGGCTGAGCACCTGCCTGCCCATAGGAAGTGGGGAATGAATTCCTTGTTTTGCTTTGCTTGTGTTTGTGACTTCTGCTTTTCCTATTAAACTGTATCTCTACCCACACGTTTTCTCGCTTTTACTCTTCCTACTCTGTCCCCCATCCTGCTGGGCAAAGGTGAGCAAGCGGCTGTGTGGGGATGAGCTCCTGGCTGGGGTTAAACCACAACACTGTGTAAAAGTGATCATTTCTTAAAAGAGAGCATGAGTATTTTCATCATCTGTAAAAGGGTGAAGATCAATAGTAATTACCTCATGAGTCCATGTAAAGGGCTACTGAACAGTTGAAGAGAGAACAAATTCTGCTCTTATTTAAGATGTGACAACACCTCAGTATGAAGGTGTGACTTGTGCAGCCAAGCCTGCTAGACACCTCCCCTGGGCAATGGAAACAGTAGTTAAGCAGTGACACTTCGATGTGGCCTTGTACAGCTTCAGGAAAGGTGTGAAGCATGAGGCACGTACACCGTGTTAACCCACACTCCAGCCTGCTCTGCAGCATCAGCATCGAGAGAGGTGCCACAAGCTACCTCACACTACTGTTGTAACTTCATTCTGCTGGCAGGACTTACCTTTAAATGTCTTTTTGGAATTATTCCAGATGTATCACAGTATAATGAACCTAAGAATTGGAAAACAAAGTGTTTACTGAACTGCATATATACTTACCTTTGTCCACAAACTAAATGTGCTAAAAACGTTTAATATGTCTTGGATGCCATATATGCAGACATCATTTGAAAAAATGAAGCTTGGGCTTATAAAATAAAAAAAAAAATTATATAATCACATTTATATACATTCTGAATTTCTTCTCTTCCTTTGAAATTATGTTTTGTATTTGCAGTTGAATCATGCTAAATTCTATTTGGCACACAAGCTCATATCCTTTTACAAGTTAGTTGGCTGCCTTATAGTGCATCACTGTATTGGAAAATCGCAGCTGGTGAGAACTGGCACATCGTGGAAAAATACAGAGCATTTTACAGATATTTTAAGTTCTGAAGTGGGCAGTTGGGGAAAGACAGTGGAGCACCCTTGTCAAACAAAAGCGCATATGCAGAAATTACTCTGTACCAAGAAACTCTGGACAACTCAAGAATGCTGCCTGCAGACAATATAGTTTAAACCCCCACTACAAAAGCAGTCTGAAATACAGTCAGTTCTGAAGGAAGGTCTCACCTTGGCACCCAGTGATCATATTCCTGCCCTCCATTGAGCCATGTTTGGAACCGAGGTCTGAAAATGAAAAACATGGTGGAAAAATGTAGTAGTGTTGGCTGTCAATACTTCTAGTCCTGTCCTTCTAACAGCGAGTAGTGACACTCCCGACACCAGATGGTAAAAGTCATGACACTAGCAATGCAGTCTAGAGAGACCGGGCTGGTTGCATCTTTATATGAAGTATTATAAGACCAAGGGCTCAATAAATTTATCGTTTCTGGACAAGAAATCTTCATTCACACTACACCTGATAGACACTCTGCAAATCCACACAAGGACACATTGTCACTGTAGTGCCTGGAATTCATCCTCGATCCCCAGAAAACTTAAGGTTTGAAGCCACCCAGGATTTATGATGATACCTCAATGAATTTTTGGCTGAGTGTATTTTAAAAAAGAGCTCTCTGACATTACCAAGCAGTAAAGCAAAACTTCATTACTATTAAACTGCTGTGTGTCCAGCTGGCCAAGAAGACCAAGTGCCTGATGGATTTATCAGCATTAAATTGGTCAGCAATTATTGCCCAAAAAAATTTTGTCAGCAGTAAACGCCCTTGGTCCTGGCCAACAGCCTGGAGAAAAAAAGGCTGAGGAGAGATCTACCTGAATGGAGGTTGTAGTGGGGTCGATCTCTTCTCCAAGGAACAAGCGATGCAAGAGAAAACCAACACAAGTTGCACCACATGAGGTTTAGAAGAGATATTAAGAAAAAATTCTTCACAGAAAGGTTGGTTAAGCACTGGAACAGACAGTCCAGTAAATTGTAACTCTGACTTGAATCTCTCTCCACATTTCTCCTGCTGGTTTACTTTTAAACCAGCACAATATGGAAAGCCTTTCCTTCACTGGAAAAGGCCCTGAAAATAGAAACGTTCATGCGGACCATTCATTTTTTAGAACAGTTAATCATTATTGATCCTTACACAATGAATAGTAAATAAGAGTTATTATTAATAATGAATAATAAGAATGAATTATAATAGTCTGTTATTAGGCTATCAATAATTAACAGAGATTAGCCATTTATTGTAAATACTGTTGCTGTTTCTGTTGCAGCTTTGGATGGCGCAATTTATATGGTAATTTTATATGAAACAGCGCCAATTACAGCCTGGCTATTACAATAGAGTAGAAGTAAATGATGACTTTATCAGTTTTGTTAACTTTTTCATTTTATTCGTTGTCAGCACAGCCTGCAATGTAAACATGATGTAGTGAAAGGAATAAAGAAGTTCTGTGCAAGTCTAATAACTTTGGCTAGTAATCTCACTTCCCCCAGGCAATCACGTGAGAGGAATAAATACAGCAGGACAGAAATAAAGGCAGGCAGGTCAGCATTAGGATGGGTTTGTTGGCTATAAATGCCTGCTGAAAGTGCCACTGAAAGGAAGGAGAGGCAGAGTAACACACAAGAGTGTAACAGCAGCCATGACAATAAAGGGACAGAGCAGGGCAGGATCTTTCCATACGATCTGATAATTTAGGCAGTGCCAGGGCTGGATTTATCAGCAGCATGGCTGGAGATACATACACAGCCTCACACCTTCTACAGCACTTCAGCCAGCCAGCACTGGCAGTGACAGTGTGTATCTTAGCTTGTTGACTCAGAGCCCAACTGAGCTTGTCCTATCAACAGAAATACAACATTATCAGACTGGAGGGAAAGGTAACCAGGAGGACACACACCATGACTTTCCCAGCACGAAAAATCAGCATAACCACTCTGTTTTGCAGTATAGTTCCTATTAAAGTCCAAGTCTGGATTTTTCTGGAGAAATACTCTAGAATATATGATCACAAATCCTTCGGGAAAAAAAATAAGTTTTCTTTGTAACAGTGAAGATCTTGCATTTCAACCATACCTATGAATACCCAAAATATTATTGAATGAACATATACAGGAGTTATATTGACTGGCATATGAAAAATATACTAAAAGGATGAACTGGAATTTCAAAATAAAGGGCTTGGAAATATTTAAATGTTCCAGAAGTTGGTAAATATGCCATGTACATTAGTCATCTGTCTGAACGTTGATGTAACAGACCATGGCTAATTTCGAAGGAAAAGCACTTCCTACATGTGTTCCAAACATAAAAATTTGTGAATTAAATTGAAGATATATGTTAGAGATAAGCAGGTAGAATACATATGATCTAGTTAAAAAAAAAAAAAAAGGTTTGGATTTTTAATCATTGTATTACTTGAAGAGAATTGCCACTAAGCTGTCCACAGCATTTAATAGAGTCTTGAAAATTTTAGGAAATAAAGCCCATCTTTAAAAATATTTAAAAACAATTCTACAATCCTGTCAGAATCTGCAACTTTGATATTAATAATCAGTGATTTCAGGACTACCTTAGATGAACCTGCATGGCACACAGATGGCAAGTCATTTGCTTGATAAAAATGAGAACTGGCCCATCTCTGGATCCCTGGAGAGTGCCATGACCCATTAGCAGAGGAAAGACGACCTTTACTGAATAATAATTGAGAACTATTACTAAGATAATTACAAAACCAATTGACTGCCAGAAGGCCTAGACCTTGGCTCTCCAATTTATATAGCAACTGCTGGTGATCTGCACTGAAAATAAAAACACGCTTAGGGTTCACAAACATGATAACCTCAACATCTGCCTTCCTTCTAAAGATAATTATCTGGTATTAATTAATTTGAACAGTGCAGTCATTGCAGAGGTAAACTGCAGCACAAATCAGACACTTAACATAACCTGAAGCTATCATGTTTCCATCCAGCCTGTATTAACAGGCAGAATGCTATCAAATAAATTAAACTGTTGCAGGTCACAACATGAAAATGAATTAACTTAATTCTCTTTAACAGGGAGCATGATTGTGACTCTGCACTGGATGTTGTATGAGTAAACATGATAAAAGCTGTTCTTAAAAGTGTTTTGCAAAATGCTCCTATCATAACATTTTCTAATGCATACACCTGCAAGAGATTTTTCAGGTTCCTTCCCCTACAGGAAGGAGGAGATAGAAGTTATTGGTCTTTGCATGAGAACTTATTTGTGGTTTATTTTTTGTTCGTTTGTTCTCAAAAGAGGAGTTGCTGGGAACAAAACTATTAAAGCGTATCTGTTGCGAGATAGTGCTAATTGTCTGTTAGTGAAATCCTGGACATCAATAAAAAACCATGAAAGATTCGCCTGAGCATCTCCCGTGTCTTCGGCAGGGATATGAGGTATAAGAAATACAGCCGGCACACCGTATGTGTTGCTGATTGGATTTTCAAAACTCTCCTTCCTTACACGTGAACGATATTTTGAAGAAGATTGCAAAAGCAGGAGGATTTAATGACTTAGTGCCAAGCTTCACAACTGGGAACTGATATTTAGGAATGCAGAACATCAGAAATACCCAGCATTCTAAAAAAATCATAGCTGACCTTCCTCCTTAAGATGGAAACAGCTGAAATTACTGTGACAAGTGCTTTGGATAAAATGTTCTTTCACCTAAAACCTGCTTCTTGATTTTTAACTCCACTACTGAGTCCCATAGTTGGGATTCTTTGAGGACTCTCCACTAAAAGGAGTGTTACATGTAGTCATTCTTCAAGGCAGATAATTTAAGTTGCAGCATGAAATTTATATAAAATTCAATTCACATTTGAGACCCGTAGTAAAAAAGAGCTGCCAACACTGACAGAATGCTTGTTCTGCATGACAGAAATGCTAATAGAGACAATTTCTTACCCAAGAAGGACCTATATAATAGCATGTGGTGGAAAGGGGAGATAATGCATTCAATTTACAAAAAGATATATGAGCTAGGATTCAAATTAATGAAGAGTTAAAAAGATTAACTGCACTGTCAGGTGAACTATCTATCCCCAAATTCAAGATAACTGAGACCTAAGGATACTTGCTCTGAACTTCAGGCGTCCCACCAGCTGCCAGGTCAAACCCACAAAATGTTTCAGATTGGGCTTGAAGGTTTAGATAGTCAGGATTGATAAATTATTATTTATTTTTTTTCACAGCTCTACTTTTCAAGGGGAAGTGTTCTGGGGGAAGTAAAACCACTGTTGACATTCCTCTTCTTCACGTTGTCCCGACCATAACAAAATATAGATCAGAAGCAATAAGCACATGGAGGTAGGGCTGGGAGCAATATTGACCATGAAAATGCCTTTACAAACAGAAAGGGGCTGGGAAAAACCGCTTGTCATTGATCTATCCATGTTCAAGTTTGGTGTAACCAAAGCATGGCATTCTCAAGACCTGTCATAATAGCTTAGACAGGAAAGTTTTATACTGGTATTATCCATTTGTTTACAAAGACCATAGCTTAGAAGACAGCATAATTTTCTTAAAACTCTTTGACAATTTATTCCTGTGAGCAGTCTGCAGTCAAAGTAACTTATTATATTTTTCCCCTGACCTGATATTAATAAAAGCTGAAAAAATACTGAATATATGAATAGATAAATATATCTTCTGGGAGAAAGGACTTCAGTGGCAATCAGAAACAGGAAGAAGATAAATACCCGATGAGACAAAGTGAATCAAAACAAAAAGTGCTTGAAAGAGTGGAATTACTTACATTGTGGTAGTAGGAGCTGATGGAGGTAAATACAGCAAGGCTTAACAAGGAAGAACAGGGATTAGGGCAGAGTAGGTGCACACATTTTTGTATTAAATTAGCAGTATAACAGGAGCTGACACTCTTCAGAAAATAATCCGCTAAATTCCTTGATAGGGCATTTTGGACACGGCTACTGTATGGATTAACCCCACCTCACCACCTCAACAATTTGTCTGACCACTGTCACTGCCTCACGTCCGATACAAACTCGGTGCAATCTCTGACTCGCTCAGAGAGAATGTGGAAAATTTAAATCAATATATGCACAGTGTTCTTGGAATCAAGAAAGCACCTTGCTGTGAGATGGGAGCTATTGCAAATGTTCGGTGGCACTTCCTATCCAGTGCTTTGTGGGAAATCCAAGCACAGAGACTGATGCTGAAGACAATCTGTTCTTTGTGGATTACACATTTGTGCTGTAACACATCCTAGAAAGCTCTGCTTTTTAAAATTTTCTGTCAATCACTCTATTCCCATCAATAATGCCTATGATACAACATGTTTTCAAGCAGTCCTTTCTCAAGAGATTTAAGCTGTAGGATGGCCCTTATGCAGCCTTTGACTCTTTTAATTGTAGTAGAGATCAACAAAATTGGATGCTGTTCTGTCATCCTTGACTGGGCTCCTGGTGCTAATCAGGAGTTGGAAATTGCACATTCAGAATGGATTTAGAGACATATAGCATGTGACAATTCAGCAAGCAGTAAAGAGCATTGTTTTGAATTCTTAAAGGTTAGTGGTGCAAGCTACAGTGACTAAAGCTTTTTGAGCCCTGAAAGAAAACCAATTAGGTATAGGAAAAAAATACATTCCACTAATGTAATCTGTATTTTCATACATATAAGGCCAGGAGAAGAGATTAGTTCATCTACACTGAGTTTTTGTTTCAGATACTTATATTCCATCCAATTACCTCTCACATTGAGCACCCTATTACTTGTTTTCAGTCAAAAAAATAACTTTCAGAAAGTATATAGAGTGCATCTGCAAGTCTCCAGAGATGACGTCTACCATTTTCTACTGCAATGTAGCCTGCCCCAAAGTTTAATTACCATCTCTGTGAAACAGAGGAAAAAAAAGCATGTGCTTTATTTCTAATTTGAAATTGCCTTGCTCTAGCTCCCAGCTATGGTTCTTGCTATATGTTTCTTTGGTAGATTAAAGAACCCTGTACTATTTCATGTTTTCTTCACAGAGATGTTTATACAGGCTTAACTTTTTCTTTTTTATAAGCTCAAGAGAAATCTCCCACTGGAATGCATTTTTTTTGCCCTCCAAAACATTCTTGTACCTCCACTTTCTACATATTCTTTTTTTTATTTTCTTTTTTTTTAATTTTTTTTTTTAGTGTGGCACAGAAAGCAGGAACATTCCCAATATTCTACTATTAATCTGTAACCGTTAGAGACTTTAATATCACCATACTACTTTAAGTTCTGTTTTTATCCATAACCTTAAAGGAATTTTTACCATAATGAAAACTGAGCAAATTTTGCCATTGAAACCATGAGGGAAAAGAGATGAGGCATTAAATGCAAGCAAATGTACTGAAGGAAGCAAAAATAATAGGGCAGATTTAGAGCCCAATAGGCCAACCTGCAGAGCCAGCAGCATAAGCAACCCACACATTACAGTTTCTTTCCACAGTACTGGAAAAAAAGCATTGCCTTCTTACATAAAAAGCATACACATATTTCCAACAAATCATATTTTGGAAAGATCTAGAAAGGGAGGAGAAGAAAAACAACTCAGTGTAACTTATTACAGCAGTGATGGAGCTTTGGTTTTGCATTTGCTATTTTGGTAGTGATGGTATCTTTCTAACATCCCGAGAGCTGAAGGGATGATCAAACAAATACGCTGTTCCCCAACAGCCTAATACAGACTTTGAAGATGGTCACAGTACTGAAAAATAATTATCATTTACTAAAATTGTTTAGAAACATGAACACTTTGGCTTTTCCTCCTGCCAATCACCATAAATGGTTAAAATACAAAACTACTGGGAGGGAAGGCAGGGAATTCACAGAAGTGGAACAAATTCTGAAGCTTATGAAATCACAGCTTAATTTTAATGGAATACAGTCAATTAAATAAACATCATATAAACACAACAAACAATGCAGGTTACAAATCTTGTTAACTATGAATATGGGTACACATTTGTTGAGATGACCTTGGTTTGTATGACACAAACTGGGCACCAGATGGACAGCAGCCTGAGGGAATTAGTTTTTTCTGCCAAAGTACCAATATTCAAGTTAATTTTCATACTTACATTCTTTTGTTCCCTGTCTTATGAATTTATACCAGCATAAGTTTTCTGTTATTCTTTATAATCACTTTTCTCCTTGAGCCTCCTTATGCTTATTGGTTTGTTATATCGCTCTCTATCTGTGCAATGATCTGTGTTTCTATGATTTCCATGGATTTATTATTCTTACAAGAATCAGCTTTAGTTTTGCAACTGTCATGCTTCAATTCAGTTAGAAATCTTAAATATCTATCTATATATTTCTTATGGATTATGAGTCACAGTCCACAATTTTAATTCTGAGCTTATGAGAAACGAAGCAGTGTGTAACATGCAAACGTGACACTTATAAAATATTTTTAAAAGATTCTCAGTCTACTTTTATAACCTATAACTGCACTTGTAGCTAAGCACATCTGCCTGTCAAAGACTTAAATGCTTGGTTTTATTCCTCGCATGGCCAACGACATAATTATTTAAGTGAAAGTTGAGTTAGTATCTCCTCAAATCTGATTCAGATTAAACAAAAAAAGAATTAGAGATCACTTCAGGCTGTATTCAGGACACAATCAAAGTTCAAATAATATCACAACACAACCAGTCTGCCGTAAGGTGCTTTATATGGTGAAAATAATTTTCTGCCCATCCAAAAGCACAGGGTCTACGTGAGTGCAGCCCAAGTAGTTTTACAAGCTGGGTAAACCTGAAGGTGTGAAGATGAAAGTTTTAAGAATAGCATAGATATGGTATGAAATATAACTTTCATTTAAGATAACAAAATCATGTTCACAAAAAAACACATTGAAAAAAGATGGTTAAGAAGGCAACAGAAGCTGTAGCCATGACAAGCAATGTGCAAATTTAGCTTGTTCAGGTGTGCAGTAAGAGAAAAAGCTCATCACCATGCCAACCCTGGGGCAAATGCCTCACTCTTCCCAGAGGGTGCTTTGGAAACCTGTTTCCATGAAGAAACTGTGACTCACTTTTTCATTGGAATTTTTATGCCTTTGCTTTATAAAAATACTGATTTCAGGGATTGTTCATACAACAGTCTGAGCTTTTTGAAATCAATCTTTTCTTATGAAATCCAATAACAGCTTTCCCCAGCGGGCATATTTAATTTTACCAAATCCCACATCAGTTGAAGCTTATTTCTGTTCACATACAAAGCCTAACAAAGAAGAATTTCTTATTTTGTGTTCTGATTTGTGTATTGAGACCATGACTCTTTTTTGACAAGAGAAGCGAAAAGAGAAGTAGGGTATATCAGCAAGTCCCTTTTTTTTCTTTATTAAATTGACCCTAAAACTTCCTAAACACTGTAACAGACAGTCAGTAAAGCCTTAAAAAACCAGTTAATTTGTATTAAGCACCGAGAAAAAATTATGTATGTCAAAATCACCAATATAAAGCATCTGCAGGCTCCCATGCTTTTGTTGTTTGCACTTTTGCAGAGAGTATTTGAGTGCTGAGATGAGCTTCTGCACTTTCTCAGGGAAGAGCTCTCCTGTATGCACTCATGTTTCTGGGGAATAAAACACACATTCCCACAGTGGTGGACCTAATGAGGCTGAGTAACACTGCACAGCCTTGACTGAGAAACCACTGAAAATTAATGCTTGTCTTTAGGCAATAGCTGAGGCAAATATAACCTTGTAACATTGCACATCCCAAGTATTGCAGGACCAAAAGGAATCACCTGCTACTGTCTCACAGTACGATGGTTTCCCATCTCCTTCTGCTTTCCCTGACTTCTGCACCACTGCACAGCCCCAAGCTAAGGCTGATGATGCAGGAGCTGCCTTTCCCCCCAGGAGACCCCCAGTTTAAATCTGATGCAGATAGTCTTTGCTCAGTTCATGGCAAAAAGAGAAGTCTGTGGGGTGCAGTAGATCCAGCAACTATGAAATGCAAAAATTAGGTGGTTTAAATTTGCCTTCCAAATTGCATGTGTTGGATAAGAAAGCAGCATTGGTTACCATTTGGTTTCGATAAGAAAGCAGCTAAAAGGGGCTTAATATTGACTGATTTTTTTCAGTAACTTCTCATTTCACAGTTTCTGAGCATGAAATCAAGCCATTCCACAAAATAAGAGGTCTGATGATAAAACTCATTTAAAACAGCCTTCTGTCTTATACAAGCAACTGTTGAAAATAATTAAAATATAGTACCCAACTTTCGACAGAACAAGTTTGTGGCCTCTCAGATTTTGGTTCTAGCATGCATGAGTAGATTCCAGAGACCTGCTCTGCTGCTTGGATGCAGCAGTCAGTCCCTAGTAGCAATGTGAGGTGTAAAGCACCAGGCTTGATGCTCTTATAATGGGATTTAACATGAAAGGAAAGCTCTCAGGTACCTCTGGTTGCTATGAAACCATTGACATTTTCTGTTGGAAAGTAATTTGTCCTTAGTATAGTACTAAATTAGAAAGTAAGTAAATTGTATATGTGCAGTATTGAGGACACTAATTACTTTTGAGTGGAAGATAACACTACCTGAGCAGATCACTTTATGCTAGTCATGACTGGAAAAGCTCAGTGTTGGATCTCCTATAGTCTAACAGCAATACTGACTCTGGGATGGCCACTCAGGGGCAGGAATTCCATGTGCAGTAGAGCTGCCTACCTTGCATCCGCGTTATTTTACATCAAATGAGAATCTGACCCAGAAATGTTATCGAGTACCAGCACATAAATAATGCAGTGGAGAAACAAAGATTTCAATAAATTTCCAAGCACCTAGCTAGGTGAGATTGTGAGGTTTCTCAAAAATATGATCAGGGAATGTTTAAGGTTGGAAAAGGCCTTTAAGATCATCGAGTCCAACCATTAACCAGACACTGCTGGGTCAAACACTAACCATGTCCCCAGCAGGAAAGGAGAAAGCTGACAGGTAAATAAGGGCAGGAAGCTGAGCAGAATCTTTGGTTCAAAGAGGCCTGTTTCTGGAGATGAGCTAAGGAAGCTTCCTTCCAAGTTTACCCTAAAGTCAATACCATCACCACAAAAATGGCTTTCAAAAAGAATCTTGAAAGTCCAGCATGAATACATTCACTCACCTAAAAAAAAGTATTTCATTTGCACATTCTTCTGTAATAAATTACTTCCATTACCAAATCAGCAGTTCAGGTTACATACCTGAGTGTAGGAATGATCATTTTTCCCGAGATTAGTTATTGGCTGCTTGGGTCTCAGTGCAAAATCAAGTGGTAGAGGTAATCAGGATAAACAATCAGATACCAGATTTCCTGTGAGCAACAGGGCAGCAAGACACTAAGAACTGTGCAGTTGAAGGATGTTATTGGGTCATAAATATTACAGGACAGCATGATTTTGAAAGTTTTCTTGGTTTTATATGAATAATAATATAATACGTTCTTTTGTATTTCTTTCCTTTGTGCATTGAATTTGGTGTGTATACCTCTACATGAATAATGCAATATAGCAAAATTGATGGCACAGTTCTTTTGTTAAAGCAGTTATGAAATGAGAAAACAAAATCTACAAGGAAAAGTTATGAAAAAAACAACATTTCTCTAAGAATAAAAAGATGAAGTTGCCTGACCGTTTACATTTGTCTCCTGCGTCATGAATATTAGATCAGATTCTTTTTATTAATCCATTGATAGTTCTGTAAGGCAACTCATTTTTGATAAACTCTGTCAGGGCTGCTGTAAATACAAAAAAGATTTATGAATTAATTTTCATACGTAAATGACAAAATCCTCTGATACATTTGAAATATCTGCCTCACAGTTAAAATAGAGATATATGTGCACGCATACATATGTATTAATTTAACATTCAGATCAGCCCGTTCTTTTAGAACACAGCTTAATGTCAACTGCCTTTTTCTGTGGGAAAGAGCAGTAAACTACAAAGATAATTGACATTGAGAGCTTACTAAAAATGAAAGAAATGGACAATCTGTGATCTGGGAAGTGTGCTGGACTAAAGGTGTAGCGGGTTTTATTTCAAAAGCATTTTTGTTTTCAAGTATCAATGGGTTGTGCGTATGCCAGTGTGCTGTAAAAACACAGATATCTACAGCTCATTACTATTATTACTTGATTTGTCTTCAGAGCTACAAGTCCCAGTCATGAATCTATTAGGCTAAAAATAGCACAAAAAGCATAAGCTCTAAATCAGTCTGCAATTGAAGTGTACATGGGTAATTTACCACAGCCCTGAATATCTGTGTAAAGCCAAATGCACCTCTAAGTTCTACATTTTCTGGCAGCAGTAAATCGCAGAGCTGGTTCAACCCTCCATTTCCTTTCCCCTGCCAGTGGAAAAGGGACTGTGATGGACTTGCCAGGACTGTCACTGCCGTACAGCCAGCACATGCTGAAAAGGCAGTGAGCTGAAATCACATTTTTCTTCATTCCCCTTGTACCACAGCAGTGACCTGTGTACCCTTGCATCCGTCTCCACACTCCAGAAGGGCAGCATCTCCCTCTTGCTCGGCATCTTTTAGGCATTTTACAAAGGAAACTCAGAATCATTCTTTTTGTTTTACAGATGGGAAAACCAAGGTATAAAAACATGTAGTGACTTGCCCCAGAAGGACAAATATCTAGTCTTTTTCATAGACCATTAGTTAACGTAATATAACAGAAGCTTGCATGGCCCCTCGCAGTGAGCATTTTTAGGTTCTACGAGTGAAAGAATTAACCAGATCACTGCTAGACAGAAAATGAGGCAGGAATGATACCCAAGAGGTTCAGTTCTGGGTCATCTTCCAATCGCTCTATCTGCCTGTGCTCTGTTTTTGGGGTGCTATTTGTGCAAGCTCCCCGGAGCAGAGGCTGTAAAGACTGGTACCATCCAGAGTAACTAGTGATTAATTCATAAGAATCACAGAATAAAAATACATGCAATATCCTGTGAGAAGAAATAAAACTGATTGAACTTCATAATCTGCTGTGTGCTTCATCCTCATTGTCTAGGACCTGAATAACTTCCAAAAGCACAGGAAGCAGTTTAACCACCCTTTCTGGTCTGTAGTGTAATCTCACTTTCTCTACTCAAGGACACACTCTGTGCTGTGAAGTGTTCTGTTCTGACAGTGTTTCCATTTAGTTTTGCCATACCTATAACCTGTTGCTTAGTGTAGGGGGGCCAGGTTGAAGGCCAGGATGGTAATGGGATTTGTAATCCTTAAAGGATCTTGTTCCATTGTCTGAAACTGCTTCACAATGCTCCTGCTCAGCAGTCATGTACGGAAAAGTCTGGTAGTACCTGAGAGTGATGGAAACCAGCTTGATCTGCACTAAATCTGGGGTTGCACTTATTGGTGCAATAACTATATATTCTTTCAAATAACAGCACAACAACCCTGTTATATTCTACTGAAGATCAGAAATACTCTTGTACATGAAGAGAAAGTAATAGATACACTTAATGAAAAAACTTAAATAAGAAAGTCAACATAATAACAAATAGTTGAGGTAAACTTTTTTTGCCATTCAAATAAAAGGTGTAAATATACTAATTAAAGTAAAATTCTTTTCTATATGAACTTGATATTTTATATCAACTTGCCTGAAACCCTGAAGCAAGACTAGAAATCTATCAATAAAGGCATTTGTCATGAGTTTACAGGATACACACCCCAAGCTTATTTGGATTACATGAATCTTTTTAGAGTTATACAGAAACGTGGCATGTGTAGGCAGACATATTGACACACCATGTCTGGGAGCATTGAAAATAAATAAGCAAGGGAAAAGATAAGTTCAGAGAAGGATTTTGTACATCCAAGTTAATGCAGCATGTCAGGGAGCTGGTCTGTCCTCCACTGTCCTATAGAGTGAACCATACATTATTTCTTAGGACTAACACAGACAAGTATATCATTATGACTTCTCATTACAGTCTCAGAGAGACTTTGCCAACTGTGCATCACATTCTTTTGCTCTGAAATATATCACCTTACATTCCTTTAGTTGTAAAGCATGCTTCCTGGCATCACAGATCTCCCGTTTATTTACTTCATGATTCATATGTTTTTCATATGTGATTACATATGTTACTACTCTCATTTCAGTCTGACTTATATTAATAATTTTACTACAAAATTTTTCAAGCCCATTGTACCAAACCATTCATGTAGAAACCTCCTCTTGCAACTGGTTTCAAAAAATGAGTAAGAAACTCTTAATTCAACCCAAAACTCTCCATATTGGAAAAGACCTAAAAAAAATAAATTAGTAGGGTACCTGCTAGCTTAATTGCTAGGCCCAGACAATGAGGCTTGCAAAGTCCTAACCTCTTTAAACAGACATTAATAAGGAAAGCCAACAATACATGCAATAAGTAATGAAATACACATTGATACATCAGTTACTTTGTGTTATCAGAAAAATATGTTGTGTGCTTATGAGGAAAAAACTGGGAATAAATAGGAAAGCTATGAGCAATTAAAATAATTTAATAAATCTTAGTTCTTTATTTTCATAATAGTGGAATATTCCTGTTAGCAGTCAACCATGAAATCAAGCACATGTTTTGTTGATATCAATAAAACTATTTGGGCTATTTTCTGGTTTAGTCAACCTCAAAATGTGGCCCACCTTCAGTTTCAGCAGGGCTCCAACAACATATTTCCCAGGTGATTGTATTCAGCACGTGCAATATCCTTAGGACATTATATTACCTACAAGCAGCGTCTAAGAGATGGAGGAGGTAAAAGTAAAGGTTCTAATAAGAGCTGGGCAGGGTGGGCATTCACTGCATATCACTTAAGAAAGTAGTTTCATTCTCTGTTTTGCCACAGTGTTTAAGAAATACACCCCCCCAATTTCTGTATTACAAAACATATCTATCCTCTGTTCATAATGGTATTTCTTTTGATGCTGAAGGAGCTCTAAAAGGAGCACAGAGATAGAAGAGGCTGGGAGAGCCAGACCACTTCTATTAACCTATTAACTCACAGCCTCTGAGGGCTTGTTCATCATGGTGCCTATCAAAGTGTCAGTCTTTTCTATTACTTTTTCCTTCAGAAGATGTCTGTCTGTCATTGTCATGCTCTTCTAGAAGGATTATCCATCATTTTGGGTGAAGCCAAATCATTCATTTTCATGGCTGTCTCTGTTAGCGAGTCAGGATGGAAAAAAACTGTTTTATTCAACAAAAGATAAATGACGGAATTGCCCTCTTAATCATTTTCTTTTGTTACTTAATCCAAAAGGTTGGGAGGAGGCTTTGCAGTTTATTACACCAGCAGTCACAGGCACCATTATATTTCAGGATGTAGCAATATGTCCTGCTTTTCAGCAGCTTATAAAACTAGCCATAAACATTAACTCCAGGCAAGAGTTTGTCATACTGCTCTTGATTCAGAGCACTGGTTGACTCCTATGGTTAGCACTGTGATATCCCTTCCAGGGTTTTTTTTTTTGAGTTAGGCTGAAATAACTGGAAATCACAATGGACTGTTGTGATGAACTGCAGCCTTGTCCTCAAGCAGCTGCTGGACCAAGGATGTCCCGCTGGGGATTTCAAAAATGCCAGTTTTGCCTAATTGTTAGGCTCAGAGCACCTCCAGCTAGATTATTATGCTTTCAGTTGTGTCTTGTGACTAGCAGGACAACACAGGACACACTCTACTGATCAATACAATTCTCAAAATTAAACACTTAAAATAGTAATGTTTTTAACCCTCATCAGCATCAAGCAGAAATATAATAGGAAATACAATAAGGTGAACAGAATAATACTAGATGAACCTTCTAGAAGTTTGAACATAATTGTTTATGACTGTTCACTGTCCTAACGCACTTTGCATTATCCCCATAGCTACTAAAGTTACCAGAAGAATCTCTGTAATGAAATATGTAGACATTTCAGAAAATGCATTAAATAAGGCAAAAAGTCCAAATTGCACCCTGTTCCACATTAACGCTCTGTAAAAGTCAGTCTCAGCTCTTGAGAATTTACGAGTTAGGTGAGCTTGGGTGAAGCGAAAACTATGAAGTTTGCCTTTTTTGGCTGTGTGTTTTTGGCTTACTCTGAGTTGAATAAATCCTCATCAGCTCTCTGTTATTTTATGTGAATTTTCATGTTGATTCTCTAATCAAAGGAAACCAAGCTCCTATGGCCATATTCCTTCACGGATGAGCACTAAGTTTACATATTCTCTTCCCCACCTCTACCTTGGCTGTCTGTTATTATTCTTAGAAGTTTTAGAAACCCAACAACTTTGATGTCACCTCTGCCATTTTAGATTTGGTAAAAGCTGGCTGCACATTCAGAATTTATCAGCCATAGGTAGGCAAGCAGGTTAAAACAGATTAAAACTAGTCATGGGTGAAATACTCAAAGTGGTGTGATAATTGCAGTTGCTGTAATTATGAGGGGAAAAAAAGTATTATAGAGAGGAAGAAAATATCAGAGAAGCGTGACACAGTAAGAATAAACTCATTCTAAAATTCGTGTGAATGCCTTGCAGCAGCATAGTCTTGTGAAATTCTTTCTTCTATCACAGACTGGACTGAAGGACTAACGAAGTAAATAGGCATGATTCTTTTGTCTTCAGTAGGATTTGGATTGGGCTATGGGGAAGAGAAAGAGATACTGGATAAGTCTACATGGTGTTTGATGTAAAGTCTCCTCACACTCCCAGCCAGCTGGGAGTAAGTCAGCTCCAGAGCAGAGCCACAGTTCTGATGGCACAGAGCCCGAGCTAATAAGGCCTGTGGAAAGGCAGAGTATATTATCTTGAGCTCAGAACTACACTGCTGCAGCCATAAGGCTCCTGGCCAGCTTGGCACTTGAACCAAATAAACTTCACATCTGCCTGGCAAAGTGCTCCAACATCTGCCTCGAAAATCCCACATAAGTACACCCATTGCTGAGTTACAATCACAGAATATGTGCTACAATCTAAAATGTGACTGCACTACAAAAGCTCCTAAATATTTGTACAGAACTAGAGCTCAAGAGATAATTACTTGGCTAATTCTTGATAGTCTGGAGATGACATCTTATTACTCACAATGTCAATTGATCAAGTGGTACTAAAGACACTTCAGAAACATTGAGTGTCTTCTCCTAATCACACTCCCAAGAGCCGTATTTGTCAGTGATGTCCATAAATGGTTTCAGGATAATTGTGCTAACCTAATAAAACCATTTGTCAAATTCCACAGAAACCTTGAAAATCAACTGGTGCTTTTAAAATGCAAAACTGGGATTTTTGTATTGAAACTTGTACTTGTTACCTTCTCAAATTCCCTTCTCTGCCCAAGAATGCGAATATTCAGTATGACAGATGATCATTATACAGTATTATTAAAGTATCCTTGATGATTCTTATTTTAAAGGTGCTGATTATACAAGCTGTGATTTCAGAGTCCTGGTGCCTCCACCTTCTTCTCAGTGGATGGTAAGGAGATTCCTTTCTCTACAGATATGCACTGGTACCTGAATGGATCCATCTTATGCTTTTGAATCTGATAAACACCACAAATCTCCTTCAGTACCACATATTTTCCAGGAGGAAGACCACTGCATCCTCCCTTTCTTAATAATTATTTATTTTATTTTATGGATTGTGGGAACATTTGGAATGCTTCTTTGAGTCTTTCAAAATTCCTCATGCTTTCCTTTCTTTTGTCTCAGTAGAGATCTCAGTAATACCCACATAGTAGAAGGCTCACCAAAATTATTATCCAGTTTTAGTATTGCAATCAAGGACAATAAAGCAAAACTCTACAGAAGTTAGGGTGCCTATACCTCCATTAACTTATGAGGTGAATCACACCCCTGAAAAGCAGCAGAAAGTGAAGATTTGCCTAAGTTCCCAAAAATCATTGTCAATTCTGCCTAAAAAAGTGTAATTCCCAGCTCCAACTTTGGGCTGACAATCTCAAAAACAGGGTTCTACCACAAAGTACTAGGATCTGGCCTGCTTCTAGTTAATATAGTAACAACATTCCTAAGAGTAGTAATTTGTGCTCAGTGATATGTAAAAGAGCTGAAACACTGTGAGATAAATGCTGGGTGAAGTGTGAGTATCTACACCCATCCTGGCCCACATGCAGTCAGTTCCAGTGTCTGTGCACCGGATTTTCCCACAGTTCTGGTTCCAGCCTCTGCACACTCAGAGGCAGCTCAGATCCACCCACCTCACACAAGTCATATGCAACAAAAGCCATTTCACTCTTGACCTTTAGCCTCACATAAAAAAAAGAGATACACCAGGTCTTCTGGGAATCTAATTAGATTAGATATTGGACTGCAACCGGGATAAATGTTAGGAAATTCTTCCCAAACGTTTTAACAAATTCTGTTCAGTTCTCTTTAAAATGGGGGCGGGGGGGAAGGGGAAGAAATCTCAAGAAAAGCTGCCTTAAGTCAGGGTTATATATTAGGCCTCTCAAGTCTATCTTGCAGTGCTGTGATGCTACAGCACCTTGAGAGAATCAACTGCTCATCAGATAGGAATTCCCATCTGCAGCCACAGCAAAACAGGTGTTATGCTTCAATTTACCAGACACATATCCCACACATATGAAGACCACAGATGGTATAGTTTCAGTCTAACATAGGTGTTCTGCGTATTTGCTGCTATAGAATAAACAAAACTCATATTAAAATACACAAAAACAGCTGACGAGGAAAGTATTAAGTCTGAGCAAACTCAGCAATGATGACACAAATGGAAGGTGGGCTCTGATTTTCTGCATTAATTCAGAGTTTCCTATAACCCGGGAGGAAAAAATGCAATTCATGAATAGCTTTAAAAGGTACCATTTTTATAAAGAAAACTCATGGGGTTTTAACTGTGGTTCATAAAAACAGAGGATTATATTCAATCACTCGTCTTCTGAAACCTGATTAGGACAAGAGCAGGGATGGATATGGCTAGAAGGGTCTAATTTAAATAATATTTAAAAGAAAACAAGATTTATTTCCGTAAGTACTAGAGATGCCTTTTGCTCCGTGATGTCCCTTACTCTAAGTGCCAACTAAGTCAAGTTCATGAACAACAAGCAGCTGAACTAGAAAACTTTTTCTTTAATGGTAAGTACAAAGTCAGTGCTTCACTGCCAGAAATTTAATTAGAATTAGAGACACTGAACATCAGCGGAACATAATTTCTCATATAAACAGATATAATTGAGGAAGCAGAACCTGTCTTTTACAAATATACCTAAAAACTGAGTTTGCCTCTTAGGCCTCATCAAAATACAGGGAGGCTTGATCCCCTCTCTCACCACCATCTGAGCCCATTCCTCCAAAGGTTTAGATTAAAAAACAGAAATCAGATGAAACTCTGCCCTGAGCCATAAGCCTCATTCTCTTACACCCTATCTTACGTGACACAGGGCCATGTATATTCCCCTTTTTCAGGTCTGGCAAAACGTAAGGGCTCTGTAGAAACCAATGTCCTCATGGATGGGTCTCTGAGAGGGAGAAGGGAATATTTTCTCCTGCCTTTAATTTTTCAGCTGAGAGGCAGCAATCAGGATACAGCATCAGCACAAGTAACGTTTATGTAAACGAGGGGAACAACTATTGAACAGGCTGTAAAGAGTTTATAAAAGCACAATCAGAACAATTAAATGCCTGATCTGGCACGCAGGATGTGGTACCCATACACACTTATCACCACACGCCTGAGCAACCACGCTCCCATCTTTGACAAATTACCCGTCACTAAGCAGTGCCAACGTCTGACCCAGCCAAGCTGATAATGGGGGCTGGAGAAATATGCCTCTGGAGAGTCACCTTCCGAGCAGACTGTGAAAAATATCTATAAAAATTAAGGAAATGGGAGGGATCTCTGCAAGAACTGTGCTCCTTCAGCTTCTCCAAAGCAAATTAGAGCTCTTGCTCCCTGCCTTCAAGGGAGTTTGGCTCTTCTGTTTCAAAGTTCCTTTGTATTAGTCTCAATAGTGTAGTTCTTTGAAGAAGGCTCTAAAACATTGTCCTTTTTAAAGTGAAAATATAAAGCTTTATGTTAAATTATTTTCAACAAAAAAGCCAGCTTAGCAAGGCCTTTTTGTCCTCACAATCATATTCTACTTTCTTGTTAATAGTACCTGCTTTTATTTCTTTTACCCTGCTTTAAACTATTTTATTTCTATAGTGTTGCTATATAGTAATCCTAGTTATATTTTACTGTCATACATTTTTACTATGTCGTATAACACTCTACAAAATCATTTTATGCAACACTCAAGTGTATCTACATATAATATACTTAGATTAGGTTTTCCTTCTCATTGTGTATTCTGCCCCCAGTACCGTGCAATGCACAGTGATTGTCAAAGGGAGGATTCCCAGAACCTTAACTGAGTGCTGGAGAATGTCTGTCACTGCTGAGTACGAGCTTTGCTTTGCTGTTTTACCCAACTCTACAGAATTTAATTCAAAAAAACCCAAAAAACCACAACCAAGGAACAAATGAGCTTCTTCTACTTTTCAAGTAAGGTGTAATTTTTTCTTTCTTTTTTTTTAAAAAAAACCAAACAGATTTACTTTCTCTATTGTTGATTTACTGATGGCAAGGGAGGATTAAAAAAATAACCGCCTTTCCTCCCACCGACCTCCCACTCATTTTATAAATAGGTAGAAACAACTGTAAATTTCTGTCATTTTTTAAGTAACAAAGGATAGCATCCTAGAGCAGCAAATTTTGGGAACCATTTAGTTTGTTCCAGTTCTGACAGCAGTTGTTTTTAATTTTGCAGACCTCCACTTTAATAAATCTTGACAAACAGGTCTTTTTGATCACTATGTAACACCTACCTGTAGATAAATCTGTGTGTCTGCATGGATGCACTGATGAGTGAGTCCCTGCACTGGTGTATTTGTGTGCACATCCATTACACATTTTTATCATAGTCTCACAGAAATTTAAATTGTTTACATTGTGCTACGACTTTTCTTCATTTGTTCAAAAAAGCAGTAAAAAAATAATTGCTAAACCCATTCATAATAAAAGGAGGAGATAAAACACCTACAGTAATCGTCTAAGTTGGGACCAGCTTTTTAACAAATAAAAAAGGGGACTTTTTCAGACTTCTCCACTACTACAAGTATGACTTGCAGCTAAGAACATTTTCTAGATGTCAGATTTCAACCTGTGACTTGCTACTGTGGGGAATTTTTCTGTCAGCCTCCCTGTGAGCTTTTCAGGGGGCTACTAAGGGAAAGCAGAATGGGAGGTAGGACAGATCCTTACCTTTGTAAAGTAAGTTATTTTTAACAATTCTAAAAATAAAACTCCACCCCAGGATAGACCCTTAATTGTCCTCATCTCAACTTCAGTTGAAAGTTATGCAGCTGTGTCCTAGCAATATCCTAGTATTGCAAAGTCACCCTAAAAACAAAATTCATGGGCTTCAGATGCAAAGACTCACAAAAATCCCAATATATGCATTGTTTTCATAGTGACAAGTCAGCTGTGACTACAGTCACAAAAACAAATATAGAAGGTGGAGAGTAAGGGTAGATCTGCTCCCTGTGAGCAGAACAATCAGGTCACTATCAGAGACATAAGCCAGGAGAAATAACTAGCTGGAGTCTAACCTCAGAGCACCATGTTGTATAGACAAAAGGTATGTTTTGTATGGGAGAATTGTATTTGAGTTAGGAGGGGTGTGGGGGTAAATACACAAACACCAAACAACTCACAAGGGTGTGGCAGGAGGGAGAGGATCTTTGCATTGATGAGCTGATGATGGGAGCAGCATCCCAGTGTGTTAGAGCTGAAACAGAGCTACTGTACATTGATAAATATGAGGAAAAAAAGTGTGTCTGATGGTCTTTGCCTTTCCTTGATCTTCCAGTCAGTGTCAACACTTCACACATACTGTTTGTGGCAGCACATTCTCATGCTATAGCTCAACAGGTAAAAAACTAAACAACCACGCCATATAAAATAATCAATAGAGAAGTAAGACTGTTATGACAAGACTCTCATGCCACCAAACACACAGCAACACAGAGCCAGTGCACTCAAACCACTTCACACTGTGAGCCACAAGAAGCAGCCCCACTACCAGAGGGGGACCCTGGGCAGGCTCAGCTTTTTGTTTCTTGAAACAGGGAACTCTATAGCAAAAAAAAAAAGATCCCTTTCTGCCTTGCAATTATGCAGGGCCAGATGAGGATAACTCATTCATATCCATTAGTACTCTCCTACTTCAAGCACTGCTATAAAAAAAACAAGTAGACCAGGCTGAAAGCAAGACACTGGAGTGGGTCCTGTGCATCCACTGTGATTTACCCTACAAACTAAATAAAAACACTGCCGGGGGGGGAAATAAAGAACTAAAAAATCAAAACCCTGGGCCTTGAACAAACCTTGCAGGTAGAAAGAGACAACTTTATTTTGGATAATAGCATGTCTCCATTCCTTCATTAACCTTTATTCCTTTTTTATTAGCAGTCTTGGCACTGTGGCGCTGAGCTGAGCCCAGCAGGCTGCACAGGCAACGACATTTCAGAGACTGGCAGAGCAGCACAGTCCACATCAGTTTAACACTATCTTGAGTTTTTGTACTTCACAGCAGCAGGAAAGCTGGCCTGTTCCTTTGGTGCCTTTGAGAAGGAGATGAACAAAAAAAGGTAGTGGGGGGTGAGAGGGTGACAGGGAGACAGGAAACTCGATTTGAAAGAGAAAACAAACTGGAAAATATATCATTGACATTTTGATAATCTGGAAAGCAGACATCACATCATAAGCAAAACATTAGATTATACATATTTTCTCTCTAATCAACACTGTCTGTGTGGAGACTATAAGAAAATAAGTTGAAAGGTTTTGGCTGTTACGTCTTTCTCTTTTATTGAACCTTAGCAAAGTCTATGATAAGTTACTTTAGACAGGATAAGCACAGGACAGGAAAGGACCACAAGAATTCTTTAAGTTCATCCCTTTGCCCCAAGACTAAAATGATCATTAAATGCCATTTTTTTACTAGTCTATCTATATAATGGTTGGTTCCTACTGAACTGACTATGAATAATACTCAACTGCCTTTAAAGTGCATACGTCAGACTAATGAGATTTCAACAGGAGACAAATGCTCTGTCAGAAGACTCCAGGGAAACCAAAAATATAATCTCTCATTTGGGGTTTTAACTGTTCTGATAGAAATAACAATACAGTAATAAATACTAAAATTGTGTATTTTTTATATCACCAAAGGGCTCATCCGAGGTGCATACATTTAGCAAAGTCTCATGAACATATAAGAAATCTGTGGCCAAGACAAGAATTCAATTCACATCTCAGCAAATTCCAGGACAGTCACTTCCTAGTAGTCTATAAATGAATTATAATAGTCCTGTGTAGGGATGTTTCATTTAAAGATTAAGTCAGAGCTATTATGGCTGGAAATACAGCTATCAAGACAAGCCACAGTGCCTGCTGTCTGCAACATAAAGAATACTATGCTTTAAAATATTCAGAATATCAAGCTAATTTGAACTTCCATAGTCTTATAAACTCACTACAGTCATGGAAAAATAAGAGGGGGGAGGAAGGAAAAAAAATAGGAAAATATTGATTTAGTGAAATCCAGTGATAACTGGAAAAGACCTATGCTCCCTAAGGGCTCCATTTAAAGTTCACCAGAGTTTTCTTACAGAGGATGAAGCTGAGATGGAAGACACTGTCAATAGTTAGATCAAAATGGAAAAGGGTAGTGAAAACGTAATATCAATGTTCTATAAAAGCATTTAGATAAAAATTATTTGAATACCAACAGACATAAATTTGAAAGGTTGAATCTTAAAAGTAATTCTTAAAAGTCATTCAAAGTTGAATCTTAAAAGTCATGACTTCTAAGATTCAAAGACTGAGTATTACCCATGACATTTTCCAAACACATTTGCACCAGGAATGGAAAATTCCAGGGTTTAAAAGAATTAATTGTGTTGGATTGCATGTTTTCATTTTAATTGATAGTCCAGTAGTATGTCTGGTTTTCCCCTTTATTCCATAACAGAATTGTTTAAGCAGACACTGGTTAAACTTGGTTCTTTTGATTAGCAAAATCTGTTGCCTCCAGTGTTCACTAATTGTTTTCTTGTAATGCTGAGAAGGAAGCATATCCCTTCGTATGTAAGAGTTCTCACTTTATTAATTCTCAAAGTGAATTTACAGTATGGTCTCAGAAAATACTAAGGAAATAAGGTATTTTATGTCTATAGAATTTACACATATTTGATATGTTGTAAATGATTTAGACCTATAAAGTGTTTCTGTAGCACTGTTGGCCTAGGACAGAATGAGCCCATGAAAAATATTTTCTGCACGTTGTCACACTCCAAAAAATGTCTGCAAGAAATGAGGCAAAACAAAATCCAAAACATTGAAAAGGGAGTCTTAGTAAATGGTTAAATTTGTATGCCTGTTACATAGGTACTATTTTCCAACTGCTGAATGATACCTGTGACAGGGCCATTAGTAAGACAAACAGACATGTCCCTAACTGCTCCGACTGCGAGTACAATTAACTGCCTTCAAAGAAGGAAAGAGAATTGTTACTTTGACAATATTGTTTATTAACCCTGGGTTGATGGCAGCAGGGTAATGCTGAATTATTCTCATTTCTTGTTTCCTTCCCAGGACATGCCAATAAGAATATTTTGCTTCATTAAAAGGTATAGCCTCTAAGGTTAGGTGTGAACTCGGGGCCCTGGGAGCAGGTGCCTCTGTGCTGGAGAGTCAACATCACCACAGCTACCACTGGCTCTGATCCAGTATTGCATAAGTCTTTCCTGTGCCTTATCTTTTTTTGGGAAAAATTCTGTATGTGAACCAGAAATGAGCAGGTCCCAATTCTGAACAACCTGAGAACAAGGACTGTAAAGTCTGCTGCTCCTATTTAATAGATGCAACATGACAGACTGCCTGGATTTATGCTGAGCACTGGGTATAGAATAGTCTATTGAGTCCACTGAATCTCAACCAAGATTTATTAAGTCAGAGGGCAGAGCTGGCCGCAAGATTTTTCCACTGTTTTTCCCTGCACAAGAAAGCAAAAATGAATATGACACCTCATTGGCTCATATGCCAGTAGAAGAGGGAATTGTTCTTTCAGTAATTTTAGTCTGCTTGAAAAGCATGTGTTCATCCCAGAATCTTTAAGCTCTCTATTTTCTCTTATCCTTCAAAGGATATTTCTTATTTAGGCTTATTTGCAGTTATTGGCAAAATAATTTTTCCTTACATCAGAAAGGATGGCTGCACTTTACCAAATGGGAATCATTCTTCTCAGATAGATAACAGTCTTCATTCCCATCTTCACCTTCAAAATTCAGAGGTGGAAATGCAGAATTCCTTTTCCTGAGGGTTATCTAACAGTGCAGTAAGGATGTCATTGTAGAGCCACTGAACATGCCAGCTGCAGCTCCATTTTCTACTCTGATATCCAAATTACAGCCTTGTAGAAGCCGTGTTGTTTTAACACCTCCTCCTCTCCTGTGGGCTAAGCAAGACACACCATTTACCAGCAAACTGCTGGACTAGTGCTTCAAAGATAACAAAAACGGCTAAGAAAAGACACTTCATCCTATTAGGCTATGCTGATAATGACAACTATCAGCTTGTCCATAATTATTGTATCGCTTCTTTATACTACCCTAATTTGTCTTTTTTATTGTATTTTTCCTGCTCGTACTAGATCACATCTCTTCCAGGCTGAACCTGCTTCCCACTGTCTCAGCAGGACAGACACTGGTCCCCAGCGAGGACTTGGGACTATGAAACTTCAGGAAACAGCCTATTTTTAGAGAAAAATGCTTTAGAAAAGGCAATGGTTTTAGTATAAAGGAAGAACTGACAGCTTATACAGGGAGAGAGACTGTAAAAACCAGAAAACACTCAAGATGAATTCAAATGAAGAACCAGGACCAGCACACAGATCCTCACCCAAAATCTTGTGGCATTGCCACTGATACCTTCTGTCATCACTAGGCTATGAACAACGAGTGCACAAGACACAGCTGGATTCAGTAAGGCTCTACAGCCTCCTAAAAACACTTTTTCTGTCATGAAAGAAACAGAAAAATCAACATCATTAACAACTGATTAGGGGTTTTAGGGTTTATACAGCAAGCCTGCATACATGGGCACATTTCTTATTTCATGTCTTTGACACTTAATATTGGCTTTCATACATCAATAAATCCCCCCTGTATACACATAAAAATCACCAAAATCATTACAGGAATCTTTAAATAGACTGAAACCTCTGCTGAGCTATTAAGGCAGAAATAACAATGTGAGTTCTTACTTCTGCTAGACAAAGCAAACCAACTGATTGTGTGAAAAGGCATCTTCACTTTATGTGAAGAGAGGACTATGAGAGAAAGGAGCAAATGCAACTTGTCTGAGAGCCCAGAACATGTGCACAGGATGTGGTAGCCCCATCTGACCAGAGGAGACTACCTAACACTGCAGTACACTGGGGTTTTTTCTCAATTTAAAATTATAGGACAGAAAGGCTGAATTGTCAGACTCTACAGCGACAATACACTTGATCTGCAGTACAGAACAAAGAAGTATGAAATGTATATTCCAATTGCTAACAAGGAGAAGCAAAAGGCAGTTTGAAAAGATAATTTTTCCTTAATTAATCTTCAAGTTATATCTGACTGAGTTGCATAACTTGTTACCTACAGCATCCATTCCCTCAAATTTTCTATCCTCAGGAAAAGAAAAAGTTTTATACTGAAATTCTGAGAACAGGATATCAGTAGCTTTAACTTCTCTTGATTTCCAAACATTCCTCCTTTTTAAATATTTCATGTTTAGGTCTGAACAAACCTATCCTAACTGTAGACCAGCTTCATGAGCCAGAGTTCTGTAAGTCTTCCCCAACACATTTTCATTCCCAAGGAAAACACTAATGCTGAAGGCTTTCATGTCACCATTATCTATGAGAAAGATGAACGTGCTTGTTCCCTTGTGTTTCTCCACCTAACTGAAAGGCAGAGACCAGCTGCAACAGTTTTCAAGTGACGTCTACTTGTTCCCCACTGCTGATGAGGGTAGAGGTCTGCTTTGTCCAGGCACACTGCCTCAGTTCCTCCAGCCTGCTTCTCTGTCACTGCCTGTGCTTCGCATTTGAGGTGTTGAGTTGAATAAGCGTTGTTCTGCCATTTGTAAATCCTCTTGAAAGTGTTCAGTCTGCAGCAGGAACAAGGCATTTACCTGTCTTGATCTTGTGTGGGACAGTCTCCAAGCTGGCAGATGGTGCTCTCTCATCCATCTGCTGTCGACAGTTCCTGGGAGGACGGTGTGTGGATGGAGGGCTTCAGCCCAATAGAAAGCTTCAGCGGCCAACAAAAAGCTGCATCTGTTTATTTACTGCTATAGGCATATAAAGCCCACAGAGATAGACTCAGGGTTTCTCTAAATGCTTCCCCATGAAAATACAGGAAGAGTACAGTCAATGATACCCTTCGAAGCGCTCCTCACACGCTGCTGTATGACTCACCTTTTTATCTAGTAAAAATCTGTGTGTTTCTACAGTAAGCACAACATCAATCTCTTTATGTGGTGTAAAAGAAGAGAGTCCTCTGGATTATCTACAAACTTGGCTACAGTCCACCTCTCCCTTTTCCCAGGGATGCATGAGGCATAAATGATGGATTCAGCACCAGGAGTGTCAGCTGACAAGGAAATCTCTCTTTCCAGAAAGACTCCTGCAGACAAAATTTTACCTATAAAATCCCATTACAAAAAATACACTTTGTGGACACTTTCTTTGTGCATGCTCAAGGATACAGAGTACTTCACCATGTGAAAACAATCCTGCAGTTTGTGCATATATTTGCATATATCAAGGTGTGATATCCCAAAGCCCTTGAGTCTAGAGTTCCCGTTCCATTAAAAGGAACAAAACCAATTCCCCTTACTAAATCTATGGCCTTCAACTCCTTTATACAGATGGTCTTGAAAACTGTATGTGAAAACATAATATAATACAAATGAAAAATATTTCATAAAGGTTTTCAAAAGTCAATACTTAGGCTACCCAAACCACAGATGATAACTATAGAAATCAAACTGCAAGCACTCTATTTAAAAGGAAGGGGAAAATAAATATACTGAGTTTGGATTCTGAAAGAACAATAGTTATTTATGTAAATTTGCACTGCAGTAATTATTTTTAAATAATATCATATACTTGTCCCATATTTACTGCCACTTATTCCCTTTAGTGATTCGAGTAATTGAGTTATTATTGTAAAACAGACCTTTAATGTTTTGGCTAATTCTAAAATAAGTGGCTGAATGACAGAGGAATATGCTTATGTTGGTAGAATACACTGTTTTCTGTTTCCCCAAAGCAATAATTTATACTGCTAGCAGAGACTAAATAAATGAGATAGAAGGAAGGAGAGTGCTTACACCTGTTGCAACTAATGTCCAAGTAAGCTTCCTGTTAGAGGCTGGGTTTCCAGGGAAATGAGGAACCTACTACAACACCAGGTCATTTTTCTTGTTTCAGATGGAATACCTACAGAATACACAGTTATAAATACAAATTAAGTAACAAAATAAATATAAATACAGCTGTTCATATTATTTTAGGAGTCAATGAAATTTAAGAACTCAGATTCTATTCAACACAGAGACAGAAAATATTTCAGTAAAGGAAGTAAACTTAAAGCTTCCTGTGTACAAAATTGCTTTCATCTAAAAATCACCTATTCCATACAGACACTATACAACAAGATGAGTTATATCTCAAGAGATACTACTGAGTATGTGGCAAGTGCTCCTGCACAGAGCCCCATTTCAGAATAGAAGGAATAATAATTCTATTAAAATCTTACAGGTATGCACAACCTCGCAGGTGCCTTGCAGACCTATTCCCCTCTCTGCCACCAAGGACCATCTATCTATAGATATCTCCATACAGACAAATGACAATCTCAGCCCATCATTTACTAAGCCATTCCTCTCCTTGGAGAAGAGGAACAAGACAACAGCCACTCACAGGAGGAGGAAAACGCAACTGCTTGGGAAAGGAAATCCCTAGCAAGAGACTACTAGCAATAGAGAATGCAATGAATGCAATCTGTGAATATGGTGGGTATACCCTATTTGCAGTTTCTGAGAAGTATTTGGATTACCCGAACAAAGACAGATGCTCAAGATCTCTGTATGGCCTTTGGCAAGAGGGAAGAAACTCCAGAAGTGAAAAGGAAGGGGAAAATAACAACTCTTTCAGCCAAATGTGATTTGTCTTCTCCTAAAAGATATCAGCTATAACGGCCTGAAAGCAAAAACTACGGGGTGAAATCCTGCAACCTCCAGTACACGGGAGATCTGGCTAACCTGTACATCTGATTGTGCAGGAATTTACCAATTAAAAGCAACAATAACTCTCCTTTAAAAAGTCTCTGTGGAACATTTTAATTAGTTTGGTCTTACGGCTTGTCTAAACTGCTTCTGATAGCACAGTGTACACTAAAGCAGTGTTATGAATGCCTAAAAATATAAAATCTAATTATGATAGCTGTGCAACCAAAGTAATGAGAAGCGAGTGTGACTGATAAGAAGTGAGACAGGCTAACAACCCGAACCACTGCAGTTCAAAGGACTAACGGAGGTCTAAACTAATCACCTGTGGTATTGCTAGGGGGAAGATATGTGGACTAGGAAATAGGAACTTACAGCATTAAAAAAGATATGGTATGAACTGAATACACAGCATTGATAATTATTCGAGCAGGTACTTGGCATATGGATAAAATAAATAGTTAATAAGCATGTATAAGAGTGAGGATGATTGCTAAGAGAAACACAGCTGATGCAGTGAATAAGAAATTACCTGCTGTGGATAAGAAAAAGCTGTGACTCCAATTGTTTGGGTTCATGCTGCTGGACAGGCAGATCTCACTGAAGGCTACGTGGTCACTACCACACAGTGTTGTCTCTGTGTGGTTATTATTCTGCCTGAGCAACTGCACTTGCAACTTGTTGAGTGGCCAGTGAGAGCTGCCAGGATCAGAGACAGATAAAGAGAAGCCAAAGCAGACATCCTCTGGTATGAATGAGAAACAGCAACAGCTGATGATTTTGCCTGCCTTCACTCTAAAGACCACATACTATCAAATCAGTTAATGCATCCACAGCTGCAACACATTTCCTGCTAGACTGTCAGCATCCAATCTGACCCTTTGCAGAAATTCTTGCCACCAACCAAGATGGTTTCCCAGTGAAATATCAATGAATTCTCTGTATTCATCTAGACTTTCCTGAGATCATCAATTACGGCCAATTTATACTGTATGAGAAACAGTACAATTAAAGTTTTTAGTAACAAATTTATTGTTCTACTGCAAACCAAAATTGCTGTAGAAGAAAGCTGTGCTACATTATGCAGAAGACAGTAACATGTTCCCACCACGCTGCTACAACCAGAACTCACATCAAGTTACATGACTGCAAGTCTGGGCCTAAGCAAGACACCCCATAGCTCACTCTCCCTTAGAATCACAGAATGGTTTGGGTTGGAAGGGATCTTAAAGACCATCTCATTCCAACCCTGCTGCCACGGGCAGGGACACCTTCCACTGTCCCAGGTTGCTTCAAGAACTGTGTCTAACCTGGCCTTGAACGCTTCCAGGGGTGGGGCAGCCACAGCTTCTCCGGGCAACCTGTTCTTTCTATTCTTGCATTGTTTCTGTGGGTTTACAACACATAAGCGAGGGGATTCTTTTCTTTACATACAACACCGGGGAAGGGAATGAAACGTGGACAATGCTTGATGAGATTTCCTTTGCTGAGTGTCTCCAAGTTGCATTAACAATAATGCTTTTTCATGTTTTTACTGGTCTCCTGAAATATTTCTTACAAATTATATAGTCAAGCAATAAAAAGTCCACATATACATTTGTTTTAGTTCTCAGTTTGTAATGCTGAAGATCATAACCTTATCAAGTATCAAATCTGTAGACCAGATCCTACTTAACAATATTCAGTAACTTACTTTCTTACCCTGCTGCCTCCACACCAGTATTTTTAGCTCAGTGCTGATTTTCCAATCTGTCTAAGCTGTCATTCAAGACATGGGGATTACCAGAAATGGTTCATTTGGATTTTGCAGTTCCACAGACTGTTTTTTTAAAAATAACCAAGGAAAAGACTTCTCAGCATTGTTTGAAAATATTAAATTTCCATAGGGGTCAATAGAGGTGCTTCTCGTATGCAATTTATTCACTAACAGGTTTCATGGCTTTTATGAGACTATTCACCTTCCTGGTTAATAGAAAATCTGTACTTGCCATGGCAACCCCTATATCAGATGGCTGTAGAGCAACTCTCTGGAAATATACCATAGATTTTTTCAGTCTTCATAATCGATCCGGTCATAAATGTCACAGTAACTTGTCATTAAACTTTCCCCTCTAGCAACTCTAGTAGTTGTTTGATCCTTCCTGCTTCTCTGTCTCGCTCTTCCCTGTGCACAGCTGCAATGTTTTCTGCATGCAGCCTTCGCACAAACCTCTTAAACCCTCAGTGATACGTTATGAGGGAGCTGATGACAACAGGCAATTTCACACACACTCATTAAGAGCAGCAGTGATCACTTTCAGAGAACTTTGATGACCAAGTGGAAATTAGGATGGAAAAAAAGTGAAAATCTTGAAGTTTAATAGGAGCAAAATTATTTGTCTGTGTTTCATTTCATTTTAACAAGCTGACAGCGGGAGATGCTGCCTTTGTGAATAAGACAGATCTCTCTCGCACCAACAGCATTGGAAAGGAATTCCCTGCTCAAAGTGAATTAAGGAGATGTGGTGGAATCCAAATTTCATCAACTCCTGACTGTCATGAGACTCCTGGTGTATTGTAAGCCTAATTCTTGCTGCCTTGCACTTTGCATTAGCAGTCGGAAATGTGGGCGTAAAAGGCTATCACATAAAAATGAGTAATGTATTTACATTGACTGCAGAGAGGGAAAATGCCAACAGAATGGGAAACACTGGGACCTCGGACTAGCATGTATTTTGAACATATTTTTTGTAAGCTGGAAAAAGCCATACATTCAGCCACGGGTGACATTTTGCTAGAGGGTGAAAGTTAAGTCAGTGCAGGGAAGGGGGAAAATATATTTTAAATTATCTGAATTAACTAGGAGCTAAGTGAATAGTTTATGCAATTCATATAGAAAAAAAAAGGAAGGTAGCAGGAATGAAGAAAAATGCACAAAAATGGAATATGTTCTTTATAGGAGCACAGGCTGCAAAACACTGAATAGGAAGATGAGGAGCTTATGGTGGGTAGCACACTAAAACTTCTGAAATATGGGTACTGCACTACAACCTTCTACAAGCTACGTTGCAGAAGTAAAACAGATTTCATCAGTATAACCCGGGGTAATGATTGAAGTCCAGACTGCTAGAAGGATATAAGCTCTTAGCAAACTCTTATCCCAAACGTGAGATTCATCCCATCTAATTCTCTTCTGCATAGTTTTAAACATGCAGCACTGCTGTGCTATTGACTGCAGCACAGTCATACTGGAGCCAAGACAGGGTAACTCAGGAGAGAATCTGACTCACTTTGTGCCCAGTACTCTGTCTACAGATAACTCATTATACTTAACTTGTAGAAAGATTATTAAATATGTAAAATCTGAAATTTTCTTTACTATTATTTAGAGTAGTAGTAGTGAAACTGCCCAAAGTTCACAGTATTTAGGAGAAAAACACTTTTCAATGACAGAAAAGAACAAAGTTCCCAGCTGGAGAGCCTTGTCTTTGTTTGGATCTTATAATTTAAGGAATCATTTTCTAAAATTACCTCTTGTACAGTAAATGACAATGATTAGGCTTGCTATCTTCCAGTCTCCTGCTGTGCAAAACATTCACTCAGTGGGTTCGGGATACAAAAGTAGCTGCTTTACGAATAATAACACAGCTTAACTATCATTTAATAGCTTCAAAAACATCATACTAGTTACAAGCCCTTTGGAACGAGGACAACTAATTTCAGCATCTCAGTTGTTGTCATGTTTAATCACTTTCTAATGCTGGTGGCTGTTTTGGTTTGTTTCTTTGTTTTTAATTGCTGGAAATTTTTAATTCCTGGTTCAAACAACTTAATTTCACAGTTTTTAGGTTAATCAGTGATCACTTGAGGGGAGAAAAATGACTGGAGTTCATCAGGATTTAGTGTGGAGAATCAATGTAATTTTGCAGAAAAGCATTTTGATTCTACCTTCCCGAACAATGTGGCTTTAAACTGTAACGCTTTAAGGTAATATTGGGAGAATTGTCTGGGTACGTGACTTTCAGGGATTCTGTGTTTAATTTACAGAGCTGATCTGCACTGTCAGAACTAAGGCTACGTCAGCTCCAGGGCTGGTGTGCTTAAAGGGGTGGGAAAATAGCACTCTCAGTCTCACAAAAGACATCTCCTGGCTCGAAGGTTTCATTTACTCTTCAGGGAAATTTGCCTGGCCATCTCCTCTGACTGCGCTGTGAACTAATGTCTCCTTTTGGAAATAGTGAAATAAAGTACACACACATTACTTTGGTGAAGAAATTCTGAGAAAACTGCTAGCAGGAATTCGAAAGCAACATGAGAGTGTGAGCTACTTCCGAGAAAAAATAAATCTGTGAAGAGATCCTATTCTGTTCTGTTTTCTACCCTGAATTTCTACTTGCACATGCAGCTGAGAGAATGCCTTGAGGGTAATGATAAGACCACTGATGTTGTGAGTTGTGCTGCCACAGGGGTCTGTGCTATCCAGCGTGGCACAGACAGTCACAGATGTACCTGTCCTGAGACAGCAGAGCACTGGTACCGCTGTCACCAACACACACCAGCTCTTCAGACTGATGAGGGCAATGCTGAGAGCCTTAGAAACTTCCATAAATAAAAACTTCAGCCTTCAGTAAGTCAGGCAGACAAACAAATGGGGTTTCTTTCACCCCTATTTGAATGCAAATCAAGCATTTGGACCAATAAATGTGATTTCCCACCTCCTACAGGCTGAGGAAGCCAGTGCTTCCTACCCCATTAACGGAGGCTGTGTTTAGGGAACATCTATCCAACAGCAAGGAAGGGGGATTTATCATGGTCATTCATTCATCTCCTTGGCGTTTCTTCAATCATGGCATTTTACTACTATCTTTTGATTTTACTTTCTCTTTAAGTAAAGGAGAAAATAAGAGAAATTTTCTTGTGGTTTTAGAATGGTACTTTTTTTATTATTTGTATATAAATACAAATCAATATAAATATAAATACAAATCTCTGAATTCAAGGTCTATCCAGCCATTATTTGGATAGCTGACAATAAATTCCCCATTCTAGACTTCTATGTATGTGCAGGGCCTTTATATAAGCTGCAATCTAACCAGCAATAAAAATAATCATAAATCACTTCTGTGAACACAAAAGTACCGAGAACATTTGCAAAGGTCCAGAAACTCACAGATCCAATTCTCATATTCAGCCCTTCTAACACAGGTAGAACATCCCTAGTCCTATAATTAAAAGATACCAAGTGCCCACTTGTCTTCTCACACCACCATCAGTTTATGCACCAGCAGCAGTTCTTTTCCAATGTTTTAATATTGCTGTTAAACAAGATTATCTCTATCAATGCAGTCTTTGTCCAAGCCTCACCAAATACAGCAGCGGGTTCAGCAAGGCAGTAATGCCTTTGAGACACTGACTCATTTTAAATTATTCTTTGTTGGATAACTTAGCACAGAATCCTCAGTGGACCCTTTTCCAAACAAATCTCTGCATTGAAACATACCTGGGGATGCTCAAACTCATAACTGGAACATTCCATATAATAGAAAGGAGCATGAAGGTATTAATGCTTTATTTAGTCTGAAATGGGTTGTATCAGCTGCAGCTACAGTGACATCAACACCTTTGATTCTCACCTCTCTTTCAACAGCTATAAACTGGTTCATTTCGACTGCTTTACTCTGATTTGATATTTATCTGATCCAGGACAGAATCTGGCCTAGTGGGATCTTATGAAACATAAAGTAGCCCTGAATTTGCACCTGACCAGTCTATCTCCCTCATGCCACTGAAAATATGCTTATATTTACTCAATATATTTTGTATTCCTGTAACTTTTATTCATCATTTTAGGGCTTGCCTTTGTAATTTCTAACAGCTTCTCCCCCAGGAAAGCTTTAGCAACTGTGACTCTATTATACTGTTATTATCTTGGTGAACTCTTGCATCTTGTGGTACAGGTTTTATAAGACATGAGGCAGAGTGTTGTGACTCAATACTGAGAAAATCCTAAAAACATCAAAATGTGAAAGGAATCAACTCTGCCATGGAAAATACATTACTCCAGAACTACCTGTATTCTTGAACTAGAAAAATCCAGCATATCTAACCCAGTGGGGAAAAAAAATAGAGTATCTAAGGTACAAACTAGAATTCTGCATCTCCAGCTAGTTCCCAGTTAATTTCTGAGTTTATATATGCTCAAGGGACTATTTCAGTGTTAAAACATAATTCACTGAAGACCCAGGAGATAAAAGAAGCTGAAACATTTTGGTGGAATATTTCTCAAAGGGAAAATTTGTTTTTGAAAGTCTCTTTTTAAGCCTTCTTTAAACCTCTAGGTCCTGTGCATTGTGCTTTTCTGTATTTTTTCCCCCCATTTTGACTTTCACTGCTATTTTTACAGGATGTGAACTCTCTTGAGCATTTCAGATCTGCCTTCTTCATCCTTTTTAACCTGAGGGCTTTAAAACTCTAGAAAGTAAAAAACAGCAAAAAAAATAAATCTAGAGATAGACAAAGGAACAAAAAAGGCCACAGGGTGTCTTGAAGAAGGTGGAAAAATAGATGATTATAGAAGAAGGAAAAAGGTGGTAATTCCAAGAGACATGTGCAATCACCTGCCATCTTCACCATTCACACCCCAAAGGACTGGGGCAAAATTCAGACAAAACCATGACTCTGAAGTTGTTTGAATAGTCACTACAGTTTTATAGACCCCTGAAGTTGTTGTGGTATTCAGCCTTCTGTGCTTTTAAACCATAGGTATCCATACAACTCCCAGTCAAAAAATCTAATCCCTTATTGTCATTCACATTTTCAAACTTGGCCTCTGGCAGTTTTCATTTTTTTTTTTTTTTTACTTCCACCCCAGATTTCCACTGCATCAGCACTACCTAGTCCAGAGCAGGGCAGAGAATTTTCATCCAGGTGCACAACTATGCAAGAACAGCCATAACCACCTGGCTTAGTTAGGGGACTGACCTGAACTGGGACCCACATCCCTGTGGTTTTGGGTTCTATCTCTCCGGGATTCCAAGTCTGGGTTCCCTGACTCACACTCCTCTGTTTTAGTTGGAAATACAGAAGTCCTACCCAGAGGTTGGATTTTGGCTCTCAGCTCCATGGTAAGAAGCTGCAAAGAACTTTGTTACGGAAAGCAGCACTCCAGAATTGCAGTCTCCATGCTGGGCATGCCTTGAGGGTCTGCAGCCCCTCACTTCAGTCAGGGTGGATGGATTTTGAGGTTATTCTTTCCTGCAAGAGTCAAGGACTCTTATTTCATGTTGCAACAAACAAGCAAGAAAAAGGAAATTTAGGCATTTGAGTATTTTTGAAACTTTGTTCTTCCCAAAATACTACCCCTTCTCATAGAAAAGAAGGAGCTTTGAGAAACCTTAGATAAAACTGACTAAAATTCAAAAGCTTTAAGGTTCAAAATAATTCGTTATACAGACATCAACTCTTCCTGCTCTCCAGCAATCAGTTTCACGGCAGGTTACTGATACACTGGCTTGATTAAGCTAATGATGAAATGTAGATAGTTTCTTTTTTTGCCTGTATACTCAAATGTAGGAGGAACATGTGATAGCTGTAAATTATTTATCATTTGGAGGGGAGGGGATGGCAATCAGTAACTGCAGTTTGTACAGATTATGCCCCTCTGCTCTGCTGAGGTCTAATGTGAGGAATGTTTGATTGGTCACTCAATCTCATTGTGACAGATCTCAAATGTGCCTGTCCAAAACCCATGTAAGACTCATTATGCTTGAAACATAAGATCTATCAAATTGGCTTTAGGACCATAGTGTGAGCAAACTAACATAGGTCTTTCATTAGAAGACTAAATCAGACTTTCAAAATAGGAATATTCAGTAGTAATTGCCAACAGTTTAAGTGATATTCTCTTCTGCCAAAGAATCAACTATCAAAAAGGCGTATGTAGAACAGGAACATTATGGCAGAAATTTAGAAAAACCTATTTCTTTCTCCTTTATAAATTTTTGACTCATCAGCAAGTAGCAGAAAACCAAAAGTTTTTGGGACATCCCAGACACTGATGCACAAATGTCACTGCTCATCTTCACAGGACTCCATGTGCCTCCACGCTTTATCCCTGAATATTTGGGCAGGTGTCCATCCTTGGCAGGTGGGACCACCTTGTCTCTTCATAAATCCAGTAATATAAGAAGGAACATGTTCCCCAGCTAAGGAAGACATCGAAAGCAGCAGCAATCAGTCTGCAGTGCCCGTGTAGCAGCTCTTAGGCATGGAAAAATTATTCCTCTTAAAGTGAGTTTAGTCCTCAGAAAACAGACTGTGTGACATAACCAGTTTTCATTCCCAAGTTTTCTGATGAAGAACAGACAATGGAAAATTCTGAGCTGATTCTGCCAAGAGGTTGTGTAACTCAGTGCCACACTTCCACATACTCTTAAATAATGACTGACAGCATATAACTAACCCAAGAGGAAAATGACAGATAAGTCACAGATTCATTTTCAAATTCCACCAAATATTTCTATAATGGCACCTCTGTTTATGCAGTAATGACTTAACTATTCTAAACTGCATAATTATTTTTGTTCGTTATTTTTGTTCAGCACAGTACCACTTAAAAAATCCCTTGTTTGCATCTTTAGAAGAATAGCTTAAAAAGTTTAAGTGCCTACAGCAGTTAGATCTGAAGGTCTTTCACACAGCATATTTCTTGCCTTCTCACACAGTGAATTTTTTTTGCAAATAATGGAAATCTGAATGAATTTATAAGTTATAAATCAAAACATTTCCTGACATTGCTTGGAATATGTTATAAGTAAATTAAGATTACAGTTCCAGAACACGTGCACAAGAATACATAAATAAATAAAGAAACCTGGTAAAAAAAATTGTAACTCATTTCTTTCCAGTGAAAAAAAATGTTTCAGCATACATTCACAGTTTAGTCACCAAGAAAATTGTAGTTTTTTAAAAAAGTATCAAGAGAGTGATGAAATTAACATATTTTCATTATTCCACTTTCTAAATGGAATATCCTTGGGTTCAAAACTGGTTTACTTTTTAAAATGTTAATAAATTTATCCTTAAAAGTAAAAAAATAAAATTAAATTAAAATTTTTCATATTATCTAGCACCCCACAAAGTTGTTATGCAGCAGTTTGTAAGAAGAGTTGAAATTTTCACGAGAATTTCAGAATGAAATGGCTGAGCATCACAAGCATAGAGAATTGTAATTTTTTGCAACAAAACATTTCAAGACGAATTAAAAATAGGTTTCAGTCTGAAGATATACAGAAGACTAAATGAGCAGATGGAAAGTGAAGGGCAACAAGAACCATTCAGCTGCTTTCTCCTGATGTGCAGGGCAGGGACAGAGACTGGTCCAAGAGATATTTTCCTGAGTTTCTCTTCCCATATCTGCTGGAAGTGATGCCCTGCTGAAGAGCAGGACGATTCACATGTCCTGTGTCTTCCTGACCCACTTTTCTTTTTTTGAGATAATGCCAATTTTTCAGTGTAAAATAACAGAGGATGAGGGAAGGGAAAAGAAAACAAGCCCTTCTACTTCAATGCAAGGCTTTCAGGGAGATGTAGCATGAATATTTCATGCTCACAGTCTCATCTATATGCTCAGCTTCCTAGCTGACACTATAGTTTCCATGATGTCCTTATAAAAAGGGAAATGCAGAGCTCAAATATAAGGCCTTGCGGACTAACTTGGTCAAAGTGCTGCAAAAGAAAACCTATTCGTGAATTAAGTTTACAAAAGGAAATTAAGATGAAGAATCTCAGCAACATTTACAAAACCCCCCGAATTAACAGCATATTTAGTTTTGGATGAAAATTGAGATTTTTAGAGATTTGACTTTAAAAAAAACAGCCACAACTTCATGAAAAATTGCAGAAAAACAACCAACAGGACCTTCAATTTAACATTTCTAACAAACAGCCTGTCTTAAGTAATGCCCAAACATGTTTTTTCTGCTCTGTGTAAAGCAGAGATTGATCTTGGATGGCAGGGACAGAAGTGAGCTTTGACCTGACTGAATCAAGCTTTATCTAGAATGTACAAAAATTAATATATTCCACTTCATTAATGGGAAAATACAACTACGCTAAAAAATAATAAAAAAAAATATTAACCAGCCAACACATCCATGTATACGCTACACAGCTCTGACCAAAAATATTCACTGAGATTTAATTAACACATACTAATGCTTGTATCTGTCTCTGATTTTTCACAGGAAGCATCACAGAATATAATTAATGTTCCAAAAATAGATGCAAGTTCAGAACACCATTATCTTGAAGAATTTAATTGGTCTAACTATTCTATGAAGTACGGCAAAATGCCATTTTTTTAAATAAGTTCAAGAATGAAAGAGTCTCTTTCCAAATCTAATTATAGATATTTAAAGGTGAGGCAAAAGGAAGCAGAGATAACACCTGAAATAGAATAAAATATCCCTATTGGTATATTCAACACGCAGTAATTATCAAACAAAATGAATTCTCAATACATGGTTAACTGAATGAAAAAGCACCTTATACATACAGGTTTTTTAGGATAGCTGAATGTTGTTGTCACAGATGCTTCACTGTAGTAATTTAACATGTTAATCTTGATCTGACCCTGAAGACAGATCCTTAAAAAAAATCTTTCTTCCGCTAAGACGAGCCGTGCAAATACAAGCACATAATGTCCCACACCTCTGCCTGCTTTTGCCTCTCCTGTGTCAGGATAAAAGATTTTTGGGGGCTCTATTTTTACCAACTTCTGCCGAGAAAATTATTGTACCCAAGACTGTCAGGTCTTGATCTTGCCAAGCCGTACCCAACACCAGAGTGATGATTTACGCACAGCACTATCCTACACCTACCTAGTGAAAGCACACAGTGAAAACGCTCTTTCCAAATCCATCTGAAACACTATTTTGGCGTCAGTAGTGAATTAGCAATAAGTGCATTGGAATTTTCCACCAGGCAATTTATATCCATTCTTTTTTCAAAATATTTTAAGCCACTCAAATGCTGGTAAAGTGGATTGTCCTTGCAAGGTGAAAATGATTATGTAAGCATGATGCAGTAATGGAAAGACAAAGATAACGTTCTAAGGTGAAGACACTACTCCTGTAGCACCAAACCCAGCCCATAGAAATTTTGCTGAAAAAAATTGAAAAATTAAGCAAAATTTCTTCTGGACTGTCATATATAAAATAAAAGTGAGAAATTAGTGGATTCCTGATCATAAAGAGTTCTTCAGGCAAAGGCAAAACAGAATTCAGATTTTGAAAACATGAACCTTTTATATTTAGATGTAAAAAACACAGATTTTGTGTGCACAATTAACTATTAAATTGGGCATACAGGGATGCTTCGTCATTTGATGTTTTGAAAAATCTTCTTTTCTAGCTCAATTAAAAATTATGCAGTTGATAAAAGAACCATTCATCAAAATCTGGTGGTTCATGCTGAGGGGGTTGTCACACCAGATTATTTTAGAAGGGCATCTATCATTTGAGTCTATCAAAACCTCTGTGTGCACAACACACAGAGAGAACACAACTTCAGTGCAATGTTCCCATAATGCCATATGGATTCTAGAAATGACCCTTTGTAGTGCTGCATCTGGTGCTTGACACCATAAATTCACATTCAGTTGACCTCGGGGTTTTATTTTGTCTAGACCGGGGTTTGAGTCACTGGCATGAAAAGAGACAAGTAACCATCCTAAAAATAAAAGCAGTAGAGTGTCCCCTTCATGTAACCACCAATTCTGCTGAATGTTATTACCTTGAGACTTTCCAGATAAGTTTAGTAGAGAGCAAAAAGAAAAAGATGTCTTAAAAAAAAATAAATCCAAAAAGATCTGTGAATCCCGGGGGCTTTTTCACTTACAAGTGAGTTGATTTATTAAAAGTTATACACATTTGCTTGCAAAAGTTCATATTGAAGCTCCAAGTAAGCTTAGGTCAAGCTTCTGTGGAAGAAATTTGCACTTAAGTGAACCAGCATTTCAGCCTGATGAAGATGAAGACATTCAGCATTGACTTTTTCCCAGTGGGTGGGGGATCAGGAATGGGAGGAGAGGCAGTGCCATTTCCAGGTGCTAGGATTGGTCACTACCGTGAAGACAACTTTCTGAATAAATACTCTCAGTAGAGAGAGGGAAAAGAAAACACAACCAACAACAAAATGTCCTAACCAAACAAAAAATCATCCTAAGAGATGAGACTAAAGTATCCAAGTCTCACCTGAATGAGGGCACAGAAGAGCAGAGGGAAAAAATCCCAACTCCTACACTTAGGGATTAAGTAATTAGCACCATGAAATCATTGAAGGAAAGTGAAGGATAGCTTGTGCTAACAGAGCTTTTCAAAGAACTTTGTTTTCAGGAGAAGCATTCAAGAGACCGAGAGGAAAGGGAAAATGGGCACAGAAGGACCCAAGCACATACCATACAAACCCAGAAAGCACAGCCTCTGACTAATATATTATCTCTAGAAAATTCCAAGAATCACTTTAAAAGCCTAATTATCTCCTCTCTTGATTGCTTTGTTCAATGGACAAAGTCCTGTGTGCCAGATAAAACTGCTTTCCACATATTCCTCCTTATCAGATAGGAAGAGAATAGGAAATGCCCAGACAGGGAACTGCAGTATAATGTATGGCTTGAGAAACAAAGAAAACAGTCTTCAGAAGAGATACCAATGAAACTGAGATTAAGGAAAAATTCATTATTAATAGCCTGAATGATCAGATCTTTAGTGACTATTTGACAAACTGTGATACCAAGGGAGGTCCCAAAGCACATCACTAGGAAGGTGTGTGCTATTATCTTTATTCAGCAGGTGGTGCAGCTGACTCACAGTGAGCTGAAGCATTTTGTGTGTGTTTGAAGTGCAGGTCAATGGCAGGGTGAGGTACAGACCCTGGAGTCCCACACCACAGCACTTTCCAGGGACACTGTGCACAGCTTTTGCTAAAACACTGATGACAGCTAGGAGTCCCCCGTGAACCACAGTCAGTTTATGCAATCATAGCATATCTGTGAAAGGTGTCTTGGATAAAAATGTTTTTTCCCCAACAACCTGAAGTCTCATTCTATCAGTTGCACCCCAAAAAGAACGCAGAGAAACCAGCTAGTTTTCATGTTAGCTCAGTACCTGTGTTACAATCACCCAGATTGCATCAATGTTTGTGTTTGATACAGCATCAGGTCCATATTCAGGTCTAAACTGCTTAAAACCAATACTGTGTCACATACCACAACTGTGCATAAACAAAGCTTTATAAATAACATAGTTACTCCAACTACAGTCTCTCAAGACAGTGTCAGAGGACATAGAAGGAAAACATAGGTGAAAGGACAGCACTTTTTTGCTGTAAATTGTCTGACTACAGCTCCCCTATAAACCTGGGAGCTGTACATATTTTTCCTGATGAATATGTCTGGAAACAGTCAGGAGAAAGCTGCACAGTGCTTCCCATCATCTCTTACTGTCAGTTACTAAAAAGCAGATGTCATTCTGACAATGGGCTGGCTGAAGCTGAGATACTGTAGCTCATTATCACGCAGAAGTCTCCTGAATTACCTTCAAGATATGCACAAAGTGTCATAGAGCACACTGGTAATTATTTGTGCCAAAGCACTGTGGCATGTTTTACAAGGGACAGTCAAGGACTCAAGTAGAATACTGTAAAGAATTTGTTTAGATGCGTTGTTAGCTTACTTGAATTTAAGAACACGTACAGGCGATGAAAAAAGTGCAATTATCCCATGGGGATTTTATTCTATGCTGCAAGAAGATTAGTAATTAGGTTCTTGCTATGCCTGACTACACTTTCGGAACTGTCCAATTTAGGTTTGACTACCTGATGATTAATAAAATTTCAAATTTCAGTTTTGATCTTTCTCCATATTTTGCAGATAGGAACAATTTCCATGATTGTAAAAGAAGCTCAGCTCTTCCTGGAGAGGGGAAATCACTCAACAGGAGTAAAAAAGCAATGCCACTCACATCCTTGTGATCTTTCAGAATGAAAACCATCACTGTTCATAACCTCTCTTCAGCCTGCAAATGGGCTAGACTACTCAGAGCTCTAAAATATGCTTCTAATATCATTCTGCTAGTGGAGGTTTCTCCCTGCACTCCAGAGATGCTCAGGAGACACAAGCCTTTCCCTGACAGTTTTTTCCACTATGTATGTCCCACCCTGGAAACTAAATCCACCCCTAAGAGGAAAGCAGCTGCAGCCCTGCATCCAGATGAGCCACAGGCTTCAGAGAATGAGACCTCTGCTCTAAGCAGCAGCTTTGGGGCACCCTCACACATGCCACAGCAGGAGAGCGATGAACTGGTCCAACAGCAGACAGTTGAAAAATCAGCCTAAGATAACTTACGACACCAACCACTACACAACCCTCATTAAATTCACACAGTCAAGGCTGGCTAGGGAGCACCAAAGGATTTAATGTGCAGCAAAGGACATATTCCAACCCATAAATACATAAGACAAATGAAAAAAAAGACAGTCTGGTTAAGGAAGGATGTGCAGAGTGCTGGAGAAAAGATGGTAAGAAAAAACTAAATGTGCTTTCAGCATGTGGTAGATGGGGGGATGTGGTAGATAGACAGGGAGTAGACAAGTGAAATATTGAGAGATAACGATTAATATCAAGGCCTCAAATCAGTTCAAGGGAGCATAAAATGCAAATAGATGAATTTACCTGAGTTTTGGTCCTCAGTCTGTGTGAATCGTGGAAAACAATATGAATCTGACATGGAGAGAAGCAGTTGGGCACTAGTACATTAGATGGACAGAAGAAAGACTGGAGGCAAATCATCGTCCTTTCTATCATCTATCCAATAGTGTTACACTCTTAACAATGTAAGAAAGCGGCATTTAGTGGACTAGGACAAAAAAAAGAATCTAAATTTTCACCAGGAAAACAAAGCACTGGAAAGGCTGGATGAAATACAGGAAGATAGTTTCATCTCTTGTTAAAGAATGTACGAGACAGAACTGAGAACTTCCTGTTTCTCATACTCCATAATTCTTGGAAAATGACCCTTTGAATTCACAAAACTTGGAATTCACAAAACTTGGGTAAGCCTTGCTTTTTACCATCAATTTCTTTTATGCACTGTATACACACATACACTTATGTGCTCATAAGAAACCCTCATCACAGGTACTTCTACCCATTAACAGCATTCTTATTTATATACTAGAAAGTTCAGTCGATGCATGTAGCAAATGGTTTGAATCATGCATTTTGAACTGAACCAACTTTTGAACTGTTGCTGTCATAATTGCAATTAATTTAGGCATTAGAATGTGCAGTCTGAAATATCTGCTAATCAGCATCATATCCAAGCCTCAGATCTTCCCTTGTCCCTCAGAGCCTGGCTGCAAGGCTCAGTGCAGAACTAAGTGTAACTCCAAGACACAGTCAAGGAAAAAACAAATCCTGCTGTCCTGTGAAGGTTTGCTGAGAAGAGCAGGAGACCATTCCTTCTTTAAAATAAGCACAACTTACTGCTGGCTGCTGGGGCCAGCATTAAAATTTCAAATTTACCCAATCACCATGGGAAAAAATAATAGGAAAATATTTCAATACAAAACATAGAACACAAGTAACAAGTTTTTGGACATTACCACAGGTTAAATTTGGATTACTAAAAGACATCATTGTTTTAATTGCATTATGTTTTCCTCCTCGTGATATTTACAAAGCACCTGCAAAGGTGCCAGACTTCTTCCTGAGTCACCTACATCCCAACAGAGATTTGAGATGTGAAAAACGGGAATGAAGCATGACTGCGACTTTTACTTCATGCATGGGGTAACTGATGTGGAAAAACCATATCACAGAGAATGATATTCTCACTTTACCAACTGTCAAAATATTTGCTAAGGAACACATAGATGAACATAACCATCCAGCAACGTCTCTGAAACTTGTTATGTTTGGAATTGCAATGTAACGTAAGTAAAAAACAAAAAAGCAAAATCATAAAAGGCAAATCCTGCCCAGCACATTGCCTCTTTCAGAAGACTGTTACTCATTATGTTGAGCCTTCTGTTCTCAAAAGCAGAACCTGAAAAAGCTATTTAATGCATGAAGAAAGAAAAAGGGACTATGTTTTTCAGCTTAAAGATGATGAATGCATCATTTGCCATTAGAGATAATGAGGATTTCAGTTACGTTTGTCCCCTGTACGACTTTCTGGGCTTTGCCAAAATGAACAAACAACCATCTGTATTAATGAGCAACTCCAAAGGTTTGGATAAGATGTATACAGCTCAAATTCACATGGAATAGCACCACTTTAAATCATACATGTTGTGTGTAACATGGATTTAGGCGGCAAACAGATGTGTCCTAATACCATTTTGGCTCTGTCTGTACTGTAATTCTGCAGTTAAAAAACCAGAAACCTTTGGCCAAAGGACAGAATCACCCTTAAAGTCACCTTCCCTTAGCAGGGGAGATGCAGGCAGGACATAGGGTGTCTTTAGCTTTGTAAAGCTTAGGGTCTGCAGTGCCCTGCACAGGGTCTGTAAATGCACCCCAGGCCACGCCACTGAGAGCTCCTCAGTGCCTAGTGGGAGGCAGATTATCCCTTCTGCTGGAGTGTTTCCATCACAGGTGGAAGGGTTGCAGGCCTGTGTAGTGATCTCCATTGCACAAGGCACATGTAAAGCACCTTTCAAAGAACACAGCCTGCTTTGCACAACTTGCAAGACAATGCTATAACTAGATATGCTTTAAATTAACCTTCCTGGGAACTGGTGAATGTAAGAGATGTTCATCTTACCTGTGAACACACCAGATTACCCTGATGAAACAAGGCATAACAGCATCAGCAATGCCCACCCAAACCAAGGGCATCTGGAGGGCTGCGGCTGTTTTTGAACAGAGTTGAGTGAACCTGTTTGCAAAGGATAAAGCCAAGGACCAGAGAGAGGAGAAAGCCAAGGACATTGGAAAATTCAGCAGTTGGATCCCTAAGCAAACTTCCATGAGATGATTTCCAGCGTAATCACCACCTTCTGCATTCTGTCTCTGTAAGAATAGTACCCCCTGTGGTAAACAGGTGGGGTAACATCAGGGTACCAAGCTCCAGCACAAATTTTTATAACTAAAATAATCCTTTAGGACCTGAGTTTATGCCAACAGCTCAGTTTAAAAGCACAGAGCAATATCTTCCTCCACACCGATTAGTACTCAGGTGTGAAGTACAGATGTACGAAACATATGTCCATGCAAGACACTGAAACTTCCCCATTTCCCATCCTCATTCATGGTGGGATGAGCATTAGTTGCAGTTTCTTCAGACTGTAAACACTATATGCATGTTCCATCTAACTATCACCTAATTATGCCGTGCTCAGAACTGAGTCCTACCAACATGTAATCAGATCAGTTACCTGAGAAAGGGCAGCTGTATGCCTAGCAGAGTAGAATTCAGTGATTTAAAAAACAGGGAGTAAAACTATTATCCAAATAAACAAAATCTCTCCCCCACAGAGAAGAGAAGCAGAATTCTGATGGAATTCTGATTGTGCTCTGTATGCACAACGCTCTTTCATTGAGTCCTTGAATGACAGGAAACCAGATAACTTGGAAGTAAATAATGGAAATCAAGCTCACGGTACTCCTCTCTTTCTCAAAGACACATACTTTGCACAGTACCATGAGGAAAATTTATGTCCCACTGCTTCCCTCCTTATTTTCATAGAATCAGGTGGAGTTTTTTACACCAGAGAGGGGAACAGAAGGAGAAGGGGGTGGTTGACAGGTTAGAAATTTACATATCCATATTTCTTTTATACTGCAAGTGTGTTCCATTTGTTCTGAAAATATGTAATGACCTAAAATGGGGACAAATTTAATGAATCGGGTTCATAATATTTCATATCTTGCTGCCAGACTCTTAGTCAATCAAACTAATGTTATAAAGGAACAGCCAACAGCCAATTTTGACATCCTTTAAGCAGGTCAGTTATAAGCCAATTAGCTCTACCTACTTGGTCTCCAAGGTCTGAATAAAATATAGCCCATTTTGATTAGAAGCACTACTTCCACTAGTGTGCACATGTCTTAAAATAGACTGCAAAAATACTTAAAGCCCCATGGAATTGTTAAAGAAAGTCTCGATCCTACTGAAGTCAATTACTGTAATACAATTTCTCCTGACTTCTCATAGATTACAGCAGCTCCTAGATTCACACAGTGTCATTCCAGTTTTATTGGATAGCTGAAAAACTAAGTGCTGCATTCATCAGAGCCCTTCCATCTGCTGAATACAACTTTTCTGCAATGTAAGACAAATTGAAAGCATCAATCCTGAATTCCAGCAAAATTCCTGGTGAACTAAATTCAGCAAAAGGAAATCAATCAGAATTACATTTATATGCACCTCACATTAATTTCTCCTGTTTATTTTAACACAAGTTTCACATTATTAATAACTGTCAGATCCTTCTTGAATGGTTTGACAAGAAATGCAGTTATTAAAACTGAGTTAAATAAAACTCATTATTATCTCAAGAATGAATTTTGCAATAACTTGAACTTACTAATTTATTTCCTTAATTAGTCAATTAATTTTTTTCTTGTTAACCATGTAATTTTTAAGAGATGAGAAAAATATGGATGTTTGTTTTCCCAAGAATATCCAGCTTTTCTTTGCTATAAAAATGGGTGGTTTTTTTCATTAGATAAGATATGGAACCATAATAATGAATAGGGAGAGCTAGAAAATTCTTGTTTTATATGTAGTCACATGTATCTCTTGCAAAAATATTCCTGTCACTCATTGCAATATATACTTAATGTAGAGTGAACTTCAGAACAGCAGTTCTGATTAAAAAAATGCCACACACCCACAATAACAATAAAAACAAGCAAACAAACAAAACAAGCAAAACCCCCTACAAAAACCAACCAACCAGCCAAACAAACCCAACACCACCTAAAATCTCCAGCAGCATACAGAGAATTTGCCTTATTTTACTGAGGAAACTCCAAACTGGACAAGATTTTTAGAACTCAAAATGCCTCTGAAATCTTACTTGTATCTTCCTTTTATTCTAATACACTGAAAAAGACTTGGTATGTAACATATAAGCAATAAGTCAGAAATGTTTGGTTTCCTTTGTTTCAGCACAAGCCAAATTCACAAATAATCGATGTTTTTGAAACTACACCAGCAACAAATCCATTCTTCTATGCCTAACCACATTTGCTACTGTAATCATACAGCCATTGGAAAAAATTAAAAAGAGAGGGACTAAGAAAAATATATTTAAAAAAAAAAAAAAAAAGAAAGATGCAGTGCTAACAACCCAAGGGCACAGGAAGCAGCAAGTCCAGGATTCAGAACCACCTACGATTGCCAAAAAAACACATTATGGAAAGATAGAGGGGGCCTGACCCCCTGCTACTGTGAATGGCACAAGCCAGATGGAGTCTAGCCAGGTTGGCCTGGCCAAATGCACAAAGACATAACATGACTTTGAATCCAAACCAAGAGGATTTCACTGACAGGAACTGGAATGAAGATCATACAAAACAGCAAGAATGTAATATTGAGGGTTGTAAGTTTACTGACGCTCAGGAATGTAAATAAGATCTACTAGAGTAATTCAAAACAAAAATACAGCTGTTTCTCACTGTGAATAGAGAAATATTGAAACCCCATACCAAGGAAACAAGAATGGTTTTAATGGTTAATTATACTGCACCTAATTATTAAAACTCTTGATAACTGATGCAGCAGAAGCAATTGTATATGCCTTCTGAAAAAGCAAATGTGCCATAAACATTTTCTGTAATGCACTACTTTTTCAACTTCCAGATGATTTTCTGTCCTATGTCCATTATCCTTCTGCATTTTCACTGAGCTTTAATTACAGTTGAAGTATGTCTTGATTTGCTGATTAAACATCATAAGCAGTTTAAAAGAAAGGGCCATAATTTTGAATATGCACAAACCCACATCTGACTTATTTCACAAAACATAGCATTAAATCAAATCATTTTTAAGAGAAAATTTCTGATCACCTCAAAGTATAAATTAGTTCTTTACTTAAGCCAGGAAAAATCTGAGCTATTCTTGAAAATGAACCAAGGGAGCAAAGGGGATGTTGACTACAGGAGGGCATATATGTAATTTGCAGTCAAAGGTACTCTAATCAGTACATAATGGATGGAATGGCTGGAAGTTGTTCACACAGGGATGGTAATTATTTCCATCCCAGAAACACTTGCTTCTGAAATTTATCCTGCCTGGCTACACTGGCACCTTTGTTCTGCAGCACTTATTTACCTTGAGGATACAATCAAAATCCCTTGCAAGCTATCTATACAGATATAAAGGTATACATATTCTAATTCCTCTTCGCTGATATGGAAATATGAGAAATATATGCAGTGTTTTTCTCTTAGCAGGAGAGTTTTTGACATCTCACTAACTGCTTTTGTTAGGGTGAGAGCCAGGGATCTGTGGAGTTGGATGCTTAATACAAGTGATTTTTTTCTAAAAGGTTATTTATTAAAGAGAAGTAGGTGCTATGTACACGTTTATACATTTTTCATTGCAGAATATTTCATAAGCCATGGTTTACTCTTTTCTTACAAACAGCTACCACAGCATAATTTCATTGGGCAATCAACCTTACTCACACACACTCAACAGACATTGTAACTGATGGGCTAATAGAGGAAAAAAAATAATCTTTCTGAAATCAGAGACAGGGTAGAAAAGGAAATATTTCACATGCAAAAAAACTGACATAGAGAATGACAGAACATTCAAAATTTGTTACTTCAAATTAGATACCCAGTTCCTCTTCCTATGAAGAGTTATGCAAATGTTTATGTGAACAGCACTCAGTGTAAAATTAGATACTCGTAGCTTTTGCAGAACTGGGGTTGTGCTCCGTTGTTACGTAATTATGTAAATTACTTGCTTTTTGACAGTCCTTAAGTCACTTATTTAAGTATCTGAATGTAGCTACAGGCACATAAATTTGAAAGTGTGATAATAGATCACCCAAGGCCACACAGTGAATCAATGTCTAAGCCGGGAGAGGAAACCAGGAATCCCAAGCACCTGTTGAAAGACAAGGTGACACTGCTCAGTGTGGAGAAAAAAAAATCCATTTCATTTGCAGCCTATACAAATAGAAGCCAATTCTGCTTCTCAAACTGTGATTCTCTCCTTGAAATAATCTTAAACACACTGTGTATTCCTTTACCTTCATTCTTACAGAGGTAGGTGTGGGGGGATTAAAAGCACAAAAAGCTAAATCTAAAACTCAAAAGATTCTTCACTAGGATTAAATCACTAATTGCTTGCACTCTTCTTACAGTGGTCCTAATTGCATTGTAAATAAGACTAGGTACAGTATCAGCTGAATTACTTAAACAGTTTAATTATCCTGAAGAATGCTTGTAAGAAGTTTATAGGAAGCCAACAAAGTGGCTTTGTAATTAATGCAGAAAGCTGAAGTCTAAAGTTGTGCCGAAATAATCCCCAACATGGAAAGTTTCACATTTAGAATACATCAGATGTAAAATTTTTGGGGTGTAAGGGTGAAGATGTGCTACTTTTTAAGGAGCAGAACTGCAGAAAAGCAGTTTTAAAGAGCCCAGTCCCTTTTTCCCCACCACTGCAACAAAAATTCCCCCTCAGTAAGCGACCATGGGACTAGGAAACCAGAGAGCTGGGGACCAGATGGTGGGGCATTTAGCAGCTTCAAGGACCCTGAAACCTACCTACATGAAAAATCTGTCAAAGGTTCAACAGGTTTCTCCATGTCTCAGTTTCAATGAACCTCTATTTTCACTACAGACACAAGCCTTCAGGCAATTACCATCCAGATTAAGGGGAGCTGCTTCTTGCTTTTCAGATAGAATACAAAGTCACTTTAAGAACAGTTAAAACTGCTGTGGCTCATTGTCATCAGCTAATGCAACATGAAGTGGGAAAACCTGGTCACTGCCTGAGCTTGAGCTTTGAGCTTCCATGAGAATTCAGTCACTGGTTCTTTGGGGAGATGAGCAAAGGGAAGAAAAGCGAAAAAAAAAAAAAGATTCTGCTCCTGAGTATCCCAAATGTTTCTAGCCTCCTTTGGGTCTGAAACTGCTCATTCTCAAGTCAGACCTGTGACCCTACATTTTGGCCCTTGTGATTCCCAACAACATCTGGTGCACCCACTAACACGAAATATTTTTAGATATGGAACTATATAAGACATACTTAAAATGCCAAAGACCTGGTTTCAGTATTCAAGGAACATCTCAACTAAATGGAACAACAGCGATTTTTACATAATGCTGAAACATCATTTCTTTTTTGTGTGTTACATTATGTATTTTCATTGGTATCTGATAACAGCAGGAGACTGGTAAGCAAACTAAATACCAAGCCTTCACAGAATTCAGTAGGCTTTCGATACATCCCAGGAGAGATGTGGAAAATAATGCTTCACCTTCTAGAAAACTTAACGTAGTCTGTAAGGTAGGACATTTGAGGTACGATCTCTGCATTACAAAACAGCGCATTTGCACATGAGGCACCACCACAGATACAGCACAAGAAGCTTCAAGGTTAAACAACTCACTGATGCTGAGACCTGAGGCAACAGTTATGAATAACAGCTGAAGATAAGCTGCACTTCCCTGGAAGTGAACTGATGACCCTCACAAACACAGGGAACTGAAATAAATCAATTACTGACTAATAATAATGTTTCTGCAATTTCTGAACTTCACCAAATCCATAATGGATAAATTTTCATTTCACTGAATCGATGAACAACGAATCACCTTGTTTTCTTGGAAGAAGAATGGAATGAAGTTTTCTGGGAAATTATGTCTCTTGCTACCTTTGGAAAGTCTAGGCAGACTAATCAAAATCAGTGCACAGTGTTAATCAGTGTGTGACCATCATCCTTCTTAGACGAGAGTCAAAATCTAAAGTCTAAGGGGGCAAAATGTAAATAAACACCAGAACAATCAGATGCTCAGAGAGCTGGAGCACCTCTCCTATGGAGACAGACAGAAAGGTGGGGTTGTTCACCTGGAGAAGAGAAAGCTCTGGGAAAACCTTATGGCACCTTCCAGTACCCAAAGGGGATATAAGTGAACCAGAGAGGGACTTTTGACAAGGACATGTAGTGATAGGACAAGGGTGAGTGGCTTCAAACTGACAGAGGCCAGATTTAGATCAGGTATTAGAAAGAAATTCTTTACGGTGAGGGTGGTGAGACCCTGGAACAGGCCCAGAGAAGCTGTGGCTTCCCCATCCCTGGAAGTGCCCAAGGCCAGGTTGGACCGGGCTTGGAGCAACTTGGGATAGTGGAGGGTGTCCCTGCTCATGGCAGGGGTTTAGAACTAGATGGTTTTTAAAGTCTCTTCCAGCCCAAACTGTTCTATGATTCTACAATATTTTTATTCAAGCACAATGAAAAGAGCAATAACAGAAAACACACATACCCTATTCCAGAATCTATACCAGTGGCCTGAGAGATCCACATTCATGCTGAAATTAGCCATTTTAAATGTGCTAATTTCCAGTTTTAAGCAGTGTCAAACAAATTGGAAGGCTCATATATGAACACTTCCCCTTATGAGGTTTGTCAGGTTTGGATTGTGTATTATGTCCTCAGAACACACTGGGACTCCCATCGATGTAAGCTGCATGTGCAGACTGAAGGCAGCTCATGGTCCTGTGAGATAAACTGCTTGTTCTTTCATATCCTGCAGCATTTAATTTACAAAAAAAGAAAAAAAAAACAACAACAAAACAATCTGCTTTGCTTACTGGAATTCAAAACTGCGGTGTCCATGACAAGTTGGATATTTGAATCATATCTTTATCCTAATCTTGCTTATCATTCTGTACTATCAGGAGTCCTATTTTAATGATTTTACTTTGATAATAGCCAAGCTTTTTTACTTCAGACATCAGGTACTGAAGTCATTACATAGTTGAATGCTCCAAGACGCTTACCAGGTAGCTCAGAAAGCCCAGGAGAAAATGAGATTTTGATGATGACAGTGGCACATGTGGGACCCCACCATTCTCTAGAAGAATATAAAAATGCAAGCAGAGCTAGACCTTAAGGCAAACCAGAGAATTTGCAGTCCCTGTAAGCTATTTTCCTCAAAAAAGAACCCTCAAAACCAATCAACAAACCAAAATCAAAAAAGAAAAACACTAAAAAAAAAACCACCTGAAAAAAGACCCTCATTGCCAATAAAAGTCTGTGGTTATCAACAGAGGGTTGTGCTAGATGCAGCCATCCAACTAACTGCACTGGAACTGTTTGGGAGCAATCATCTGCCCCACTCAGCAGGAGCACACCCACAAGCCTGACAGTAGAAAATATAGACAGAAAGACGAAAAGAGAGCAAAAAGAGATATGAATAAATCTTTCATCCTGTTAATTCCAGCAGATATCCTGTAGATATGTGGAAATCCAAGACTAAATTTGGTAATAATATAAAGACTACCTTCTATATCCTAGACAAAAATCTAAAGTCTAACACATACATTTGTTTTTCTGAAAGCAGCTTTGTGAAGTCTCAGGAGATTTCAGCATTTAAACGCGGCACATTTAGCTTTACAACTAAAAGTCAGAACAGGTCATGTCCATAGAGCCCAGTTTTCAGAAAATAGGTATTCAGCACTTTCAGTAAATGAAGCATAGTTCAAGGTATCAGATCCCAGCAATTGGTAGTCACGTCAGGAAATCCTGGCCTAAATATTCATCAAGGCAGCTCTGGCTCTGCTCCATTATGATTCAGTATCTGGTGCCTTTTCTACTCAGCACAAGGAATGTTCAAAATCTCTCCTAAGTCAAATAGGTTTCAAATGATTTAGAAACTGGGGAGAAAAACTTGAGTGACTTGGAAGAGGGGGGTGATTTTTTTTAAAAAAAATGGAATGGCTACAATTGCCATTTGTCCTGTAGATCTCCCACTCAAATCCAAATCCAGTCAGTCATACAACGGGCTTCTATGGGGTGAGCTCTGACCTCCACATATCTTAAGTACCAGACGTCTTAAAACAGCAACATGATTTCATGAACAGCAAGAATCCGGATAAATTTACATTAACTTCAGATAAAATCCTCTCATAAACCAAACACTGGTTCCTGTGGGATTTGTTCTTTGCCATTGCCAGAATGTCCTGTAACATGCACCCTGATTCTGGCTGTGCAAGCTAAATTTGCTGTGATTAGTAGGGCTGAAAGAAAAACGGTGGCACTAATATTCAAGCTGTTTGAAGAGAGGTTTACTGCCCCCAAAAGAATCATTTAATTATAACACACCATTTTCTTTAGATCTACATATAAAAGAGTTAATTTGCCTAAGCATGCACCAATGGGGCTAATGGATAAAGGTTTTTATTAGAGATGTGCCAAACAGTTCAATAATTATTTGAATACTGTAGAGACCTCTCAAACATGTAGCTTTGGTGCACAATAATTCAGTTCAATTAATGGATTTATTTCCTTCACAGATATTCTTTCAGAAGTGCTCCATCATCCATGCAGTGCTGTTCAGAGACAAGTTGTAAATACTTTCTCTTTACTGGTAAGTTCTAAGGACATGATGTTGTTCTTTCACACTGCTGTACTCGATACAGGAAGAAACCTGCAGAGAAATACATTAAAAATGCTGTACAAAATTCTCTTTGGAGAATTAACCGAGTTAATTGGTGATAATTACACTCTTGCAACCAATGAAATCATATCAGCTTTCAAACAATCTCTAGCATTCTTTTCTCCATTGCAGCGTGGAGCTCTACACGGCAGAAGGTGGCACACTCGGCACCCCTTCCAGCATCAGTTACCAGAGACAGCCATTAATATGACTCTAAATCTCCTGAAGTAAATGCAGCCCTGGTATCTGTGAAACTGCATACCTCCCTATAACTATTAATTTGAAGTTTTAAAAGTTGTCGGGAATAAATTTAAAAAAAAAAAAAGAAAAAAGAAAAAGTCTTTTTTCACCAGACCCAGACAAGTTAAAGGAAGGCACAGCAAAGTCCAATGCACACATTAACCACATTAACGACATCTCTGAAGTAAAACTGATCCATGAATGGTCTCCTCTGTGCTGCCTGCTGTTTCTGCCTATTTTTCTGAACCCTCTTCCTTTAGTTCCTCTTTCCTTTCAAGCTGAACCCTTTGCACAATTCCACTGATAGGGCTGGGAAAAAAATGACAGAACTAATATGGCCATTGCCATCCAGCTGTTCACTGTCCCTGACTGGTCTCTTTCTTTGCCCTTAACCTTTATCCAGATGGTTTATTTGAATGTTAGAGAGCAGCAAGTTTGTGTGACTAAACCTTCTTAGATGGGCTTAAAGTCCACAACTTCAAAATCATTTCAATGTCTATCTATCACTGAAAAAAAAAAGAGTCTGGTAAAAATATTTATGCAAAGCTGTCTCTAGGCATTATGTATTAAACTGCTTTGTCTATGTTACGTTACAAAGACATGTTAAATCTTTATGTAAAAGCATTTTTCCTATTCAGGAGCTTAGTTAAACCTATACTGCTTGAGAATTATCTGCTCTGAGTTTAACATTGTTGTTACCTTTGTAATGACTCTTCTTAGCCTTTAACAAATGGAGTTGCAAATAACTACGTGAAATGCTCCATGAGTAGCCCAACGTGTATTGACAGAGAATATGAACATCTGAATAATAAAGTTCGAGATTTCCTGCAGGAGAATTCTTCTATCTCATCAAACATATAAATCATGACTTCACTAATATCTTACTTTAAAAAAAAAAAAGAAAATCATGAACTTGAGAATAAATATTTCTAAAGTTACAATCTATGGAGACCCATGTCTATGCTCCTCTGCCTTCTGCCTTTCTGTTTTTTGGCTGTAGGATCACCTAGCTAGCAAGTATCTCATTTTCTGTGCTGTGCTAGAGTTAATGCCATCAATAAAGATGATGTGACACACTGTGGCATCTCATGTACAGGGAAGGGACTCTGTATTTGCCTGAATCTCCAAAATTGGCATTTTTCACTTTAAAATGCAGTGGCAGCATTTTCGATACGACATTGTAGAGCACACTTTTGATGTTCTCCAATAATTAGCAACATAAAGGACATGATGGAGACACCTCTAGCTAGCTAAAGTCAATACCTCTATTATGGTTTTTTGGGTTTCCTTGTTTTTCCCTTCCTTTTATTTTCCACTTCTCCACTTCTGACTGTGCACATTTTTTTTCTCCTGCTACCAGCACAATAATAAAAAGTGATGAGGACAGAAGTCATGACTACAAAATATCATAAACATTACAACATTTGCATGGTGACATTTTTACAGTGGCCAAATGATTACCTAGTGACATCTCCAGAGCTGCCAGAGGTTAGGCTAGTCAGGGTCACGAGACAATTTTTGCTTTCTTTTGCCACCCAGGGTAGAAAAGGTCCACAAGGGAGGCACCTTCCTCTTTCTCTGGCAATGAACTTCGCAACTTGGAGATGTAGGGAAAAGTACAAACAGGTTTCTGAGACTGAAACTAATCATCAAAATAATACTTCTGAAATTGTTTTCCTAAATCATGCGATGATAACTCACAGATAGGGCTTTGTCCCATTTACCCTTCCTCGTAAGATCTCTTATTTCCTAAACAACAAGGGCATCATATTTAAACACAGCAAGTTTTTCAGCAGTTGAAATTGAATACCATTGAATACATTGACCTTTGCAAAGATTTAAAAATAACCTTGAATGTTGTCTTGCATTAGCTTTCATTATTATTCGATTGCATCTGATGAGCTGGCAGTAATTTCCACTTCTTTTTTCTTGTGGAACAAACACCTTCTCATATCTACAGGGCAAACAATATATGGAAAAGTGGCAAAAGGCTTCCTGATAAAATTCAAACAAAACAGGTCAGTACAGTGGATGTCTATGGCATTGGTCAGAGCTGCATCTCATTCACCCAACCTCAATACAATTTACACAAATTTTGGCTAATTTCTCCTGTTTTATTCCTCATGCTCCCAGTATTTTTAAAAACATTTATTTGATCAGAGACGTATTTTCTATGGACACAGAATTCAGCTATGTGCTTCTGGAAAACAAACAGTTGCAAATTACAACACAAATCCTTTTAAGAGTTAACATTTTCAAAGAGACATACAAGACAGGTTTGCTCTTTGTCCACATTCGTATGGGTAACATTTATTTTCTCACTTTTATTCTACCTACACTTGCACCACAACATGTCAAAGTAAGTTTGCAAACGAGTGAAATATATTGCTCTGACCTACTTGTTAGCCACTTAAATACCTTCAAGGATCAAGGATCAAACAAACTGACTGTTTTAGAAAACACAACACAGTGTATAAATGTCCATTGTTCTCATTTTCTCAACACTTGCAATGGTTGAAAACCTGACGTGTGTCTCAAACAAGCGGTAACCCCCCTCCAATGGTAATTCCCACACAGACAATCCCACCTCTTCTGACACACGTTCAAATACGTCCCTGGAAGGTGACAAAGCCTGGACAGATGAAGTGTGATAAGCAACAAGCAGAATCAAACAAAATCTTGCCTGGGATCCTTCCTAGCACTTTGCTGCTTACAAGCCTTGTAGTACAATACAGGAAAAGCAATAGGTTTTTAATTATATTTGGGATGTTATACTGTTACAACTCTCATAAGGTACAGTCATCTTTTTTGAGTCAACTGGACTCTTCGTGAGAAATATGTGATAGTAGCATACAGCTTCATGATCATGAATCCATTCACAGATACATTTGAAATCCTTGATGAAAGGTGTGATAAATAATTTTTTTAAAAGTGCAAAAAAAGCTGGTTTCCATTTGTTTTTTGTTAGTTCGTTTTTAACTTTTAAGTAAAAGCAAAAGGTGGAAAACAGTAATTTTTCCTGATCTGATCATATATGTTTCAAGGATGCAAATGATGGTTTCAAAGTTATATTAACTTCCCTGGTTTAAACAAAATAAAGTAAATGCATGTAAAAAGGTTTTCCTCTACCAACAGACAGCCTGACACTATGTTCTGACTTCAGTAAGGCTACTGCAAACAAAACTAATGGTCTGCACTAAGACCTTAAGAGATCCCTCAGGTTTAGTCTTGAATCAGCAAAGATATTTCCTGATTTACCCACATTCTTGAAGAGAAGAACTTCAAATATAAGTAAACATTCATTTTAATAAACTGTTTTGTATTAATAATTCATTACACCACCCTCAGTGACGTGAAAAATTCTTTTCTAACTCTTATTCTGAAGATGTGAAGCTAGTAATAAAAGCTTTCTTCCTGCCAACAGTATTCAAAAAAATAATTATTCCTCTCTTATATGTCCTTTCTGGATAGTACCCAAGTACTTGCTTCAGTATTTCATGTGGGGAGAAATCCATATATTTCTGCTTATAACTGTCCTGGAAGAGAACATGCAACAGCCAGGCAGGAGAAAGGCCCTTTCCTATACTTGAATACCTGATCCCACTGGAGTCCAAAATGTTCTGTTCTTTGCAGCTACTAAATAAATTGGGAAATAAACGCTTCATTATAGAGTATGAACTCTCTACACTGATGCCAGTTACAATGAAGAGCCACCTTTGCCCCACAGGTTTTAATGCTATGTCCAAAATTCATAGAGATGCACGCATTTCTCCTGTGCTTCTCAAACTGCAACATCGAGACTGGTAGCAACTAGCAACAAAGCAAAGAGGTCACCCACCATTATTTACGTGCTTTGCCAGGTGCAATTCAGGCTTAAGGCCTCCAAAGGACAATCCACCCCGATTTTCCTGACAACCCCATCGCTAGGCTCTGTCAATAATACAAACCTACCTATTTCCAAACCGTGTTATTTTTTTTATTCTCAAAATACAACATTATTGTTTTCATTAATAAGTCTTCAGGTATAATTTACATTTAATTTGAAGAGGTTTATACAATATTTTCCAAACGCTTCATTAGCCCTGGGTTACCCGTACACAGAATAATGTTCTAGCTGAACATGTAGGAGGACATTTGCGATTCTGCCGGAGCTTTCAGAATTATGTTGTACCTAACAGTTTCTGTGTTAGGAATAACCAAATGCTGTTCCATAGGACAACAAGAGCAATTTAAGTCTTCCTTGGGAAGCACTTTGTGTGATGCAGAGTTGCATACCTGTGTACCGGGTCTCTTTCGATAAGTGACAGGAAACATGGGACTAGAGGTGAGCACTGTCCCTTGTGTCTGCTGCTGTGTTTTCCTTGCTTCCTGTGCAGCATCTCCAAAATGTGTGTGTGTCTGTCCACAAAGCTGTATTTTGACAGAGCTAACATATAGAGTTAACACACACAGCAGCATAACGCAAAAAAACTCATCTAGGCCGTGCTTCAGCTGAGATTTCAGCTCATTTATATGCTAATTCGAACGGGAGGCAAGCTGGATTCTTCAGAAGATTGTGCTCCTAATATCCTTTTAACACATAATTTAATATCGTGATTTGAGGACAGGCAGTAAAAGTTAGTGCACTGTGTTGTTCTGTAAATCTGTTGATTGCTTCTTTCAGGGATATTGCATCAAGCGTTGGCTTTTCAGCTGAAAGGGCAGCAAGGTCTGTCGCTCTGATCTGGCTCATTGTGCTACTGAGCCACATGTGCAACACTGAAGAGCGTTAAATAACACTTCACAGATGCCAATACAGAACAATAAATGGCATGGTACAAGGGTATAAGGAAGTGTCTATTTGTATACTGGCAATTGAAACACTTATCACTGAAAGGCCATTATTTGCATGTGAAACTTACTATGTAACGCTTATTGTAACTATTGCCTTCTAGACCCTGTAGCGTAGAAAAATAATAATAAAAAAATAATATTAATAATCTAAAAAAACCCCACAGCGTAAATTTGTGGACTGAACTCTAATTAGAGTCCAAGAATAGGAAGTATTTTACCCCACATGAAAAAAAAAAAAGGCAAAAAAAAAAAAAAGCTATTAATGTTTACATCCACTTCATGGTCAAAAAGTTGCTACAAAGTTGTTCTTTGTACCTTCATTTTTTAAACGTATTCTCAAAGTCAAATTTCACAAGAAAATACAGGAAATTTTTAACCAGTCATTCATCTCATGGTCACACACAACTCAGTGGGGTTACCAGATGCCTTATTTAAAAGCCTAAGCAAGGAATAGTCTCAAACAACAGGGGAAAAAAAAAAAATTATTTAAAATCATCAATGTTCATACATCGCTTACCTTGAGGATAGCAACCTCTAATGAAATGCAAGGAGGCCACAAATGGCTACTCAGTACACCTGCCTCCCTTCTACACAACCTTTTTAATAATCTTTAATTCCTTTGATCTGGTAATTTCCAGCACAGACCTTACAGGAAAAAAACCCCAAGTTTCATAACTTGGACTCTGGGACTATTATTGCACCAACTAGTAGATCACTGTCATCTGTTGGCCATACTGAAATGTCTCTCTGTGACAAATCATGAGAGGTAATGATTTTCCCTTGCTGTCTTGGCTGCTGGCAACCCCATGGTTTTGTCAGGTAAACACCCAAATAAACAGAATAGACACATATTGTATCCATAAGTTACATGGAGTAAACACACATAGAACACCCTCCGTTTATTTTATCTATATGCAACAAAATGTGGTTTATAAATGCTTGATCTGTGTTGGTGTGGTGACACACAATAGGAAAAGAACTCATCTGGACAGCAGGATGATCCAAGTGACATACACAGGAAGAAATCCTGGGATCAAATCCATGAAACCAAACATAAAATGCTCACAAAGGGCACTGCTGTAAAAACTACAAACATAAACCAATAGTAATGGAAACGTGAAGAAACAACTTTATAACATCCAAGTCCTAATCTATTTGGAAAATAAAAATATAAAATATCCTTATGAATTAATTGGTATCCTTCAATTCTTTCCATAGGATATCAAGCTGCATTTAGAAGGTTCAAAGACTAAAAAAAGCACCATCATTTTAATGAACTTATTTAGTTTTTATCAGTTTCTGATATCATAAAAGCTTGCCATACATAAAATCAAGCTTGAAATGCCTACATAATGAAAAACGTAATAAATAAGTCAAAAAGTGATAGACAATGAAATTCATACATATTTTGACTCTTTTTATACTATCTAACAATCTGTATCTACTGTATATATCTCAGGAAGCCAAACTCAATTAAGATTTAATAAAAATATATTACTATAACCTTTTTCTTTCTCCAGCAACACCAAAGTAATGCACACAGAAAGCTGAAGGATCAAACCCTTTTTGCACAAAGCCTCAAATAATCTGAAACAAAACTGAAACTGGATAAACTCTCAGCTGCCATCCCCAACTGCTTGGGGCCAATGCTGACAGGCATCAAAACACCATAAATTAATAAACCATATATATCTAAGTGGTAAACCAACACCAGAGCATCTGCATTTACATCCTGCAATGCTTGGCAGAAATTTAGGTACGGAACTTTAACCGATACTAATTACAAATTAAGACTTCTTGAAAGTTTGAGGAAGTCAAAGAGGTCTCCAATTCCTTCAAAACCCTGCCTGGAATTCTTTAATCAAGGAAGTAGGTGGTTTGAAGTCAGTGGTTTAAATCTCTTGGTGGTAGAAAATGTTTGTGGAAAACCCTTGAAAAGCATAGAAAGTTCCTACACGAGTCAGAATTTCAGGACGACAATCCAAACCTGCATTAGAAACAAGAGGTAACCAATCATGATGATATTTATTGCCATTTCACATGCTACCTCTTCTGTTTGAATATGGTTTAAGGCATATTTTACTTGCTTTACAGAACCAGACTGACACAATTAGAACTTTCGTAAGAGGATCTATTAGTACCACTTATCCCTAATAACTACCTGCTGCCAATTGAAAATATTATCATAGAGTTGATACAAGTCTTCTTATCAAAGCAAACACGTCAAAAGAATATTCAAGATCAAGTGTGACAATGAGTTAACAGGCTGGTGGGAAAAAAGTCAACCTGTTCTTCCACCTTGTAAGCTAAACAAAGTAAATGCTACAGTTTTTGAGCAAAGAATAAAAATTGTCAGGCCTCAAACACGCATATCTCTTAGGGAACTTTACAAGAGCAGAATCAGCATAATTCAGGATAAACCTGATGTTGGGAGCTGGTACCACTCCTCTAAGTCACTGTAGTGAAATACAACACCCATGAGAGCTACCCAAGAGGCACCACAGCCAAAGTCCCACCTGACAAAAAAGTCTACATACTGAATTTCAGACACTGACTTGTTCCCAACATGCAAAATATAGCAGTCACTGGCTAACAAGCGCTATGCAATCAATTTAAATACTACGTTAGCAGAAAAATAAAGTGTTTTCACATACTAGGCAGTTCCTGTGAGCTTCACTTTGTGAATGTGAATCTGAAAGATAAATTCTTGAAAATATCCATGAAGGTTAAAATCCATATCCTCCTAGAAACGAAAAAAAAAACAAACCACCATCTAGTCAACATCAAAGACTAGATACACCAAATGAATTATACATAAGGAAGGAAAGTCAAATGTTGGCTTCAATACATGGGGCCAAGCCTTCAGGCTGGTATAAATTCATGCAGCAAAAGTTTTTTGCGCAGAAAAAGGCAGGTATTGAAATAACTCTTAAAAATAATTTTACCATAGGAATTTGTAGCAAATCCATCTTATTCAACAAATTTCAAGAAAATCATTCACCTATATTATTGCTTATGGCCTACTTACAGAAGAACACACTTCAGATTAAGGAACAGTTAGAGGAAAAAGACCATTCATAAACACAGTTAACTGGGAGAAAAAGATATTCTAGAACAGTTCCTTGTATAGACAAATACCCTCTAAAGTGGTTGATGGATGTCCCACTACAGAATCACTCTCTCCCCTGTGACAGGAATCACTGAAACCTAAATAATCAAATCATGAAATAAATCCCGGCTAATGGATACAGGTTTACCAAACTGAAGAGCCTGCAGAAGTTTCTTTCAAAAATATGATCTATACCCAGTTATAAAGTAATGATACTGATATTTCCTAGTCAAAGCCAAAGAAAGGAAGAAGATTAAGATTCCACTGTCTACATTACCCGGATATGTTTATGAAGATGCAGGAACTTTTTAAGTGCAAGCACTGTTCAAAGACATTCACTGCATCTTGGAGAAAAACTCAAGAGTCAAACAGAATGCAGTAACACTAAAGAACAGACTATAAATAGGATTCTATAAAAAACTATAAGGACTTCCAGTGACAGAGAGTAATTTTTTCTCTAAGCCCCTCTCATATCAAAGTTGAATTCAGCTCCACATTTGAGGAGAAGATGACAGAGTTCACAGAAGCAGATGCACTGCATCTTCACAGGAATCTGGCAGAGCAGGCAATGTGAAGCTGGTAGACACATTAAAATGAAGAATAGGTCTGAGCTTCAAAGGGAGGAGAATCACTCTCAGATTTACAATAATACTGTCATATAACATCATATTTAAAGAAGACAACATAAAAGGAATCAAAATACATTTCTTGAAGTATAATGGGCTTTATTCCTTTAGCCTTGAATGTGGAAAAAAATGGAAATAGGAGAGGCGAATGACACAAAACTTTCACTAGCTTGGGGAAAGTGGTCTACCAGTTTTAAAAACTTTTCTCTGGCTGAGAATATTTAAGATATGCATTTATCAAAGTAACTCTGAACATAGCTTAGAGTCCATGGAGTTTGCTTCAAACAGAATAGACACTTTTAAGCTGCCAGTGGACCATGTTTCTTGTCTACACGAAGACTTACTACAAAGCCCAAGAGAGAGCTGCTGTTACCTCCTACCCAAGTGCAGCTGATTAAGCATGTCCTTGACAGAAATCATCTATTTAAGTGACTTTTAGCTTCCAGGAACTTAACCAAACTAAGAAGTCATCCTACAGGCAACAGGGTAGGACAAAGAAATTACAGTTTTTTTGAATTTTCTTCAAATCTAACTCTTCAAGAGAGGTTTGGTAACCCCGGGGAACAAAAAGCATAAAGTCAAAAGATTGTGCATTGCAGTACTCCTCTTATGCACTGCTCTTCTCATCTTCTTTCTTCTGGAGTCACAGGCTGACATATAACCATACCAGAAGGATGGGAAGCATCCACTATGTGCGTGGTTTATGCTTTTCTTTCCTCCTTTTTAGCAAGCACATTGCAAGGTAGGCTGTCATATGCTTTAGGAGAAACAGAAGATCAAGGACTATTGTATTAGGATGTGAAGTGACCACAGTCACACAGGATCCTCTGTGAACAATGTCATGAGCACTGCCTGTGCCTAAATAGCTCAGATAACAGCTATTTTCAGAGGGGTTTATTATTATTGTGTTTTGTCCTGGATCACACTAGGAACATGTCTATTTTAGGCAACTGATACTTTATTCAACCTGGTTTAAAGTGGTTATTTTGAATTATTTTTCTTTCCCCACTTACTTTTTACAGATAAACGACTTCCATCCATGCCCAAATCTAAGGACTATGAAGAAACGTGCTTCTCCCAATTACCTTGGTATGAATAGCTACTTTGAACATCCCAAGACAGTGGACTAGTCAAAAGACATATTTTGACCACCACCCTGCATGTGACCTGCATAGGCTGAAAAGTCTTTCAATTTGTGTAGCCTAACTGCCAACATACAAGAGAAAAAAAATCAAAACTGGACAAATTAGCAAGATATATGTGAAACCACTAAAGTAGGCTTTTTAATTAAAAAGGTAACCTGCTGATTGACTTGATCTGATCTAGATTTTTTAGTTTGACAGTTCATTCAATAGGGACATTTTTAGATGCTCTTACATCTCTATTTGGGTTAGAAACCTGTTTTCTTAATTCGTTGAGGCAGCTGATATATCAGATTTAATAAAGGCCAAACTGTTGCAAACCTATGTCAGAATGCACAAGGCTATTTGGGGTACTCAAATTTTGCCAGCTGTTTTTTAATCCTACTTGTGCAAATTGCACTCACCATTTCAGCGCTGACTGCATTTGCTACACTGGTCCTACTTTCACGTTCTATATAATGGGTGTACTGCAGTTATCTCTTATGCCTAATGTGTGTCCCTTTATGTCCCAAGTATTTTTCAACTTAATGGAATAATTTTAAAAATAAATTTTAAGGTTGTGTGTCAATTTTAAAAGCTAACTTCTTTTTTTGGGGGTTTTGTTTGTTTGTTTTTTAATCAAAACAAAAATGGAGGCCAAGGACAGATTTCTCTGCAGATAATGGAGGTTTCACATAATAATCTCACTAAAAAAAATTTTGATTACTGTTACAGGATTTTTAGTTTATTTTTTTTCTTTAGTCTGCCCATTTTAATTGCAGTTATGTTCTTTAAACTGAAGTTTGAGGAGTCATTTGTTAGGCAGTGAATAAACTCTCTCTCGCTATGAGGGAACTAATATTTTCACTGATATTTTCCAAACAAAATACTGCAGAACCTACACCAAATGCAGTAAAATCAGATGAGTGTATTAGTAAAGATGGGCAGGACACCAGTCTGGCTTTTCTTAGGTAAAGCCCCATTTGAATCCAGTTATAAAGTCTTGAAAAATAAAGTCTGTATCTATGTTTACCCCTAATGTACTAGAAATCAGGTTGAATTGTATTCTGAATCAAAAAACCTCTAAATGATATACAGACTGTTTTAATTATGAACAAAGTTTGCAATGCTAAGGAATTGTGATCTGATAAGGTTATGGGCTCTTTCTGCATTGGAAAGTAAAACAATAAAAGAAGTAATTTTTTTGTCTTTGAGGTAATTTGTCAAATACATTAAATCAGAACAATGCTTTTTTTATCACCTGCTGGTTTTGGTGTAGCAGAGTTTTATTATATTCAAATCTTTTGAGTCATACAGATTGGAGATAAATACACATAATGGAATAGTGTTAACATATTATCTCAAGAACAAATAAGCATTTCTTTTCATTTTCCTTTTCATTCTACAATTTTTCTTCTTTAATCCAGTAAAGAAACTGAAGAAAGATGTCTGCTTCTGTAAATATCTCATTTCTCTATCCCCAATAGATTTTGTGTAATCCTGAAACAACAGCTACTTCTAGGAAGAAACTGAATGACTAACAAATTATAAACACAATAAAACTGTGCTGTATCAGAAAAAATATATGATGTATTTGTTTCCTGGTTCCCCAGGCCTTTTCTCTTAAAAAGAAAAAGAAGACAAAAGACAAAACAAACAAACAAACCCCCATTTGGTTTGTAACCAAAAAAAGAAAAAATTACTGACCTACATGTTCGGTTGCTAAAATTAACAAAATGCACTTATCAGCTGACCTAAATGATCCTTAAAGAAACCTAAAACCAAATAGCTGAGAAGCCAATGCATATGTTCATAATAATAGACAAGCCAAGGTGCAGCCTCTGGTGTAGTCTGAAAAATACTGAAGATCTTTTTGCTATTACTGGAAGAATGTTAATGGACACTATCAAGGAAATCTTTGATGAATATATGCTATTAAAGGCCAATTCAACTCAATTAGGTGTATTAAGAACTCCTTTTGAGTGCAGAGAAACAATAAATTCTCCTTACAGCACAGAGAGACTAAACCAAGAGAGCAGGTTAACAATTTTTTCTCCCTTTGGTGCTCTGTATCCATTTCAAAAAAAAAAAGTTCCGTGGTTTGCCTTCAGATTACTTTTTTTTTTTTTCTCCTTACAATCACACCTTCGCCACACAAAAATCCTGCTGCTCCTTTAAGAGACTGTGGGCTGAATTCCTGACCTGTTTCTGTTTCATGGAAGTGCTTTAGCTGCTTTAATTATGCCACACCACCATTCTGGAGAGCGGTTACAGCTGTAGCAAGGCCTGAGTAACAGGAAACAGAGAGGAACCCTCTATTCCCTCACACTGCCCATTTAATCTCTTTTTGAAGATTATAACATAGATATCAACTACTGCTGTCTCCTAAAATCTGCACTGTAAGTTGTAAGGGAAACTCACACACATTCCTGAAACCACTAGAAAATCACCTCTGATACAAGGGTAATTGGGGCTCGATTTACATCAGATGAAACAGAATTCATAAGGAAAGGTGTACAAGCATAGATGAGGCTTACGGACCACGCAGAGTGCAAATCCCACCTGCCTAGACATATCTTAGGGTCAGAAAACAAGCAGATAGCAGGGAAAAAAGCTATCGAAGACAGCTAAAAGGAAGATAAAAAGAGAAATTAACAGAGAAGCAGACCTGAGCCTGGAAACCGTCCACAGTCACTTCCCCGAGCATGAAGGGAAAGGAACCTAACTCTGTAGAGCTTTGGACTTCTCAGCCTCATGTCACCAAAGCATCTCCAAATAACTCACAAATAACAATTCAGAACCATTTGCTTGCGCTCCTTGAAACAGCTCAATATCTGTTTTCCTCCCATTTTACAGATAAGGCAAGCAATGCATGGACAGACTGAAGCCAACTCAAAGCACCTGCAGACATTCTTTATGTTACCCATGTATTTAACCTCCTTAACAATAAGATGCCTTGGACGAGAAGAGCCTAGTCCAGATTTTCAGTCACATCCTGTGCTTGATATAAACAAAGTCATAAAAAACCTGCTCCATTGATTCCTATCTCAGACGTAATTCTTAGCCAAGTGAATCGTTTCTCCTGACGCAAATGGCACTATTGGCACAAAACTGAAAAGCAGGGCTCCTCCTGGCAAGGCAGCCTCAACTAAGTTTTACTGAAGCAGCAAACCAATTTCCTGAAGAAATTTGTTTTCTGATTTATAAGACTAATCTTTAAATGATATCTGAGTTTACAGATGGAAAAAATATGTACTTTTACTCTTTTTTTTTTTCATTTTTTTTGTCAAGACCGGAATTTTGAAAAATCTCAGGGGCTTACATAATCATATATCAATGCATATAAATGAAAGACCACGTGCAGTCATTTATATGTGAATTTCTGCATTTGTTTCATTAGCATGGAGCTATTCTGTTATTGCATTCCAGAAAGCAGTTCTGTTTTCATGGAAAATTTAGTGTTTCTTCAATGCAGTTGACTGCTGGAACTAAATTTGTAGAAGTGGGATGCTTGTCACCACAGTGCATAACAAACAATGCAGTTTCCTACCCTCCCAGTGCTTGATACTCAATACCTAATTTAAGCCTTGATATTCCAGTCTGTAGTCAGATTGTCTATTAGAGCAATTGTGCAGCAAATCATTGAGAAAAACTGTTTCCTCTTCCATATGCATAGTCTTTGCCACCAGAGGTCAAAAATTAGTATACAGATCTATTATTAATTTTAATTAATTTCTAGAAATAATATTTGTGAATATGATTATTCACAATTTATGAGCTGATATTTAAAATCTGTGAAGTAGCCCATTTGACATACCTCATAAATCACACAGTACATTACTACCTCATGAGTGGAGAGTATATGACTTACAATAGATTGTGTGAAATGCCATATATACACTAATTTGAAATTCACCCTCTATTACTATTCTCTAATTGTTTAAAACTTGCTGCTTATGAATTTCCCTGCCAGCAAAATCATGGAGCATATGCAAAGAGCAAAAACAAAGGGGGTGATAGCAGTTTCAAAGCAAAACCTTCTGAAATTCAAATCATTATTTGTAGAGAGAGAAAAAAAAATTGCAGTACTCAACTACCCTGTAGATAGAGAGAAGGGAAAAGGCAGAAAGGATGGTGACTTGCACTGTCTGAGGGAGTTGACACATATTGAGTCACAATTAGAAGTAAGTTTGTCATTCTCAGTCTCTCTCCTAACACCACAAAATTGCTATTTCTTCCTACTACATGCACGAAGAACACAGATATCCAATTATTGCTAATTGGTTTTGGTTCTTCATGAATAGTTAATGAAAACTTATTTATATAGGGCAACCAACTCCCTTCAGGTATATCTAATTTTTTCTGTAGCATTCATACTACATATCATTAATTCAAAATCTATAAAACGCATTGCAAATATCCTCAGATGACATAAGAGTCAGCCTAGCTGATGAAAAGTAAAAAAATCCCAAATATTATGTTTCAGTAAACATTTAAATATGCATTTTCTCTTTTCCACCACGATAACTCCATTATGGATGTTTAGGATTGTGTGGACAGATGCATCAGCCAAAATCCATCAGAGAAACATACAGGCAGCAAAAAATGAGCAGAGATCACAAAATCACAGAATCAATTAGGGTGGAAAAGGCCTCTGAGATCATCAAGTCCAACCTATGACTAAACACCACCATGTCCTCGAGACCATGGCACTAAGTGCCGTGTCTAGTTTTTCCTTAAACACCTCCAGATACCAAGCTACGGCCTAAAATGTGCCGCAGAAATAAACTACCATAAACTGCAACACAAAACTCCACTTGTATTCCTCTGAATGCTTTGCACGAACACACGTCTGAGTCTTCACAGCATAAACAAGTATTTGATAAGTATGTGCAAGACTCTGCAAAGGGCCCCAGCAAACAGTGCAAAGGTGACGCACAGTTGTGATTTCATCTGATCGTGGCAATAGGCCTTAAGTCATCGGTGCGGAGGCCAAAGGTGATGTTTGATTTACAAATTCTCACATGATTTCGTTTGCACCTGCCCCTTTTACCCCCTGCCTTCACTGTCTGGAGGGAGAGGGTAACTGGAATCTCTCTCCCTGCATCGGGAATGGACAGTTCAGCTCTTTGCATGCACTTTTGTGTGCTTTTTATACTTCATTGTAAAAACCTACTGAATGCTTCTGTGCTATGTATTAGAGGCAGAACCTCTCTGCACTGTTCTCCTGCAGCATTTCCTGGAAAACAGGATAGCTGACCAAAATATTTGGATTTAATGCCTGCATTTAAAAGCTAATACATCTCCTTCAATCACTGTTTATTCTTTTAATATATATTTATTGATATGCCCTCCAGAAATATTTCATTTTCCTATGCCAGAAATCTAAATCAACTGATTTAGCTGCACTCATCTAACAGACTAAATGAACACTAGAAAATCAGTATCTAGAGAATTTCTGCTAGCAGCATTTACCTAAGTAGCCATCAGCTAACTGTTCCGAACGAGATTAGAGAACGTGCAACATTCTGCCGGTATCAAACTACTGAAATGTCCTGGAGAGCACTGGGAGATCATGTGACAGTATTAGCCTTTCAAGACAGATGGTGAAACTGTAATTTGAAGAAGGGCAAAGGTGGTGGTGCTAAACCAATAAGCACTCCCCAGAATACCTGACACACTTCCCTCCCAGGAACCCCCAAACAAGAAGCTGAAGCTCCTTTCTCGTGAAGAGAGCTTTCAATACAGAAGACTGAGACCACTGACAAGCTCTGCCAGGCAGCACTGACTCCTTCTCTTGCAGTCTCACTTTCCCAGGCAGGTCTGGTCCCTGATGCTGCTGCCCACCGTGTGCCCTGCCTGAACAGCCCAACCTCAGACCCCTGCAGGGCAAGAGAAACTGCTCTTGGGAAAAGCTCCTTCCCACCGCTCTGCAGAAAGGGCAGCCGAGACAGCAGACTGCAAGGCAGCTTCCTTTGTGCCAACCAGCTTTATTTGCTCTTTCAAAGCCAATAGCCAAACTTCAGAAAAAGCAATTAGGCCCTCTGTCACATGGGATAAATCAGAAGTCAGGCCATATAAAGAAATGCCGTGAAATCAGCAGAGAGGACAGGGGCAGAGGCAAACTCAAAGGTAGCAGCTGTGCTGGCCACCTGAAAACATCCTTTTAATTTGGTTTCTGCTCAGCCATAGACTTGGCTACCTCTGAGAAGTGTTGGCTCAGTATTCAAATGTCAGTGCTCTCCACTCCCCAGTTCCTTTTGCTGTATGCTGTCCCATATAAGCAGATACCTGTTCACTTAACTCACTGAACGCAAATTAGTCCTTGCAAGTGTAGTGCCTTATTCAGAAAAAAACATAATTTGAAAATGTAGTCCTATGCAGCCTGCAGACGCAAGGCACAGTATATTTTTATTTTAATGTTCTTAAAGATAAGCATAGTGGTTCACAGAATCATCCCTTTTCCTAGTTTCTAACCCACTGATATAATACTCAGAAAGTATTTCCATAACTAAAGGTCCCATATTTCTTTCTCTCTGGGGTAATATAGTATTTTGTCTGAAGAACAACAGTTTCTTAATTATTTCACCATTTTTCGCCTAAATAGCACACTGCCCTCCCTTGTGGTCAGTAGCACTGTCACAGAGACCCAGCTTAATTGAGTAGATATTGACGGTCCCTTTATTTGAATTGAAGCATGTAGAAGTAATTTTCAAGTACTGTTGACGGCATTTGGGTGATTAACATCTCTGTGTGTCTTTCAAAATCACATCATTGTTTTCTCTACATGGCTTAATCTAACAGACTTCACTAGGATGAAATCAGGAGTTATGGATCCTGCTTTCAGTTCTACTGTTACCGTGCTCATCTCCCTGTGCACCCTGGTCCTTTATTTATGAAGCGTGAGGACATTTGAATATGAAATATAAAAGTAAAAAACACTGGCCTGTGGGAACACTTGTTACTAGAACTTATTGTTCGTGATGCTTGCACACCAGCACTCCAAGGACTGCTGTTTTGAGTAGCCAAATCTCCAGTGTACCAAACAAACCCTGTTCCTTTGTTTCTCTATCATCAAATATGTGTCCCCTCCAATCCACAGCATATACCAGTTCCAGCATGAGTTTGCAGAGTCTCTCTGGGCAATGTTAGGCTGTGTGTTGTATCCTGCCCCATACAATAAACACTTTGGGGTACAAGCATTAATCAACTTGATGTACCCTTTTGGTGTTGAATGAGAAGCTTCTATGTTATTAGTGGCCTCAAACTTAGTATACTTTGAACCTTAGCAAAGGAAGAGCAAGAGACACATTTTTAAAAAACAAAGCCCACAGGTTTAGCTAAAGAAGTAAGACACAGGTCTTCCCTTTGCACTGCTACAAACCCTTAGGGCTCCTGTCACCTACCAGCCTCAGATTTTGTTCTGATCCTCTCTACTTTCCCTACCCTGGTTTTCTGGCTTGTTATTGTGCAGCTCTCACCTGTCAGTCCAATTTTCTGTTTCTTTTTGCACCCATGACTTCCCTATTAAAAAATAGCATAAACAACCCCCATGGGAATCACCTCTCGCTCTAGTGGAAAACACTTTGTGGAGAGTGCCATCCCACTTTCCTGTCATCCTTCCACCAGGGTATTGGGATAGAACTGTCAGGTTGCCTGCGTGTAATGAGCTCTGCTGCATGTGCAGAGTTAGATGCAGGACAGAGAACCAATGATGACAAAGTGAAAGGTACAACAGGGATACGGTCCCCTACTGCCCTCTGATAACAGTGATGCATCCAGCTTTGCTTTGTGTCCTTGGAAGTATCTGACATGGGTAGGCAGGTACTAGCATGAGCTATTGCAGGCCTTAGTCTTAACAACTAAATCAATATGCCCTTAAAACTGTATCTCCCTCATCCTGCCAAAGCAAAATTAGAATGATATAATAGTTAGGATTGGAAGGGATCTTTTAAAAGTCATCTGGTCCAACAGGGGGAGCAGGGACATCTCAGAGCCCCATCCAACCTGACCTTGAATGTTTCCAGGAACGGGGCATCTACCACCTCGCTGAACGGTTTAAAACCATTACACTTTGTCCTACCAAAGACAGACAATACCATGTCTGCACAATGCTGCCTATTGAAAATCAAGCCACAGCAGAGCTGTTCCGGAGAGTTTTTCCTGACAAAGTAACACAAGCAAATAATTAACCAGCTTTTATCAAGCCATGTGTTTTAGTATCGTTTTCTACTCTTGTGTGGTCCTAATCAAGAGTCAGGGCGGGGAATGTCAGTGAACTCCAGACTCAAGAGACCGGCTAGCACTTGAATGTGTGAAGCAGACTGAATTTCCCAGTTTTATGTTCAGTGACTCTCAGTGGCTCAGCTCCAACTGATGTGCAATTCTGCCGACTGCAACAGCTCCTGTGGATTTACCCTGGGGATGTATTTTGTGCAAAAGGATTAACTCAGAAGGGAACTTTCCCCCAAAACCAGTGGAATAAAAGAAATCGTGGCATGGAAATCCTATTAGTGGTTCCTGCCATTATTAACAGGCTAAAGACAACCACTTTCTAATAATCTGTTTACTATACCCTAATGGTTGCTTCTGTCCCAGTGCACACGGGCACTGATCCATGTGGTGAACGAGCAGCACATTAATCACCTCCGGGAGCAAGAGTTTTTCCCAAGTGCTTTCTATTCAGCACATTCCAGGTGGCCAAGATCGAAACCCCCAGTTAGTTCCAGGAGGAGGTGCTTAATTCATGGCACTGAGTAGAAGTTAAAAGTGAGCTATTGAAGCATGGAAACTGCTACAACAATTCAGAGCAATAACCTGCCAATAGACTGCTCTGTCTGTAGCACCAACCGATGGTGTAACGTCAAGAAGTGAAACAGTTCAGTTTTCATTAACTTATACAGTATTTTTCTGAAGTGGCATTTACAATAAAAACATCATCAGTAAAAATTTGCATAGATAACTACAACCTTTTATGAAGCATGATGTTCTGCATTTTCAAAAGGTCAGAGAACAACCATTTAAAAAATAAAAAAATAAAGCAAGTAATAATAACAATAAGCATTCTTCCTTATGCTGAAAATTAGTCTCTGAATACTTAAAACATCTGCTTTGGTCTATTATATTTTTTTTTCCAAACAGATTTAGATACCAGAATGAGTTCTTAAAGGTTTTTTTGGAATAGAAACTAACAAAAGAGAAAAGCATAACCATGTGCATTTAATTGTAAGTTATGCATGCTATGCACTTTAAAATATGCATTTTCAAACAGATCTTGGAACACTTTACATTGTTGATACTATTAAAAAATGAATATAAATGAAAATGCCACTATAAATAAAGGATTTTTGCTAGCCACTATTAATATTTAAAAAACATGTGTGGAGTTTTATTAACTTGAATAAGAACTCTTTTTTAAAACTTAATTTGCATAAATTAAGCATTCTCTTGCTGTTATAGATACTTTTCCTTTTTCTACTTCAGTTGTCTGATTATCAAAAAAAAAGAAAGGGGGGGCGGACAGGAAAAAAAAAGAAAAAAATAAAAAGGGGGTGAGGGGCTGGAGGGTAGATAGATTTCATGCAGACAAATTCTAATAGGCCTTCCAGATATATAGCATCTTGTTAAAAATTCATGCAGGTCAGAATACTAGAAGGTCAGAAAATGTCTTTGAAATTCTGCCAGAGCTCTTTTTGATAATTCATTCAGGTTTTAAAAGGGAAAATTCCTCATTAAAAAGAACCCAATGCTTATTAATTTATACTCCTAAGGCAGAGGCTGAATATTAAGCGGTGGACTCTGTTAATCCATTTATTAAATATCAAAGACCATATGTTTTCACCCTGTGTCCTTGCTTATTGATTAATCGCCTCAGACCTATATGAGTAAACGCAGAAAAAAAGTTCCTTCAAAGGTAAGTCTCTAGACACTTCCTTAAACTGGTGGAAACTGTATCACTCTTTTGTGTACTACACACGTTACAGAACTCAACCTCCTCTGCCTTCAGGTACACACCTAATCTACTGGATCTGGCTGAATAAGTTCCCTTTGCTGAAAGTTATCATGTTGTGACAAAGGGTAAGTAAAATAGCTCCTACAGCACTGATTCTGGTTTCCTGGTGAACACATTAATGGACATCAAGTAACAGCAAGGCTTCTCCATGCCCCAGAAACAAAGAATAGCTTCCCTGCTCTATGCTGGCACAGAGCGAGGAACTCAGCACTTATCCCTCTCTTAACACTATTTTCAAGCTCCCTATTCAATTACACAGTTCAGATGCGCCCTGGTTTTGGCTGGGATAGAGTTAATTTTCTTCTTAGTAGCTGGAACAGTGCTGTGTTTTGGATTCAGGATGAGAATTATGTTGATAACACACTGATGTTTTAGTTGTTGCTGAGTAGTGGTTACCCTAAGTCAAGGTGAAAAAGGAGTAGAAAAAGTTTCCCCCACCCTGCCAGTGAGCAGGTGGACATGAAGCCTTTAGAGAGCATGGCCAGGACAACTAACTGAGACTGGCCAAAGGGATATTCCACACTACAGAACATCATGCTCAGTGTAGAAACTGGGGGGAGTTGACCAGAAGCCACCAGTTGCTGTGGGACTTGGCGGGGTATTGGTCAGAGGGTGGTGAGCAACTCTACTGGACATCACTTTTTTCTCTTAGGTGTTATTTCCCTCTCTCCTTTTCATTAAAATTATTACTAGCATTATTATTACTATTACCATTATCACTATTTTTTTCTTATCTCTATCCATGAAGTTTACTTTCTTTTTCTTCAATTCTCCTCCAAGAAGCTGCATGGTACTTAGCAGCTGGCTGGGGTTAAATCATGGCAAGATGGAGCTCAGGTTTGGTCCATGATCTAAGCTTTAATCCCTATAACTGATTTTTTTTTTTCTCTACAGCTACCAAGCAAGATCCATTCCACCCAGAATCCAAATATTACCAAAGCAGAAGGCAACAAAAAGCAACAGGAATGCTGAAGTTTCCAGCAAAACTATGTTTTACTATTCTGTCAGGAGAAGGTTTGGTACATCTACATCTTCTACTTCATTATATTGCTCTGAAATGACAGAAGAAAAAGGTATGATCATGTTCACTTTGCAGTGGTATAAAATATGACTCTAAGTGCTATTGGTTCAAGAAGAGTCAAGACCTAACTTTCAGAATCTTTTCTGAAATCTAGCAAACATAAAACATCTATTTTCATTTCCTATGAATAACTTCTCTTTCCCAAAATTGAGGATGAGAACTAAAAAAGCATGATTGCAGGTCAATTAAAAAGATTATATCAAGAATGACTACTGACATAGCGGAGTATGACAATAGAGTAGAAGAGCCTTCCAAGTGATTCAACCTCCCTTCATAGAAAGAGGGGGGAAAAAAACAAAACTTGTGAGCAAAGAGCCAAACCACAGACCATCATCATAATTAACACCTCCAAGATCATCAAGTAATGCTGATTCACATTACCTTGTAGATAACACAGAAACATGAAAGCAGCAAGCACTGGCACAGTTGGCTTGGCAAACCCCTTTCTCTGACTGCAGAGGGGAAAAGCCCCTCATGGAGCAGAGCATTACTCTGTGCGTGTGACTCTATCCGCAAGACTTCTATGCAGAATTGCTTGGTTAGCAAGAAGGTGATTGTTCTTTTAGCCTTTTGAAGACCAGCTACAGCACAGCTTAGAAGTCTACAGAGATTTTTTGATTCTTTTCTTTCTTTTTCTTCTTTCCTTAAGTGCTTCAGTAGTCAGCAGACAACTAACGAGATGGCAGATGAGCACTGGCAGAGTTGAAACAACATGTTGTACAGGAGAAAAAAACCTGTGTAGTAACAAAGTGAGGAAAATCCACAACAAGAAAAAAGCCTGTAAGAGAGAGAGAATGAGGGCACTTCAAATGGACACAGTACAGAGGACTTTAAGGTTTTTTTCTTCTTGTATGGAGGCTGCTGTGTGCAGTCACGGCTCCTTCAGCTAATTGTTGCTGCTCCCTCTGTTGTGCCAGTACAACTATTTGTGTGACTGCGAAGTGAATCAGATCAGGGAATTGATCCAAGTTAAAAATAACCTGGGGGGATGGGGGGGAAAGGAAAAGAAAAGAAAAAGAAAAACTCAAAGCAGCTGCCACTGGTGCCAAAAAGAAATGTCATGCATGTCACAGCCTCACCAGGGTCTCTCCAGAGCCCTTGGTTTCAGGATGGTTAGATTGGCATGGTGTTCGAGACCTACAGCCTAGAGACAGTGGCACACAAGCTTCTCTCCTGTCACAGGGACATGATGGACCGATGTCCTGCAAGAGCAGGTTTGAAAACCTGCCCAAAATACAAATATTGAGGCTTGGGGTTATAATCATATGAACACAAGGTGTTAAACCATAATTTGAGGTGGACCACATTTCAGTAATTCAGAGTTAAGGTGCAGACCTGCTGTTTCAAACTGGACTTCCAGCCATCACCAAAAAGCCTCCCCAGGCAGCTCTTTTCAGAAGGAGAATTTTCAAACATCAAAACCAAGACACTACTCCCCATATGCACCATGACATATTCTTTACTTTAGGACAGGGGGTGGAAAACATGGTCTGCATGAGGAATTACCTAGTAAGCCCTCAGAAAATATGGTAGAGAAGGACAAGTTAAAGGCAGAGTATTCATCATCAGAGTCTAACCCTCCCCCAGTAAAAATGAAACACAGATTCAGTTTCAATGATTCCTGCATGCAGAATGGCCTCACTTCTTACCAAATTGAGATCTACTTTCTATTTACATGTTAATAACATAATTCACTGTGAATACAGCAAAGTCTCTTCCTGCTTATAACATGATCTTCATCATGGCATTTAGAGACAGCCACATGCTCACCACAGCACAGATAAACTGTGAAATTTATTTCACATTTTCTGAGCTCAGCAGACAAAGCTTCCCTGCTGGACAGTCTGCCAAAAATACCCAAACCACATCTATAACATAAGCCGAATGGTTTCCTTGTGAATGAAAAGAATTTATTAAGATTGTATCATACAGAATCTATTTGGTCTCTGTCTCTATGGTTTAGATAACAGTTTCTGGCGATAATAAGCTCAGCCTTAAATGCACACATGCCATGATCATGCTGTGTAAGTTTAAGAATGCTACTTGTCTGCCTGCCTGTTTAGCTGGCAGTTTTACCCACCAGGAACACAAATGATTTAAAACCCAGATGCTGAGCAATTTGAGATGCAGAAGCACCCTACAGTGAGGCAATTATTGCCTTGGAGGGTCTTATTATCCTCATCATGACATGAATTCCACACAAAGTAAACATGCTTTCATTGTTATGTATTTCCCAAACTGCACTATTGTAAAGAAAAGTTCTGAAAGGGGTTGCTCATCCCTGAATGTAAATCTCACCACCCTGTCTCATTGCTAAGAGAGACAAATGGTGCCAGCTGTTTTCCTGACACATTCTGTTGGATTTCCCCCCAGCTCCACCCCACCCTGTAAACCTAAACAAGCAGCTGAGCCGTGGGTTTTATATACTACTGACCAGAGAGAACAAACAGAGCGTGGATAGAGGAAAACACCACATGCTGCTACACCCTGACCAGCAGGGCTTACTCTTAGCCACAACAAAGTGTTGTAGCACATTTGGTCAGATGCGAATTATCCACAAAAATGTGCAGAAAAAGCACAAGCAAGCAATGGTTTAAGAATAATATAGCCTGTGGGGCTCTTAAAGCCATTTTAAATCACTGATGGTCCTGCCAACTGTCTTATGGAATAGATTGCAGAATCATGGAAGACATTCTGTTCATCATGAAGCAATGAACTTGTACAACACTATACCATCTTACCAATGCACAATACTTAGTGTATACTTGTTTCCCACTGCTAATTAAAATGTATTGAGACAAGTATCCTGTTGGATTAACTGGACATCAACGATTGCTGACCTGGCACCTTTGGCACCATATGATCACACCTGGGTCACCTAAGCATAACTCAGAAATGTAGTTTTCAGGTATTTACAGCAAAGCAAGGACATGGAATAATAAAACTCTGCATGCATTTTTAGAAATGTATAGAATTCCTTTAAGAAAACTGCAGGGCCCCGTATTCTTTCTCAAATTATACTGAAAACCTTTGCCAAGTCATTCCAAACTTAATGACTGATTGACAGCGTTGTTTAATCTTTACATTGATTACTCTGTGTTCCTTCTGTGCAATGCATAAAGGACAGCCTTATGCTTTTGGACTTTGCTTATTTTAGAGTACAGCAAGTACCTAGTAGAGGAAAATGCTAAAGTAACAGCCCTGAATGAGGAAGCATGTGAGGAAAATCCACACATGCAAAGTGCATTGAATCAAATCCTTATTCTCTTCTACTTCTGGCAACCAGATGCATCCTACATTAAGACCAAAACCACATAGAATAAAAGGAAGAAAAAACCCAAAGACATTAGTTTGTGTCTGAAGTGAATGGGCATTACAATAAGTAAAAATTACAGTACTTAATGGTTTTATCTGTATTTTACCTGAAACTAACTGAGGCAGTTAAGGATATGTCAGGTATTTTTGCTAAACTACACAATGGATTCCAGAAAAGTCATTGAGAGCATTCCTTTTCCTGAGAGGACAAACTCACAAGGCCTTTTGTAGATACATGCCCATAACCATTATGCTGTTATGTATTCAGTTACCGCAGAAATACTGAGGTTAGTCTCAATTCTTCCTGTGGAAGCTATTCCACTAAACCTGACAGTCACAAAGAGGAGTGAAAACTGAATAAAGACTACTCACTACAAAGGTAGAAAATTAGATTCCTCATTTCTGATGCACTAGCTCACTGTATTACACAAAGTAGGACAGGTTCAACTGAAGGAGGAAAAACTGCACCTAGAATATGACATTGCAGAGTCATTTAGTACTTTGGAAGTTCTTCTGGGAAATGGGAGTGTAAATTCCATCCTACAAAACAAGCAGCATAATTGGATAGATTTTAATTAAACAGGATTTGACTTGAATTCTCAAATAGCTTCAGATCAGACAAAACCCATATTAACTATTCTAGAAAAATATTTGCTTATATGCACCTGAAATTTGAAGTTGTGATTTTTCCATCAGTTAATTCTGTCCAGATACATCACCTGGAACCTGTAGGTTTCACAGCAGCACAAAGGCAAGTGCTCAGCGTACTACGGCACTGCATTGTCCCAAACACGTGCCTTAGCCTGAAGTATGAGACAGTAACAATTACTATAACAGAAGAGATCCTGTGCCTTAGGAAATTTAGAGTAAAAAATCAATTCAACTATTTAAATTCAGGTACAGCTCTTTACTGTAAAGAGCAGCACTAAATTTAGGAATATACAATATTTTAACCATTATAGCTGTATCTATGAAACTACATTGCTGACAGTCAATTCCAAGTTGCAGATATTTCCATTTTCTTATCAGCTGAATGCCAAGATCAGCCAAGTTCCCCACTTGATCAGAATGAACAAGCTGACTACTGAGAAAGTACACAAAACATTTTATTACTCGAGTGAAGCAAATGATCTAATCTGTTCCTGGTGCACATTCATCACCACTAGAGAAGGAGGATGGATGGTAGGAGCAGTCTCCAGAAGGCTTCACTTCTGCTGTCAAGTTGCAGCATATTCTGCTTTATCAAGATATTTAGCTCTTAATAAATGCCTAATAGGAACCAAATTAGTCCTGTTATTAGAGATAATCTTTTTTGTTGATGTCAGCAATGCCAGTGGAGAACAGGAATATTATTGTAATTTAATGTTGAAGAATTCAGGACTGAAATGAATGCTGGCTGCTTTGCAGCAATCACAAAGGCATAACATTCCTCACTCCAAGGTGTCCTAGTGCTTGCAAATTTGGGCACAAAACAACGTAGGTTAAATAAGGAGTAGATTTTAAAGCAAGAAAAGTACAAGTTACTCATATAGAAAATACAAACCAGTTTTTATATGTCAGAAAACAGAATAACAACAAAAAAGATTTTGTAAATGATCTTGTCACTTTTTCCTAAATATCCTCTTTTGTTTTCAGCCAGAGTTGCCCAACATCTGCCTCTAAGCTTGGGAATAGCCAACAAACTATTTAGGGCTGCTCATGAAATTAATGCAAGAGAACACTGAAATACACTTACTGAATTTGGTTTTCAACACAAAGGAAAATAAGTTATCATTGTTTGCAAGGAAAACTGAAGCACAGAGTTACTTGGTGACTCTTCACTGACATCACAACTGAAATCACCTCACAGCCAGGGTACTGAGACCCAACTTTCTCCTCTGCATCACCTTTCATGCCCATGTGCCCATCTACTAAAGGTGGTGCTGGCATGTGCACCATCTGAGCTCAGCACAAGAGGGAATTAAGACTCAAAGGTATTCCAGAGGCTTATAAACTTAACATGGGGACAGACCCTACTATGCCCAAGGGAAGAGCCATCACGTTTTTTACTTCTTTATGATCCCACAGTAAACCACCATATCTCCTACCAGAGGCAGGACATCTATCTTAAATTTGGTTGTATAGTTGATCCAATTTCTTTGTATAGTAATTCTACTTATGTTCAGATGTGGAATTATTTAGCACATGTAGACCTTTGTTAAACTAATTTATTCCCACCTAACCTCCAACTGTTTGCATCTGTGATTCTTTTGGTCCAGTGCATTTTGCTGCTATTGCTCTTGATTTATTGTCAACTCAGGTTTATAGGTATAGCAATTGATTTGTCTTAGCTCTTCTCCGTCTTTCATGCTCTAATTTTCAATTAATGCCTATTCATTAGTGCTTTCTTTCCATTAAAAATCCACAGCCTTTTTTGCTGGTGACTTTTATTGGCCTGCAATAAAGAAGGCTCTGCTTTTTACATGTCAGACAGGCCTGATTTCGTATTACTACTGGCAGCAATACCTGAGCACGTGACACTGCCTTTGTACAACTGATGGATGTCGTATGACACGAGGCAGAGGTGAAAGGGAAAGGAAACTGAGGGAGAAAGATGTTTAATACCTACACATAATAGAGGCATACAATATAACAGAAAGGGTGGACCCCTGCACCTATCTACCGTTGTCTCTGGCAGAAGCTTTAGTACAAATCTGCCATTCATTTACCCTTCTCCCATTTCTGTTTAATTGCAATCCTAGATTATGTGCAGCACACTTGCCTGAATACTGTGTGGAGAACAAAAGCTAATGAAAGCTAGATGAGACTGCTCAAAAAAAGTGGTGAGGAAAAAATTGCGTGGTGGGAATAAAACCATCTGTTTAGGAAAATGAAAAGAAATAAATGCCAAAATGGCTCAATTCCATAGTCAAAATGATATATGTTAGCTAGATTTCAGCACTTGTCCATACTCCTCATTGCAGCAAACATCAGGTAATGTGATGTATTTTTTTATTTTCTAACATGGACCTCTGGGACAGTTGAACGACATGATACTTTCTGCAGGCTAAGAATACATCTTCTGGACAGTTACTGTGGCTAAACTGGTGCAGAATAACTTTTGGAATGATAGTAACCTTACTGTTAAATTTATTCAACACAAAATGTTAAAACCACATCTAGTGTAGAAAAAAATTCATTGCTGGGCCCTGAAAGGAAAGAGGTCTAAGAGCTCTTGCGACAGGTCACCAGATGGAGTGGAGACGCTCCGAGCCAGGGCTGTGCTGCATTCTCAACACGGGAACTGAAAGGGATAGCTAAATGATAGATGCCTTGGCTGGGCATCAAGATGAGCTGTTGTTCTCTCAGAAGATCAACAGAAGACCATCAGGCATTCTCTGTCAGTAGAAGCTACATGATCAACATGCAGTTTAAGATGTTAATCAGGAAATGGAACAATAAACCCAACCATAGCAGCTCTTTTGACTCTTGCTGCCACTGCAACCTGTAAGAGTTTTGCCACTGACTTCAACAAGAGCAAAATCAGGTAATTATAATGCTTGTGGCTTACAAAGCACTCTACCTTGATGAACAAAGCTCCTCAAAGTGAAGCACTTCAGGGACTTTTCTACAGCCTCCTTTTACAAAAGAAATTATTTTATAGCATTGGCACATTTTTTATTTAAAAGAAGAAACATGAAAATGAAAGAGTTGAAAACAAACATTTCAAGGACTTTAAATCATTTTGTACTAGCCTATAAAGCTTCTTCACAGTAACTACAGAGAAATTACCTCTATTAAACTACAACATTATTTCTATCTTACATATGGTCCTGCAGTAAGAAAGTGAGTCAAAGATGAAAAAGCCTTTTTTAAAATTTCTGGTTTAGTAATATTCTACAAAAGACCTTATTCAGACCAATGTTTAAGAAGAAAAGATTCTTCAGGTAAAGAATAAGTCTCAACATTGACTTGAGTGGAAACTAAAAAGATTCCTGAAAGGTACTGTGATCTGAAGCTCTCCCTTAAATTAGTGGTTTGTGAAGCACTGTCTCTGTTCAGTGATGTTTTTTTCCTGAGTGCTACTCCAAATCTATCAAAATGTATATTATACATTTTTTATAATGTATATTACACATTATTGTACCAAATGTTTCAGCATAAATATTAGCCATAACAAAGTTGGGAACATTCTAAAAGGTTACAAAAAATCAGGGCAATTGGATAACACAGGCAAACCTGTAATGCAGGTTAAGTTGGCTTTATAATGTGAGGGTATTTAGGAAAACTTTAGTCAAGTAGAGGCAGAATAGTGCTATTGGCAGCACAATGAAATCGTGCACTTGAATTTTGCCAATCTCAGACAAAAGCAAAAGCCAGTGTTTGAAATGATAAATCCAAAAAAATCAGCAAATGGTTTTATTTTAATTCTAAATCTATGTAGTCAATTTGAACTTTTTCTCTGTTCAGGGAATATGCAGCACAGGCTGTAGCAACGTGACCTTCCTTGAATTTTCCTCTTTTGCCAAATAAGGAGAGATGAGAGAGCAAAGACTGAATGGAGCTACAGTAAAATTTCTGGTAAAGCAGCAGACAATTGCCTCACAATACGGAAAGAATTTTGTACTGTGGGCTCTGTCAAACAGAGAATCAGACTCCTTGGCCCTACAGTCGCTTCTGCTGTCGGTTTTATGGACTGAATAAAATGTGAACATCCATAGAGATTGTGTGTCTTATCTGTGAGCTTTAGTGCAGCCCCTTTGTTACAGGTGTCCAAAAGAGTGTAGGGACAGATATGTGACGGCTCTGCTGCAGCGTCACGGTCCCAAAACACAAGTGCACACACCTGCCACATGCAACGTGAGATCTTAATTGCCTAGACCCTTTAAAAGGACTAGCTGACAGGCCACACTCAAACACACGACTAAGAGACAGCTCCTCGGATGGGCTCAGCACCTGAGAGTGCCGACTAAGGGTCTTTAACCATGTGGCTACTTTTGACACCAGGTGCAGCTTCATTTCCAGAAGCGCGATGTGTTATCCTAAGTAGGAAACAAAGCCCTGCAAAAACCTAGCATTCCTGTGGTGCACTTCTCATGTTTTCTAATCCTTTGTGTCCAACATCAAATGACTTTGAATATCTAGGTGTTTGGGGAAAAAAAAAAAAAAAAAAAAAAAAGGTCTCTGGGAGGCTCTCTGGGTTACACTTAGGACTGGAAACAGCTGCCAACTAGAGGGACCTCAATGGAAGGCTGAATTTAGGACTAAATTAACAAAGGAATTTGAGTGAAGACAGCAGAGCAATTTCCAGGTTCAATGCCATATTGTATGTGGATACATCCAAAATCCTTCACTAGCTATAAAATATATGTCAGAATAACCTGTGCAAAATTATGGCTCTTGTAGAGAGGGACGAAGTGTAGGTAAGTGTTCATAAATCAGATGCAGAAATGAAAATTAAAATTGTAAATTTTAACCTGCCACATTCTGGATTTACAAAAGCTATCAAAATACAGCCATCTCTTTTCATTGGGCTGGTTTAATTTTGTGCCTTTAAAGACAGGAAGAAATGATGCAAGTACATTTCTCTTTAGGATTTGCTTAAATTAATATAGCAACTTCTATATCTACATATTTATATCTGTAATTTACTACAAAATTCCTTAATTTCTCATTACTACAAGTATGAATGTGAAAATAAATATTAATATCCCAAAAAGTGTTTTAGACCGGATGTAATGATTCCTATGGAACCATTAAGTTTCATCATTTCCATAAATTCAGTCTCCATGCAATGAGCTCTTTATGAAAGGGCATTTAATTGCCTGATAAGATATAATGGCTCCTCTGCATCAATAATAAAGTCAATAATCTGCATTTTTTAAACCTCTCTAAATATCCATTGACGCAATAGGTTGTTGCAGCCTTAAGTCCTTCAGGCCCATTGGACCACTAATATAAAAGGTTTGAAGCTATTAAATATACATTTAACATGATAGAATTTTATGAGTCTATTGGAGGTCAATGCTGTAAAATTATACCTCTAAAAAGCCTCCTCAGAAAGTAATTTATGGCATAAAATATGTTTATTAAAAGTCCCTGACTACAGATTTATGTGATTTTATGTGAAGACTGCAATTGAATATGCTTGGGGACCAGTCCTGAGAAGACTCTCCATGAAGTTCAGAGCTTATTACCCTACATAATCCCTCCTGGAGTTAATTGAAATACTCCCAAGAGTAAAGTTACTCACAGTCATAAGTATTTGTAGCTTCATGCCCTTAAACTTGTTTCCACAGCTCTACCTCTGATTCACTGTGTGATCTAGGAAGTCATTAGATTAGCTGTGCTTATCTGAGAAAAGGACCCGTTTAATGGGTAAAAGATAAAGTTTATGTTTGCAATGTACTTGGATGCACAGCACTATTGGTACCAATTGTTACTATTTCTGCAGCTCCAATTTTATTAATCAACTATGTCAGTGGTAGTGACCAATTAAGGAAATAAAAATGTCTACAGATCAAATAACATATCAAAATCTCTTCAGGACATACCTCTAAAAAATTTAAAGTTCCTCCCACCCTATGCCCTAAAGCCCTTTCTAAGCATAAAAAAAATATAACAAATTAATCATGCAAGGCTATTTATAGAATATTTTCAGTGCAATGCAATACTTATGGAAAAAGTATCGCTTTTCTGCTGAAAATCATTATAAAAAATTCTACACCCCACAATCTCCCCTGCACATATCCCTGGAAAGAATGTCCCAAAAGTCACTCCTTGTTAAGCCACTGGAGCAGATGGTTATCCCTGTACATAGCAAAGAGCAAAAGCTATTAATGAACAGCCTAATGTTGTTTTTATTTATGTGCTTGTATAAAGGTGGGAAGGAAATGGATAATTTTACATCTGTTTCAGAGGTAGCTTGGAGAGTATACTAAGTATACTATATATGTAGTATATACTAAGTATAATATAACACATTCCCACCCACATGGCACAGGAGAAAGTTGACCTTACAGTAAATTAACAAGGAGTTTATCATCAGCTAATCTTACAGGCTGGTTAACGAGGTGCAGTTGGCCACCAGGCAGGGAATGGAGCCACTCACTCAAGCATGAAAAGAACTGCCTAAACATCAGGAAGGATAACCAACCATCCTCATGGAGGACTGCTAATCTTCTATTCTCCTTTCCATTTGAGACTCAAGAAAACTGTTTAAAGGTGAAGCTTTGGGGAGACGTACGAAGAAATAAACCTGGCTAGGTCTCCCCACTGTAACAGCAGATGATTTACGTATGTGTGTAGGTTTTTCTCATTCTAAAATCAAATTCTTCTCAGAATTTGTTTGAGTGCTGAGGCCCGTCTGCATGGCTGTGCACTAGCAGGATGATATAAGGGATAGCAGGGTGACAGAGGGATTTTTAGGCTTATTTAAGGCATATACAAATATACACAGCTTTTTTTCTATTTCTATATATCTGTCTCAAACCCTATTACCGTGCAGTGAGTACTTAGCTGGTAACTAACAAAGGTTTGCCAAAGAAAACCAAGACAAAAATGCAAGAGTATCAGTACATCATATTTTAGTAGCAAGCTTTTTTTACTAGTGAAAGGCAGTGTCAATCTCGTTCCTTCTGGACTCCTTACTATGCAATTTATTTACTACATTGTTAAGGGGTTGTCAGTCACCAGGCAACAACAACAAAAAAACCCCCACCTACCTAGGTGAAGCTGAGCCAAGTCTTGGTTAGAACATGAAAACATGATTTGGATAACATAATCTTCTCACACGTTTTGAACTTCTTATTGGGAAGGTTCCTTTCTAAATGAATACCACTTTTCCCCATTAGTAACTTGTTCATAGATTTTGGAAGACTAATGATGCAGACCTCAAGTGCAGACTTTATTTTAATATAGACAAAAATCTTCAGATGTGGTACTTGACACAACTGTATTGACTTCAGCTGATTTACAGTCTCTGGACTGTTGCGCCCTGACAGTAGAGGTGGGATACATTTTATCCCTGAAAGCAGTTCTACCATATAGTTCACCCTGCACATCATGACCATAGCTCTCAGCCTTTCACTGAGTCTCTTTGACTCTGAATATTATGGAAGGCCCATTTAATCTATGCCCCCACAAAATCTTCAGTCTTTCTATATTCATACCTTGTCCTTCCCCTCAAAGCTATTGGCAACGTCCTGACTGGTTCCTCATAAAACATTACATATAACCATAAGCCAGAAAAGGATTTTCAAAGAATTGTGCTACAAGCTGATAAAGGATTTGGGAGACTGTAAGTCTTACCTTATTTATGTAACACATTGTACATGAGGAGCCGGGTTAACATCCAGTTCAGCATGGACATATACCATAATGAAATCTTCGCCTTCAGGCAAAGACAAGAACTAAAGGGAGACATTCAGGGATTAAATTGCTCCAGTCACAAGACAGCATCTATTAGGACTAGGAGTACAGAGCTCACAATAACCACCAAAATTAAAATTAAAAAATCATAATTTGCTTTCAAGTCAAGGATAAAATAGCAAATGAGTTTCTCAGCAATGAAGGAGTGACTGTTCAGATGTAAAGACATTTCTGTGGATGACAGCAGATGTTACTGAGCTCACTTCCATTCCCAAAATTTTCTTACGGTTCTACTTTGAGGGGCGAAGCTGTAGAAGAGAGGGATTTTCAATTATTGAAGACTTATCATGTCGTTGTCCAGCGCTTAGGAAAACCTTGGAAACAAAGGGAAAACCTTGGGAAAACTGCTGTGCTAGTGACTATACCAAACCCATACCTCAGGCCTTGGACACCTGACACGTTACTGACTGCACATTCAAAACAAGTAATGGGACTCCAGAGCACTTGTTAAGGAGGCACTTACTTCACAGCTGCTATAAATTTTTCCATAAACTTAGTTGTACTGTGTACATAGATCTCTGAGGATCCATGTGCAAGATTGCACCCTGGTCTTTGGCATATGAGCCTTGGACCATGTTCTGTGCCACCTGTGATGAGCTTTCTGGCAACTACATTTACTATAGTGACTAGGAGATAAAAAACACAGTATCAGTGGCTGAAACTTCATTTTATTTATCCTGCTAGTCCCTGTGGTATTTTCCAGAAGTGAGAAACCTTATAATAAGAAGGTATTAAATTTATATATTGTATACCTGGCCTTATATTATACTACTTATTTGTGAGATTTATCAATTCTTATATCAAAGCTACAAAGCTACATTTACACATAGAAATCTAAGTACCTCAGCCTTTTCCTTATCCCCTGCCACTGATGCTTCTCTCTGCATCAGTAAAGGATGAAGAATCTCCTTAACCCCCATAGATGGGCTGTACCTTTGAAAAACAAACTGGGAGCAGGTAGCAACTTCGTCACTGTGATCACGTTGAAATTCAAAAGAATTCCTCTCACAAAATGGAATCCCTCTTTTGGAAAAAAAGGGATTTATGCCTGCATCAGTTAAGAGAAACTAAGGCACCAAAAACAACAGAAGGAAAAACAACTCACAGCACCACAGGGACTCTCGTAATTTCTGAACTTTCATGCATTGTTTTGGTGGCAGAAATTGTTTGTCTGTGAAAATAGGGCACAGCAAATAGCACAGCACAATACCAATTTCCTGGTACTTGCTCCCTGGGTAGGACTCCCTCCTTTCATAACTTCCTGGAGCCCTGTACTAATTTCATATACACACTAAGATACAAAGAAACTAAGAAATCTATATTTTGCTGTTGTCTTCTATGTTGAAAACATTGGAAAGTGGATTTTTTTTTTAATGGTATTTACAGCACCTAAAATTTTGCTGAAAGCTAAGCCAGGAATAAAATAAATATGAGGCTTGATTCTCCTTTTTACTTGCATTGATAAAACAAGATGTGTAATTTCTTTTACTTCAGACAAGTTGGTCCTTATTTACACTGGCACAAAAGGAAAGAGAACTACTATTTTAATAATCAGAAGAATCTATACTGACAGCTAGCATATAAAATAACTCAATAGTGCAGGACAATCATATCTTACAAAAATGAAGATAAGAATCGCAGTACTTAGGAGCGTGTTAAGATTTTTTTTCTTTCACAGCCAGAAATTTGGAGCCCAGCAAAGGTGATCAGCACTGATGGCACAGCAGTGACAAAGACAGCCTTACTACCTGCGAGCACATCTTTGCTCTGGCCACAACTCCTTTGTTCCCTGGAAACAACGACATTGTCATGTCACAGTCTGCTCTGATGTAAATTACAATTTACATCAATTCACTATGCAGCAGTTGGTTGCAAAAAGAGTTGAGTTCCATAAGAAGCAGAACTAGAATGGAAAACATTTTCAACACAGCAGAATTTTGTCAGGAAATGCCACTCACTAAACACAAAATGTTTTGCCCAACATTTCTCTCCTTCTTTCCGAGATTCGCACGTATCATGGATTGAATTCCTGACAGGCTGTTGGAGAGCCCAGAACTTCCGCACTGTGCAATGCCAGGAGAGGAGCTAAACACTCACTCACACATTCACTGTGACAGAGCTGACAGATTGAGGTTACCCACACCACAGTGCCAAACCTCCTGTCATGGACATGAGGACAGAGGGCCTAGGACCTTTAGCCTTACAGCACAGTAAGTTCAAAGATATAGATATAAATACATATATAAATAATTCAAAGTATGTTTTACAACTTTAAGAGCTTATAAACAAACCCACATTACAATAGTTATGTTATAGTGCACATATACTAAGTTATTTATACAGGAAAATCCTAAAGTAAACCACAGCAGAACTAACAAACAAACAGCAAAATAATCATACGTGTAAATAATGAAATTCTAGTTTAAGCTTAGTGGAAGAATGTTACACACATCCCAACACTTTTTGATTTTTTTTAACAATTAAGCAAATCTGGAAAATTTCAAATATTCCTTAAAAATGTAATTTTTCTGATATGCAAGAAAACTTCCTGGGACCAACAGCTGAAAAAGATGTCCATTCTGTACAGCATCTTTTGGGACTTCTAGGATGCTCAGCAGGTGTTTTCCCAGGATCCAGGGTCAAAGGTAGCAACGGGAGAAACTGCATGAAATATTTATGGAAGGTGAGATCCTATTTCAGATGATCCAGGGCCTGAGTGTCAGCTGTGCCTAGAAACCTTGAAAACTGTACCTGTGGCCATGGCTTTAATACTCATATTTTAAAGACACCAGATGGGAAGTCCCACCCTGACAGATTGCCTTGGAAAACATGGAACATCAAAGCCCAGAGATTTTGATACCTACTTTTGCTGTATCTGGAGTAAGTCCTATGAATGCAACAGGTAACAGCAGGTAACTCAACGATGATTTAAGCCATATTAAACGGATATTCTTAAAAATGTAATTGTGCAAAAGCGGGGAGGGTGGAGCAACGATCTGTCTGTGCAGCTCCATAGTTAAGTACAGACTGTTCTAGACGTTTGGTGCTTAAATAACATAGAACAATTAAAGAAATAAAAATAACCCCCATAAATCTGTCCAGGCTGACAGCTCTCACAATTTTCTAGAATTGCCCACGGATGTTATTGGAAGGCTTCTGAATAAATCACCCAGGGCTTGGAGCTTTCGTGGCTGCTCAGTTGTCTCACCATCAGTTGCACATCCCTTATCCTGCAGGGGGTGGGAGTGGCACCTCAGCATCTGCCCAGTGTTCACGTTCAAAATGTTCCCAGGGTTCGGCCACCTTTAACTGTAAGGTTTGTAGATAATTTTAGGTATAAAATAATTCATTTTCCTAATGAGTCTTCCTATAACCATGGCCTCTTCATTAACAGCAGGCTGCATTGTTCCTACTGCCTTCATCATAATTTTATACAGCTGGAACACGAAGCACTTTTATTTTGTCAACTGTTCATCTTCTTCAAACGTTTAGCCATTTAGAAATGGCTTTTTTCCCTTTACTGTTTGTAATTTTTGATATACTCTTTTAATCTAACTTCTTTTGCTTTGAAAAACCCTTTGAGACTAAAATAACTGAAAGTATTGACTCTCGTAAGAGCACATTTTGGTTGATGATTAAAAAAATAATTTTATTTAGAGACTAGCTATATTTCTTTAGTTTTGTTTTTTTTTCTTAGAGGTAAATCCTAATAAAAAGCTTTTTTTAAAATGCCACTTCTACTACAGGCTGGAAATATAATTATTCCTGTCCAAAATATAAACTGTTCTAACACAAACGGAAACTTGAGAATCTTCTTTCCTGAGCCCAGTTTTAGAGAGTAACTGTTCAGATGAAAATCTCCAGCATTTAAATTATACAGACAGCTGTCAGGATGCAATATTCAGATTATATTAACTGTATCAAATCAGTTCTCTATATCACATGCATCAGCATGGCACCATCAGACCCTCTGGACTTATAAGATAAAGATAAATTGTAAAAAACCAAATGTTTATTTTGCTTTCTATTCTCTACAGCCATGACAAAGGCTGAGACTTTTATTTTGTACCTAAAAAGGTGGATTTAGTAGTTCTTTTCATTCTCTTTGACCAATTAATGCAGGAATATATGCAGAGATAGTAACAATAGGTGTCACTAACTTGGCTCTGCACTCTAAGTGCCTGATTTTCCATGTGAGCTGACACACCGGATGGCCCCAGACTCAGCCTCTGCTTTAGAACTACCCTTGCCTGGAGCCATCCTCAGTGCTCCTCCTTTGTGTTTACTCTCCGCAAACGAGCAAGGAACTCACTCTGAAGAAAGCAAGTTTCGGATTCCTGTGAGCGCTTTCCAAGTCAAACACACACAATGCTACTGCACTTGACTTCCATGTCCACACAGCACTGTATGAGCAGAGTCACCAACTGTGACAAGAAAACATGCAGCTGTAAGGACATAGTACAAAATAAAAAGTATTCCGTGTTTTGCAGGTTTCTTGCCTGCCCAACACTTGACCTGAGCTTAAATTCACACAGCCAGAATGGGGTATGTGGTCAGTAAGAATAATAACCAGAATAAGCAGCCAAAAAGAGTATCAAATTCTCATAGTTCCCAACCAACAGCAATAGTAACAAATACCATATTAAAAAGAAGAATATGTATCTCCCTCTTAGTGGATATTTTGCAAAAAAAAAGGATTTGAAAGCCTCTTTCTTGAGCATGTAGTGATAGGAGAAGGGGGAATGGCTTTAAACTGAAAAAGAGGCAGATTTAGATTAGATATTAGGAAGAAAATCTTTACTGTGAGGGTGGTGAGGCCCTGGCACAGGTTGCCCAGAGAAGCTGTGGCTGCCCCATCCCTGGAAGTGTCCAAGACCAGGCTGGAGAGGGCTTGGAGCAACCTGGGCTAGTGGAAGGCGTCCCTGCCCATGGCAAGGGGGTTGAATTAGATGTTCCTTAAGGTCCCCTCCAACACAAACGATCCTATGATTGTATGATCAAGTTCTAATTAAAAGCTTAGGTACAGAGGTAGGAAATGTGGTGTTGGTACCACCACTGCACCAAGGACTACTGAGGATACTGTGGTGGTATAGTACAACACAGGGGAGCTGGGATTACCCATTAATTGATCTAAGAAAACCTTAAAGCAAAGCATTTCCTCTGATCTCTTTATCAATCTGTGTAAACTTAATCACACTGCTACCTATCTGTAGGTAGGAATAATTTCTGCAAGTTTAAATTTAATTTTTCCAAATAAACCGCCGTGAATCATTTGAGAAACTGAGTTCTACATCCCACAATTAATTCTGATTTATTCAAGAAACATTCTGGAATCAACAGGAATAGTTTTTGAGCGATTAGAATGAAGATCTGTTAGACCAGTAAGACACTGAATATTCAACTTACTGTGAAGCACAATAACAACCCAACTTCCAGTTCAGCACGGTAGGAACACTAACACTGGAAAGTCCTAATATATGGTAAATTCTCCCTTGTACTTCACCAGACTCCTTAATTTCAGAAGCTCAGATTATGAATGTATTGTTGCCTTTAATAATTGCTACATTGAACTCAGAATATTTTTTCCTGTAGGTGTATGACACATTAGTGACAGTAATTGATTTGGCATTACTCTTGCATAGTTGACTTTAACAGGTTGCACTGAGAACTGTAAGTACTTGTAAGTGGATATGTAGAGTTCTTTAAAATGCTGACTTGTGCTGGCTTGGCATGAGATAATTGTTACATTACTATACCCTTTTTCTTGAAAGATTTGAACAGTTTAACATTAATTTTTCCAGTATCCTTAATTTTTCTGAAATGCATGTACATGTTCATTTATTGCTGAGAGTGACACAGAGATAACAAAAGAGTGGAACTGATATGAGGAGATAACGGTCAGCTCAGGTTAAATGCATAAAACTAAGTCTCTTGAAACTGGTGAAAAAAGCTAAGGATGAAATTCGCCTCTGTTGACACCACAATATGTGAGTAAGACTGGATATAATAGGTAGACGTCCCTCTTTCACCTTTCCTGCAATACTAATATTTGCCAGGAAGGTTAAAAGAGCCAGGAGCGGCAGCAAGAATTGGGGGAAATCAGTACAAAGCCCATGTGGCAGATTCAAGAGGCAATGAGTGGCTGTGGCTCCAACATTTAGGATACGCCAGTGCACTGGACTGCCCTTTATACCCACAAGTTTACTTGCTGGACTAATAGCTTCCTAAAAATAAAGCTCAAGTTTCTCCAGGTTTTGAGACTATTTTCTCATGTTATTGCAAGTTCTCCTTTTTTTTAGGACAATGGAAAAGATTACAAGACCATCTATGTTTCTGCTGTACTCCTTGCCCTATCTAGATTTAAATCAGGAAATTAAAATAATGATTAAAAAACACATGTCATGCCTAAAAAGCACAGAGTATAATCAAGGGACTACAAAGGCTGACACAATGGAGGGATGAACTGAAAAAAAAAAAACAACCTGAGAAGTCAAAACTGGCTATGAATGAAGTTTTCAGAGCAAGGAAATAGAAACAATAAAGTCTCCATCAGGTGTATGAAGTGAAGTGAAGCTGACAAGAGAAGGCATTAGGCCACGGCAGGATATTTGAAGGAACTTAATAAAGAAGGAGGATAATACAGCTGCAGAGTTTAATGAGGTCCCTGTAGTGTTTGTAAGAGGAACTGGAGCTGGAAAGCAATAAACAGCATGCTTAAGGTTTTTGGAAAGCATTGTGCCTAAAGGCCATAAGGTTAACGTTCAGATTTAATGAAAAAAGTGTCCATACACACACCAGAGGGTTAAAGCATAAATCAGATCACTTCCCACTGACCTGAGTCTCTGCTGAGGGAGAAGGGAGTGAAACTCCCTCAAATATAAAACTCATTCAAACAATGCACAAGAAGATGAGATGAAAGTATAAACTATGTCTGCACTTATGTGAACGTACACTTTGATTTTTTCCCCAAGTTTCACTGATTGATTAAAAAAAAAATCTTTTTTTTTTTGGAAGTGCCAATATTTTGAAGAAAATTAGTTGGAGCGTAAAGAAAAATACACATATATATTAATGACGTTACACTGTGCCTGGGCCTAACCTCCGAGGTTCACCCCTAGAGAAATCAGCCTCAGCAGCAGGAACCCACCCAAAGCTCCTGCAGGCTAAAACCCTGGAGTTGGTATTGTAGCCTCGCAGGAGCCCTGGGATTTCCTCTTCAGGGCTCCAAGGATTCTCAGGGCCTGGGAGGAGCTGGGCAAGTGAGCGGCAAAGAGGATTGCTTTCTGAGGCAGAGGTTAATTAAAGAGGCTCCCTGCTGCAAAATATTTAGATTCACAGGAATTTCAAGGCTTTATCTGCAAAGCAAATTCCACCAGGATATTTCTGTCCAGCTTTAATAGGCAGTCCCATTTCCTCATATCTTACTACTACTAAGTTTACTAAGCAAACAGCACATATTATGGAATAAATACCTGGATTCACAGTCCCTGAAACCAATGACTGTTCCATTGACAACTGTGGGCTTTAGATTATAAACCTTTAAGAAGACATTACCTATTTCAAATGACCTCTTATTATGCAGTTAAAAGCAACCAGAGATAAGACATTTTTGGAGCTGATAAAAATCCTCCAGAGCACTGCTTCTGAAAATTAGAGTCACAGACACAGGTTGGGGTATGAAGAGGTTTTTCTGCAGGGTCACAACACAGTCTACAAACTTAAGATCTCATTGTAAAGAAAATTACTTCTAGCTCTTCTGGCAACAGAGATAACCTTCTGAATGTAAATATCTGAAGCAGTTCGGTTTATTGAATATACAATTGTAGGGAATACCCAGTTCATGATGAGTTCATGATGCTTTCTAAAAGGATAGGAATTTTTTTTCCCTCTTCTGGTGTTAGAAATAATAAAAAAAGACCACTTGTTAAATATAGGTACTATCCAACTAATCACGATGTAATAAAGTATTTTGGCTGTGTTTCTATTGTTCAAGCAGCACCAAAGTTTCTGACAGGACTCAGAGCACTGTGAAAGACTACATGACTGGCATGGCTTAAATTTAGAGCTGTTTAAAGATTATTAAGTTTCAAATGCACAGGTTGCTTAAAGAAGAAAACATTTTGATATGGGAGACTGGACGCTGCTACTGGTTGGAAGCTACAATGTAAAGAAGCCCTAAACTGGTCACAGCAACATTTTCTGGGACATCACTGAAGACAGAAGGGCAAAAACTACAAACTTAATCCTTCACCGAGAACAAGAATGGGTTCAACTGGGAATATCCTGCTCTCCAGGATAAAATTTCACAACCCATGATATCTTTTAAGGTGACTGGTAATATACTACAGCAACTCAACTGCGTAAGCACTTACCAGTCTCTACAGCTACAACCAAAGAACTAGAACCCTAACTCAAAAGCGCTGGTCATACACAAAAGGCATTGAATGATCCAGTCCTTATTCTCCTCATCAAAAGCACAATTTGATGCCTGGTGAAGTTGGAAGGTACTATTCATCAAGTGTTTTCCCATTAGAAGAAAAAATGGCTTTTTTTGGAGGGGTTTTAGTTTTGTGTTTTTTAAAAAAACACCTGAATTCTCAGTGCTCCAATGGAAATTAATACACAGAACTGACTGTTTTCAAAGGTCTAAACTTTCTTCTGCTGTAGTTCAAAACACTTGTTGCTCAAAAGGTCATTGTTCCCTGGTTTGCAGGGGACTAATTTACATACAAATGGAACTGGCATTAAAAGGGAATAAGAGGTGAATTTTAGAGGAAAAGCCATCCTGGAGGGAAAAGCAAAGAAATACATATGGAGAAGCAAGCAGACTAAATCAGTGTCCAAAGCACTGAATAACACACTCTGATTTCAGTAATTCACATCAGTCAAGCATTTGGTCTAATATCACTGAACTAAGCTGTTGTCATAAAACATATAAAGGAATTTAAGAGAAACTAGGAAGGGCTGTAAAGAAGCAAGGGGAGTAAAGAGATAAACACTTCTGAGAAAAGGGAATGAACCTGACAGAACAAGTGGCCTTACCCTGTTTTTCCAAGACTAGACCTATTTAAGAAATGAAATTATTGCAAATCTGTCCCTACAGTTACTATAGTGATAATGAAATCCATTAAAATGAATATTTTATAAATGAATAAATGAATAAAAATGAAGAGAATAAATGAATGGTAAATGAATATAAATACTAAATGGTGAAAATTAAATGAATAATTCTCTTAAATGAATAAATCCGCTGTGCTTCAGTTTGTTAGTGCTCTATACAGATTAAATTCCTCTTAAATGGCATCTTGAAAGGAGTTTACATTGCACCACAAGGATATATCTATACTGGGGGTTACCAGGATAATGGAAAGTAAACATCTGCCTGTGTGACATTGCTTGGTTTCTTTAGCACCCACCAACACTGACAATTTAGTTATTAGTTACATTTTACAGTTAGTGCAGTCAGTGGCTGTTGCAGAGGCAGCAGTATCTCAATTTTTGCCTGAGCTATTTATTTCTGTTATAGCAACTGTGCATTTCCCGTACTGATGTTTATTAAACACTGATATTCTTAGCATTGTACAAGACACAAAATCAGTATGTTCAGCACACAGTCTGGATGCCTAAGAGGACGACAAAAGTTGAAGAGAGGGAGGTAGAAAGATTCTTCAACACCGCAGTAGCTCTTCGAAGAAAGAGGAAAAAGGAAGAATTAACTGACCAAATACTGAATGTACCAGGGAAGAAATATTCTGAACAGGTGGCCAGAGATATACAGATTGCAGACAGAAGGAAAGGATTAAATACACAGGGTTAGGGGAGTAATTGAAAGATGGAATGACATGGTCAGAGAAAAGAAATATTTGTCAATGGTCAACACAATTAAACTAGAAAAGAGTTGCCTAATTCACAATGCTATTACTGAGAAGGTTAATCTGTGGAAGGCGCAACCTCACTCAACCCAGACCCCAAGTCACTCTGGATGGAATTGGCAACAATAAACTTGTACTTGATTATCTTTGCCATTCCACTAGCGACGATATTTGTGTGCAACTGCCTCCTTCATTCCTAATTTCAGTGTTTCCAGTGCAACCTGCTGCTAGGACTGAAAGCAGAAGTTTGACTATGGACCTTGTTGTTGTTGTTTAAAAGAAAAATGCGGCTCAACTCCACTGGGAGTTTTTATCATTTTTAGCTGTGGAAAATTAAACTGTCCTTATGCTGTACAAAATGTTCCTCTTCTTCCACTCTCCCACTGTTAAATTCTGAGTGCTCTGCAGAAGCACAGGCCCCAGTAGTTGAGAAACATGACAGTCAATACAAACAAAACCCCACAGTATACGTTAGTATATACCCCTGAACCTCCCTAACAGATGAGATAGAGAATTGCCTCAGTTCCTCAGGCTCAAGCACTAGATTTAGTCTATTTTCAGTCCAAAATTCCATCTCTCTGTAAACTTAACATTTTAAATTCCGCCCCAGAGTCACATAAATCTCAAAATAATACTTCATACCTGGAACCCTGGGAAAAAAAATGAAGCATCGGTCCTATTTTGAACTGCTGCTGGATATTTTGGTTCAATTCTCCTCTCATCAACTGGAGGAAATGCAGTAAACAAAGATACTCAGAGAGCAGCCAAAATCATGTGTTTCTGCTATAAGCACACCCTGTTTGGGGATTAGCTCTGCACAGCTGCTGTCATTTGGTCACTAATGTTTGTTTCTGAAGTAGGTCTCTCTGGGAAATTAGGCTTGTGTTTTTGGTAGCTTTTAAATTAAACCTGTAAACTTAAGTCAAAAATTTGTCTCATGATGAGGCCCCTGTATTTTGGACTACTATTTCTCATTCCAGAATGTTTTTCTTTGACTTGCTGCTTCTTTAACTGGGCTTGACTTTTATAACCCAAAAGAAGTCTTTTACTCACCAGTTGGTAATTCCTTCCTGTTTGATCTCTTGTGTAGTTTCTGTTCCTCAGTTCTGAAGTCAATACATATTCTTTACATATAACAAAAAAAAAACCCACAAAATTCAGCACAAAAACAACTGAGCAGTCTTATGATGGGTGTTCATATCCCCTTTTTGATACAGAAGGACTCAAGAGCCGCATCTCAGCATTTCCTAGAGTTGATGTTTAAAATAAAATTACTAGGCTAAAATGAGCAGATGCTGATTAAACCATAACAATTAATAGTATGCTCACAGTCCATTAAACATTAAACATAAAACATTAAACCCTCTTACACTTATTTCCTTTTTCTAACTCTTAGAGTAGGATACAGCCAGTAAAATCTTGGATCTAGTTATTTGTTTCTTCCTCTCACATCTGCTGTCTTGGTAAATTTTACAGAACTAAAGTTACACTGCATTTCACACTTTTCAGAATGTCTATTAATCTTACAGCATCAGTTTTATTTGATTGGTTACCTTGGCATTGAAGCAATAACTGGGAGAGGCATTTTGATAGTTTTGATTCTCTATACCACATCAGAACACATTTTTTCCATTATCTTTGCTATCATTCCATTGTTTGCTAACCACCAAACCTGTTGATATGCCTCAAACACTTCAACTCTTTCAGTTAGAAAAAGATTGATTAGCAAAAAATTCTGAAACATGAAGCTCCATGAGATCCTATTTACTCATTAAATGCCAAAGACCCATTCGTGCTCCTCATTCCCATTTATAGATATTGACTGAAATGTTGCATCGGTATCAATTATGGGGATTTGAAATGGTGAGAATGGTGGAGAAGCAAGGAATGAGATTTCATGATCACATCAAAGCCATAAGTAATGTCATTCTCACCGTCTAATGTCCCTAAAGCTTTATTTAATGGTTAATTGATTGCTTAAAAATCTTTCAGGTTCATTTAATTTTCAAGAATGTGGCCTTGTTAGTATGTTGGCAGGGTTTTATTTTTTTTTTTTTAACAGCAAAGTTATATATTATGTGGCATGAATTATAAAGCAGTTGTCATGGAGATGTTGCTAATGCAGGAGACTATATGGTGTGTACTTGGAAAACTGCAGAACCCCCCTGATTACAAGCACCTTTCCTGAATGCCTTGCAACTGGGTGGTTGGGGCATTACCTGGGTAGTTCATTTTACTGTGATGTTGCAGTGCTGTAGCCAGGTGGCTCTTGCTTGTCACCTGCCCACTGGAAATTTCAGCGGCATTCAAAGGCCGTGATGAGGCAGAGAATTGAAATACTTTGAATTGTTCTGAAGCTTATGTCTTATCAAAGAAATGTAACATTACACGGCAACGAAACAGGTCATATTAAGAGCTTGAGATCTAGGAATACTTTTACTCCTTTGATATATCAATAATAATTACTTTAGCTAAAAAGAGCTAGGCACACAAAAGCAATCTTAATGAACCAGTGCTTGCAATCTGGTGGCTCAAGATTTGCTTACCTCTGTAAGATTTTGGTAAGTAGGTTACAGAACTGTTTCCCTCTGTTTGCACAGCTGTGAAATGGGGACATTTATGCCTAATTATCTTTATAAACTGCTTTGGAGCTTTCAAGATTGAAAACATCATTTGGATGCTAGAAAAAAACCCCCACCTCTATATCAAAAGTTTTTCAGAAGTTTATATTCACCCATCTTTCTTAATAGTTGTACTTTGTTTTATATGTATGCAATGATGTCAATCTTAAGTAACTTTTATTCTTGAAGCATCACATTCCACCCTTAAGAATCAGTTTGTCAGTGGTTGTGCTTGCATGTTCCCGAACAGCACGAACTGGCATGTAGACTTGTTTTGTAAGACAAATGGTTCTGAAGGAAGGTTTGTAGTACTACAAGAAACTCCTAAGAGCAAATTATTATCTTGCTATCTTTTGTGATAGTGCCTGCAGAATATACTGGGTCTTCTGACAGGGAAAGCAAGATACAGCCTAACTGTAAATTGCTAAGTACATTTCGCATTAAGCATCCGGTTCACTCTTTCATATTTTCGTAAATATGTAGAAAATCAAGGTGCCTTGCAAAATGAAACTTAAGAGACCTGTTCACGAAAAAATTATACGCTCCATTTACTCTAGCCTCCTCTGTGCTTTATTTTTTATTAACTCATTTATCCTTTATATAGAGGAGACCATCTCTCTCATGTCCAACCCAGAAGGGTGGGCAGCGGAATGGGGAGGAATTTAGCCAAAACAAGTATTTGCATTTCCAGCACAGAAATTTTGCTCAGAAATTCACCCCACATTAGATAAGAAATGAACCACATGGAGATCTGGTGATGTTTTGAATGTTTTTTAGTCTGGATAAATGAAGAATACAAACAAACAAACAAACAAAAGAGTAAAAAGGGGACAACCCTCCCAACGGCTTTTGTGGGCTGCAACAAGTGACTTACACACCCTAAACCATTTTTCCCTTGTTTTAAGTTTGCTACTTTTAGAAAGAAAAGATAATCATGCAATTAAACATTAAACAAGATGAGGCTAATCATGTTTTTTTTCTCAGGCAAAAAACCCCAAATTTAGAAAAGAACCTGTTGAGGAAGGAAGCACAACATAAATTAATTAAATGCTGTCAATTTACCACTGTGGATGAAAAAAGAAAAGTCAACAAATACTGTGAGAACACAGCTTTTTTTTTTTTCCCCCTTTAACTTTTCATACTAAAAAATGATACCTGGAAATCATTCATGATCTTTCTCTACTTTATCATTTAAAGCACTCAAAAATAATCCTCACAGCAAACCATGATGTCATATTAACCACATTTAGTTGCAGTCTTGAGGGCATGATTTCATTTCTGCATTGAAATGAGCTCAGTTTTAAGATTAGAGGGCAGGACTGCATGTAAAAATACCTGAGCTTTAATCCTAATCATGGGACATAAGTTATTTCAATGGTCTTAAATAAACTTCAGTGTGCCTGGTTTGGGCTTGCTGTTTGCTGATTGCAGAAGATGTTGACAACTCCATCTGCCAAAATAAATAAGGAGAGTCCTTCTCCCTTCTCTCCCCTGCTTCTAAGGAAAGCCAACAGATTATGGCTCAGGACTGTCAGGAAGCTTAGTAGCAACTTCCTGTGCCTTGCAATATTTAGCCTCAAACTGAAAGACAGTCACAGAATGGCAGAGTATATTCTTATCAGAGGATATTAAACTTTAGTTTAATGTCCCAGTGCAATTTCTGTGTTCAGCCTGTTAAAGCATGGGTTGCAATTTCATTGCACAGCCATATAATGGAAATTTTGTTCTCTAGGCGTGAGAGCAAGAACTGGATAAAATCAGAGCGAGACAGGAAACAGTGTGGCTTGATGAACCCTGATAATTACTACAGTTTCATATGTTGGACTGCCATAGACCCTCCTAATAGCAGAGCAAGAATGATGCCAATTTTCATAAACTTCATTTCATCAGTGGTGCCTGATGCAGATTAGAACGCAGTGTTCTGGAAATAGTACCTCGGAACTAAATAAATTTTTAAGCAAAGCCAACCACTGAGGGAGGGCCCTAGTCTTCATCCTGTAAGGCCTCATTTTTTCCCCCTCTGACACTTCAGAAGGATATGTAAAGAACTGGAAAAACAATAAATTAATTTCTATCACGTGACAGTGAGAGTGAATCATGATCTTTGTTCCTATTGTGCAGCGGAAAATGGAAATGTGGGAATCTGTAGAGACATTAAAGTAATCATTAATCCTTTTCTACTTGTCAATCAAAAATGTTTTACTCTTGGGGTGAGAATATGTTTGGCTGAGCACAAGTTTCTAGTAAAATAGATTTGGCAGATGCATATTTGCAGATGCTCATGAAAGATGAATCATGACATTTGCTGACAACAAACACACCAAAATGTCTGTTTTGCTACTTTCTTTCCCTGTGGGTATTCCATCAACAATATATACTGTATATGTATGTGTTTGTGTATAAATCCAGCAAGCAGTAATGAAGAAAATTCTTTGCATTCTACATTAGAGCACAACAGACCATAACAATATTCTGGTCACAAGTAAAACTATGAAAAACTGAAACAACTGAATAGGTTCTTCAGAAGGGCTATGAATTGGACCATCACAATGGTGTACACAAATTCTTTAATTATATATAATCATTATATTGTCATACAAGACTTTCATTTTTATCACTGAACCTCATCAAAGAACCTCATCAGTTAGGTAAAAACAATTTATCTGAGATCAGTACAGAACACGTTAAAGGAAATGGTGATTTTTATCCTACATTTGAGTAGAGAATAGGAAACGAAAAGCAAAAGGAATAAATAAATAAATAAATAAAGAGGCGGGCAAGCAAATAAATAAATAAATTAAGAATGTCCCACAGTTCAGTTTTGCTTAACATCCCAATTTTATGTTATTTAATCATTAAGACATTTGTATGACAACGAAATCAAGCCAGGAAAAGGAAAATGAGGCTAATAAAAAGTAAAAAGAACACAAGAGTTTGCTAAAGAAGATGTTAAATCAGTTTGAGCTGGTGCTCAGAACCACATCAGATGCCATTTAAAATGTACCTAATCTCAGAGCAGCCTTTGGCTGGCTGAAGTTAACACCTGCTATTAAAGATACAGGTACTCTCTCGCTTCAACATGATGTATTTTTTACCTGTGAAAGAACTTACAACTTTAAATTCTTATTGAGAACTATAAAAAATCTCAAGAAAAACATACAGAACTGAACTCACAGATTGATCCAGTTTCATTCATCCCTTTATCTTATTTATGTTTTGAGGTTTTTAAAACTTAGGTTTAGGTTTGTGGGTTTGGGGTTTTATTGTTGTTGTTTGGTTGGTGTTGTTTGTTTTGGGTTGGGTTTTTGTTTGGGTTTTTTTTTCTTATGTTTCAGTTCTGGGGTTTTTTTTTCCCCTTACTGTTTTCCTTTAAATCAATGGGCCTCATAAGGAGGAAGAATCTGGCTATTCCACAAAAAACCCTGTTATTGTAATATTTGAGCATTAAAATTCTAGTATGCCTTTGAAATTGAATGCTGCTGCCTGTCCTGAACAAGCTGTGACTTCCCAGGTGACATCTGCTAGAGATCCATCTACTCTGACCTGTTACAGACCCAGAGCATCGAATCAATATCAGTGAGACTCACAGAGGCCCTCAAAACACAGAGGCTACTAATGGAACAAAGGTACAAATAAATTTGTCATCAGAGGCTTCAGTGTTTTACTAAGTTTTACAATGCCTTTGTTCGTGCTTAAGGATTTTCCCCTAAAAATAAATTTAGAAGTATCAATTAGTTCTTTAAAATGGGTTTAAAATAAATAACAGCAAAGTATTACAGCAATTTTTTACTCACATTTCATTCTGCTTGACCACAATAGTTACATTTGTCCAAACATTAACTTCCAGACAGCATCCAGCCTTGGCACGAAGAAATCCACCATGTCCTTTTCTCTTGACTAGACGTTCCAGCAATCTTTTATGAAGACAATTTGCCCCACTTTCAGCAGCATTTTTCCAGAGGAAGCTGCCACTATATTCACTATCTCCCCATCCAGATTAGGGACAACTGCTACAGTCAATGGGAGGAGCACACACCACCTTGGGATAACGATAAACCCTTGGTTTGTGGATTGAAAGTATTTCACCAGTGCAACTTTAAACAGATTGTGTTTGCTCGCCATCACTCACTGTTTTTGTATTCAAATAGTCAGGGCAATCACTGTTCTTTGCAGATGTAATCAAGCTGCAGTGCAGGATTCTGTTTCTGGCTAAGGACGTTTATTTGTTATTAAGTATAATATATTGAGAGTCATAGCAATGCTGATGGGTCAGCACAGACGCCTTCCATCATGAGTTACCAAGATGCATTTCTTCAAAAAAACCTCACAGATGAAATGTTTTCAGCTAGCTGAGGTTAATAAAGATAGGTCCTTCATCATCTCAAGGAATGGAGCCAATAACCAGTAACAGAAATAATATCATAAATCATTCTTTATAAAGTAGGATTGACTATTATTTGCCAAAATGCCTTTCGTGGTGAATTTGCATGCTCTTACTTGTTGAATGACAATGAGAAAGCAAAGAAGAAAGGTCATGGGGGACACAAGGAAGTAAAATACTGCTATGTACTACTGTATTTGATAGCAGGTATTGATTTACAGGATAAACTCCCATACAATCCTGCCTACAAGTTCAAGGGATATGGCCAGCATGGGAGTCTATTCATATAAGGAAGCAATCTATGGTCCTGGCCTTTTGAACAGGTAGCTGCTCAGAAAGACCTAGATACTCCTAAAAGAAAACAGCGTACATATATATATATAAATATATATATATACACACACACGTGTTTCATTGCTGCCTGTAATTCCTGTATTGATGTGCAGGGGTGGGCTTTGCTCACAAGATGGCACTGTTGATTACTGCACACCCCTCACTGAGCCCTCCTCCAGAGAAAGGTCTGAACAGCTTCCCAGGAGAAACCACACAGGATGGAGCTCCCTAGAGGGCTGCATCTCCACACCTGGGAATCATCTGATCCATCACACTGCCTCTTTGCTATTATAAGCCCTCAAGATGAAATGCACAATACTCCTCTAAATCTATGAACATCCTAATATCCAAAACTGTCAGTCTTTGTTTTCCAGTCCTTATTAATCTAATGTCAATAGAAAGTACTTTTCCCCCCATCTCTATACTCCATTTTTTTCCTCTGTAAACAGCAGGGATGGTCTCTAAACTGGTAGGATTCCATAACTCCAGCCTCTCTTACATTTTCTTTAGCAGCCAACAACAGTTCCACGTGATTAACACAAATGGTTATCAATAGCTATTTGCAATGCAGATATTGCTCAAGTTGTTTTGGAGACTCCGTACTGAGTAACATTGAAACCTTACAGGACCTGTCTTCTGGACACAAGAGATTCCATCCTACCAGATACACTCACAACAGGTAAGAATTGAGGCATTTTCTGTTCAAATTCAGCAGTGCCTCCTTAACTAGCAGCAACACCCATAAAACTCATACAAGTTCAGAGGACATTCATCCAGCTCTTCCTGAAAGGGAGATTTGTGTCAGCCAGTGAGAAAATAAAGCATTTGGAAAAGAGAAATCACACATTCTTTTAGTAGCAGCCTAAATTAACTGCAAAGACCGAGCAGAATGACCAACCATGCCAGAAGCAGGCAAACATGCAAACCACAGTTGCCAAGACAAGTTAACAGAGCTTTTGGCTGCAGGTGTTGTTCTGACCAACTACAGTCACCAGGGCATGGAGAAACACCCAACACAAACCAAGGCAAAACTGAGAGATTCCCACTATGTAAAAAAAATGAACCACAGGAACGTTTCTTTCAAAACAAGGGCATTAAAGATTCTTTTATTTATCTCCTGTAAAACTGAAAAATGCTTACTTATGCATTGCCACTGATCTGTCTCCAATAACTAAAGAGATTTTTAAGTAAATCAGACTTGCAGTGTTTACTCTTGAGCATCACATGCAAGATGAAGCTTTTCTTAAGGAGGTGCTGTGCATCCAAGGAGACAATATTTGCTTTGGACACTGTAACAAAAACATTTAACATTAAAATCATAGTAAGGCTTCCACTTCAATCCTGACAGCAACAAAATTCCAAGTCCTGTCTGAGTTTGCATCTGTAATACAACCAGCTCTGCTTACACATTGCAGCACTGACTGCACCTACAGCTGCAGATCACTCCAGTTTGCTGTCACTTGTAATCTAACACAACACACTAAAAACAGAGTTATAGTCCTAAACTTGCTATTTTCTGCCTTGCATGGGGTACTTTTTCTCCCCTCCATTGCCCACCATGTAGTTATTTCTCCAACACTTCTTTTCATGAAATGATTTTCAACAGATCAGTGTGCTCTGAATCCATGTGAGCCAATGGCCCTGGCTTGGTTTTTGTCTTCTCTGTTTTCTTCCACCTTTTCAGCCATCGAGGCTGCCAGAACATCCAATGTGCCATTCCCCTGTGAGAATGACAATGGATTCTGACCTTGATTTCCTTTCCTTTCTCTTTCCTCCAGACCACTCTCATCTGGCCAAATGAAAATATGAGGTGCTAAACATTCTGGGATAAGGAGAACCTTTTATGTGTGTTTTTGGGGGTGATTATGCATTGCATGAATTCTGGCTCTTTGCATAATTAATAACGTTTACTGATGCTAATGAATACCACCAAACAGAACATGAATTTGATGTTCTAGTATGCTGGAACAGGCTAGACTCTTTTTAATAGCTTGCTACTCTTTCATTTTTATTACTGTTCCTTTCTCACTTCCCAGATGATTGTCCATTTCCTTCCCTGCACAATCTGTACCTACAGCACAGGCTGAGTTCTTACTGACATTGATGGGAAGGCTGAATATAAACACTGCAAAGGAGATCTGAAGAGTGAACTGGTGGGAAGAAACTCGCCCTTGGCTGCTGCATGCAAGATCCACTACAATTGAAATTTCAGATGCCCCAGATTATGACCTACTTTATTGTGTATTACTCAGAGAAAATGAGTAAGACATTTCTGAGGCTGACACAAAACCAGTATTTTTCTGCGGTAGCAAGGAAAAAATTCTTTCTTAAACATTAGATCAATTTTGGAATTCTTGATTAAAATTCCCTGGGGTCACTGTGCAAAGTCTGCTGGAGAACAGAATTGATTTTCATAGGCTGCAAATCAGATCTGCGGTCTTTAACTGAAATGCAAGGTGCGTGTTTCCATATACAGGGGATCATCTAACCGATGAAAGACTGAATAGGCCTCCATAAATAGATTTACCTTTTGGCAAAATTACAGCATTTGTGGGTAATTCATTCAGTACTGGCACCAGAAACACTTTTTTCAGCCTATTCTGCAAACCTTGTGTGGAATAGGCCTTAGAGCGAGACAATCATTTAAGCATGTCCCTAAGCGCTTGGCTGATACCACATCATAGATCCACTGAAGTCACTGGAAGCCTTTCCCTGACTTTTATGGGCTTTTCATAACATCTTCTATGAATCAGTTTTTCAGGTATGAAATGTGAACACGAATAACAGCTCTTTCCTCCTATTATTTGTCAGGTCTATTTTGACTAGAAACTCTTCAGGGCAGATCTGTCTGTCATATGCAGGCCCTGTGCACAGAACAGTGGTTCCCCGTGGTTCTGGAGGGGAACTAAGTGCTACCATAATATTGTGCTCCAGGTCAAACCTGTCTTAATTTATGGAAGCTCAAATGTGTGGATTTATACACCCATGTAGATTAAAGTCGCCTCCTGATAAGCAAGTCCTGAAAGAGCTGTAGCTCGGATTTTGAAAAAGTTTGGAAAAATGAAGTAAATACTTCAGTGTGTGGTTCCACTGAAATCAGCTCTTGTAGTAACTGCGTGGCAACTCTGAATAATCTCCACATAGGTCTTAACCACTGCATTAATCTTAGAAGATATCTGAACCTAAAGAAATTTCCCATTATTCCCTTTAACATTGGCTTCTTTTTAACCATATACCATAATATAATACAAACATCAGTATGGGGGACTTCATAAAACATCTGTATTTTGATCTGTAACACTCTAGGATCAAAAAAACACCATAATTAAAAAAAGGTTGCTACAGGAAAAAAGAAAATCCCATGTTCAGTTGCCTGTTTAATCTGCAAATGAAAGGCACTGAGCCAGGAAAACACAAAATAAGCATGTTTACCATGCAAATAAGCTTCATTAATAAGGAAGATCCTTATCTGGACCACTCAAAATATTCCACGTGGGTGGATTTTTCTGCCATGAGAAACAAGGTTTTCCTTTGCAATCAGCATTATATAAAGCCATTGGCATCTCCTGGACTGTTTATCAATATATGTGTAAATGAAAATTAGATATAGAGATTAAAAGATTTGGCCTATTTTAATTATGTTAAGGTTTAAAATATGGAATATAAAAAAATATATTCAGGCTAACTTATCAACCTAAAATTATGGTTAAATTTCTTAGTATGTATGTTTTCATTTTTTTTTGTTAATTAAGTGGCCTTATCCAAACTGTATTTTATATCTATTATTTTAGATTTCAACTGATAGTAGGAATACAATATTCTAATGGGATAATAAAAATTTGAAATAGTTAGAATAATCAATCAATAAGGATGACCACTATGAATAAAAATCATAAGTTTCCTGATCTAATTCACTACCAAATGCTTCCATCTAAAAATGGGTTTTAGCTTCGTCCTCAAGGTTTCTGCAACTTCAAAAAGTGACACTGGTATTTCCACTGAAATATCTTCAGTATATTTAAAAGCTTTGGTTGTAAAATTCTGCTCTGGGCCAATACAAAAAGTGTAAGGGGCTTCACACTGTAGTAACTTCTTACAGCTTTAACAGTTTTGTGAAATTTCAGCACCAGTCTTTTCAAGACTTGTTTGTGGAATGGGAAATTTAACTACAAAATCGCAAGGAGCGAGAGTTTTGTCCAAGCCTCACTGAAGTAACAGAAAGACTTACAGTGACAGTGACTTACAGCAGACGGAAAAACTATAGACCTTGGGTATAGAATCTGTTCCAGAAAACACTCATCCGTCATGCCACACTTTTCTTAGTTCTTATGTTCATTTATCGTACTTCTAGAACCGGATTTTCGGAGCCCGGATACGTAAAACTGGCTTACCAGTTATGTGATAAGAATTAGCATAAGCTTAAGATAAAAACCAGACCTCCAGGGCCATACCTACCACTATTACTACTGCTGCCGCCGCTGTTCAGGCATGGGGTAGTATCTAGACTTTCAGGGCTAATCCAGTAATTACCCAGCTATCTGGAATTTCTCTGCTGCCATAACACGTACTTGAAAAACAAACAAACAAAAACACATTTCTGATTGATATGCTCAGATTTTGAGAAGCCCATGACATTTTTACATTGAAAATACATTAGAAAGTGAGGACTTTCGATGAACTCAGTCTGAAGAGCTGATTCTCACTAATCTAAATATTAATAAAACAAGCATGCAGAATCAATCACCGACGATGTGACTGCAGTTGCCTGCCTCTGCCTCAGTATCACTGCAGAAAGTGCTCTTCCATAATGTAGTCTTCAAAAATTAAATAGAAACCATTACATAGACACACACAGAGGAATGATACATGGATTATTATTTTTTTTGCATTTGATCATGTCCTATGCTCAATCTGACTTGTAAAGAATCCAAAACAGTCTAAATCTCAGCAGGGTGGGGTTTTTGCATTCTGCTTTCATTTAGCATATTCAATTGATTTCTTACAATAATTGTTACTAATTTCTTTTTACTGTACATAAATACTTTAATACTTACAAATGAGGCAACAAAGAAAGTCAATTTGACATTTAATGTTCTATAGAGAAATCACAGACACGCTGTCAAGGAATTAATTAAAATTACAGTCACATAATAATGACGCCAACAATAAATACTCATATACAGGTAATAACTTAACTCATTAATTCAGCCAGCACACAGTATAACTATATGAAAATAGCAAACATTTTATATCAGGGCTTAAATGTTCACTCTGTTTTTAATTCTGAGTTTCTTTCCTTGGTTGTTCAAAATAATTAGGCTTTAATGGGATGTTTAAATGTAAATTTATTAAAGAATCCAGAATAAATTGGTTGGAAACTTCCTAAAAACACTTCAAAAGGATTCACAGGCTTTTTCAAGGTCTGCCTTCCTTACAAAAACAAAAATAAAAGCACTGGATGTGTCTTTGCATAGATAGATAGATAGATAGATAGATAGATAGAGGCATACATTAAAAAACACATATTTATGTGTATATCTGCAGATTCAAATGTCTTTTGGCCATTTCATAGAGAAATGCCAGAACACTGCTCCAAAACACTTTTAGGAAAATATAGGATACGTATGTGAACTGTTTTAATTCTAATTAGCAGGAAGTCTTCAGTTTTTATCTGCTAAATTGCGGGACTTCACTTCAGTCCTTAATAGGCAAAACTCCCACGATGAGGAAGTAGCAGATCACTGATACCAGTTTGCCACAGGGAGGACATCCCAAGAGCGTCTGATGTCCTTTTGTGCTGCTGTTTCTGTCAGAGAGAAGCCCCCACCAATCCATCCTTACAAGGCAGAAGTCAGGAAGTCCAAGCGCGTCTACCCTTTACCCAGTGACATATTTAAACCCCTTGCTTTGTCTCTCTTACAGCTGTTTCTGTGACATCATTCTGAAAACCAGAAATGAACCTTGGCCATGGATGCAGTAGCTGCTGCAGGTAACCTGCTGCTAAAACTGGTGACAGTGCCTGCTGCTGATAAAGCAATATCACCCACAGGTCCACGCAACGTTTGGACATTTTATTAACTGATCATTTTAACCCTCCAGAGTTTTCAGTAAAATAGATTTTGTAAGCACTGTGTTACTTGGTGCTTTTGATTTACTGATACGGTCTTTGGTAGGAAACTTAATCAGAGATTCACCTACTATATAGTGCAGAATCACATCGGTGTTGGCAAAAATCATCTCAAGTTAACAGCCAAGAATGGTTTTACTTCTATCATGCTTATTTATTACAGGTGACTTACTGGATATTTAAAATAGTATCTAAAACGAAACAGAATTTCACTAAGCCATATAAGGGAGATTTAGATTGTTCAGTATCTTTCAACGTAGATAATAAATTTCTTTAAACAACTTGCCCTATTTTATGCTTAGTGTTAAAATAGGCCTGATAAATGTTAAAATAAAGCAATGTTTCAAAATTTAATATTTGGTCCACATACACAGTTTCTTCACAAATATCTTATTTCCTACCTTGTAGTAAAACTGTGCTACTTTTTAGTAGGACTGACACATTCTTCATTTAAACCATAACCAACATTTTTCAGTTGTTATTAATCCATAAATTGTCCAGGCTATGCTTTCCCCATAATAAAATACTTTTTTAAACAAGTTACCTATCTCAAGCTGAAAAATATGAACTTGTTTATTATCATTTCCACTGTAAGCATAGAAATCAGTTTGGTACTCATGAGTTTGGTAGAACAGGTTCATTACAAGAACCGTGAAGTGTACAGAAAGTAACGACGTACCACTTTTCCCCTGGGCCTTGTTCTGACAAAAACCTTCTACTGAATGACCATAAAACACTCTAAGGGCTTTAAAGACAAATAAAAATTAAGTTGTGCTCAAAATTGCAGTTACTTTGACTGCCTTGACTTCATGTTTACATAATAAAAGTGTCTCTCAAAAACAATAACCTATTATTCTTAATACTAAGATTACCATTTCATTGGCAAGAATGACAAGACTATAACAGCAATTAATTAACATGTATATTCTGTGTCCAACAATGGCCACATTCTTTACCAAAATTACAAAGTTCTCAAAGTTATCAATTACAGATGAATTGGTATATAGCTTTTTTTTTTTCCCCCTAAGCATCTCAATCAGTAACTTTATCAGCTAAAACATAAAGTTCATTTCTTTGCTACAGTTGTTTTTCCACCTACATATGCCACTGTACCATGCCAGCATCCAACACTATATGTGTGTGCAATAGAATCAGAAACTGTGGTTGCAGGCATGATTTTTTGCCATTTGCCTGAAAAAAATATTCTAAAATTAACGTATTTCCAGGGAAAGAAAAAAAAAAAAGGCAAACCAAAATTGCATCAGAGAGGATAAAGAACAATTTTCAAGTTATGTGACTAATTTCCTGTTGATCTATAAGGCTAAAGTGATTTTTCTAAATTGAGGAATTTTCCAGTAAATTCTCTTTAAGTGCTCTCCTGATGGAGATGATGTAAGGGGGAATTCGAGAACAACATAGATGCCTTGTTTCCACAGCAAGGAAAGGGAACCAGCGAGCCAAGACAGGCTGATAGACCTTCTCATAATTTGCTGTTTCAGGTGAAGGGAACCAACGAGCTGGATACGCCTTAACATAATATTGAACGATATTAGCAGGAAGGGGATCATTAAAGCCAAGATGGGCCATGGTATAATTTTTGCTAAGCCCGTGAAAATACATTTGGCATTACTTGTGGTGAGACAAGAATTAACCAAATTGCTGATTTAGCATAACTATAAGACCTGAGAATGTCTACAGACCGCGGTGGAACTGCTGAACTAACAAATGGCTGATTTAACACAATAAATAGCACATAGGAAAAATAAGGCAGTAACAGCATAGCTAAGACAGCTGCAAAATGAGGGGAAAAGGGAATGTTTGAAGGGAACATTGGCTTTGGAATATGGAATTCAAATGTCAATACGGAATATTGAAATGGGAAAATATGAGAGTTGGTTTCAGGAAACTGGTTTCCCAAAGAAACATTTCCCAGAGGGACAAAGGAACCTCAGTATTGGGAAAGTGACTCAGCAGAAACAGTGAACTGTCAATATGGGAAACTGAGGAAGTAGAGAAGGCCAGAGGTTATGGACTCTTGAAGGGATAAAAGACAACTCGGAGAACTACCAAGGTGGGACCAGCAGAAGCTGCTAGGAAACAACTCCTATGGAAGTGAACACCTCCAGCAACCCGTGGGATGTGAAGCGGGATTCCAGTGGGAGCCCCATGCTTTGAGTGCAGACTCTAAGGACCAACAGCAGCGCCTGATGGGGCACAGTGGGCTGGGAAAGCTCAAGGATTTGGGAATACTTGTCATAACCATGACTCTGTGCCTTTCCCATTTCTGTGGCTGTATGCCGAGCAGTTTGCTACAGCTGCCCATTACAATCAGCATCATTAGAGTTCTCTCATGAGGCTATTAGAGCCATTTGCCACCCACTGCCATTCTTGTAATGACCTCAGTATCCTAATTGTCTGTTGTTATTGATTACTTATGGCTATCTGTCTCACAGTTAAATATTGATAAATCATACTTGCATTTGGTACTGACATGTGTAAATTTATGCAAGCTGTTAATCAATGTAAGTTTTTAAAAGCTCTCCTTTATACTTCATATAGTCACAGCCCCTTTATTCACTGTATCATATGTTGTTCACTCCTCTTTTTCTCCATTTACAGGTCAAATTAGGAAAATTTATTTGCTGCTGTGTATGGAAATCACCCCAGCGCTTTAGAAGAAAGATACATTCCTAGCTAAAGAGGTTGTGGTCAAAATTAGAGCTAATTTAGGAGACAGATACAGAAGTAGAAAGGAAGTGTAAAATACAAGATGTGCATTTCTCAAGGCTCTGGTTTTACTGGCCACTCAGTGAGTCAGAGTTCAGCCAGCACAAGTTGCACCATGTAAAACACACTCCACATCTGTTTTAACATGACTCTTCGAGGCTGGCAGGGGACAGGCTTGAATCCAGAGGTATTGTGAAGGGGGAAACAGTGTGTGTTCAGGACACTGAAGAGCAGCAGGGAAGAACACAGAAAGGAACAAGGTGAGAGAAGCCATTTGAGAAAAAGGCTGGTAGATATGCAGGGTGGCTTGGTCAGGAACAGAAATATAGATGCTGCTGCATTATTTTAATTGCTGGCTTATAGACAGACACTATACCAAACCTTGCAGATAAAACTAGCAAGATTTCACCTTGTTATCGGAAGACTGACCTCTTTTTCCTACTAAGATAGTAAGTCCTCTGTCCGTCCTTCTTTCTCCAGAAAACAATGGCTTCAGTCATGTAAAAGAAAGGTAGTAATTGATTGAAGTACCTTACAAAATTTGGTATGTCAGCAGTTGTACTGGGTGCGGGTGAGGCACTGCAGGGCCTCTGTGAGGAGCAGCTGGGGCTGCTCCATGCTGGATGCAGACACAGTTTCCACAGTGCTCCCAAGGGGGTTGAGTCTGGAAAAAAGGGGTGAGAGGAAGGCATTGTTTTAATTTTTGTCAGTGTCTCTCATTATCCAATTCTCTTTTAACTGGTAATATATTACTTTTCCTCAAGTTGAGTCTGTTTTGCGTGTAATGGTCATAGTTAGGTGATCTCCCTGTCCTTATCTTGACCGACAAATTTTTCACCTCATGATACTGTGACTCGTGAAGGAAAGGTTTGCATGAAACTTCTCTCTCTCTTGGAGTCAGACAGCCGACCTTACTGTGACAACTAACTTTCATGCACTGGTAGACAATGAATCCATCAAATATTTCAACTAAAAGAAGGAAGTATTTTATTTCCACTCACAGGAAATTCTATTGCAAAAGTGTGACTAACTTTTCTGGAATAAATCCTTTGAACTGTTAGACTACTTTTTCCACATTTGTATCCAAACCAATTTCCTTCAGGATAGAAAATCTTGGAACTACAATAAAGAGAAATGAGAGGGTTTTTTAATAGTCTACCACTTAGAACAGCTGTATAATATTAAGTACAACTGACACAAAGCAGCTGAAAACACTCAGTGCAGAGAAAATACCACTTTTCTGCCATGCCTTGATCTCTTTTGTTAAATCTGCTTTCAGTCTGTCAGGATGAACTAACAATGAAAAAGAGTAGAAAAAACTACTTGGCTTGTGGTCTGGTTGTTTGCTTGTTTTTTTAGTTGTTGGTTTTTGTGTTTTTTTTTTTTTTTTTTTTTTAATTTATTTTAAAAAATTTGTCCCATACTTGTATTATTTCACCAGCCAGCCCTGAAACCTTCCCTCAAAGCTGCCCCCATAGGACCAAATTCCCTCAGCAGGTAGCACAGTACTCATTGTAAGGGGCAAGGCATTCCTGCACCCCATGGTGACAGAGGGCATCAGCTGAAGCTTTCAGGAAAGTAACACTTTTTTTAGTTCATGTCTAACTAAAATCATCTCCTTTCCGAAAGTTACTGGTGAGCAGCTACAAGCAAGGCATGAGGTGGGGTACTCAAGCACTGTGGTTAAGGGCAGCTGGAATCAGTCCACTGTTTCGCTCCCTGCAGAGTTCCAAGTGAGAAGCTGAAGTTCATTAAAACCCTAGCTTTGACTACCTTGGCTGGAAATTACAATGCTGGGTTTATTATCTAACGTTTTCCTCTGATGTATATTTTACTTATCATGGATTATGAATTAATAGAGGGATGATTTTAGATAAAGGGATGGAAGGTAAATGTCAGCGGATGATAATACTCTCTGTATCAACATAACTTCTCATGTTGACTCTGTAGAACCTTCCCTTGAGGCTAAACCTGGCAGGCTGTGATTTATGAAACAGTTTAAGGTGTATATTTGATAATCAACTATCCTAATTACTTTGGTCATTATCAGTCTTCTTGATAATTTTGGTTTCATTCCAATATCTATTGATGTCTGTGAGAAGGCTCTGTTTCTATCAAGGGAAAGTAGGCCATATTTCAGTCTAGCTGGGTTTCAATAACTGTCATTGGATCATCTTAAAGAAGTGGAAAGTTCTCAGCTCTAAAAAGCCAAGGACACTGTCTTTGGTCTGTGGCTTTCGGTTTGTTTATTTTCTCTTTTCCTTCCAGACAGCCCCAAGTGATCAGGCTATCAAAACCTGGCACATTTAACAAGCTTTCTGGACATCTGACTATTTATCATGGCACTCAGTCTTGAGGATGGTAGGAGGATAGGCTTGAATTCTAGTTAGTAATGTTTCCTCAACCTGACAATTTTATTTTAGTTTCTGTAAATAATAATAACAATTTTAAATTTTTAAATATAACTTATTATTACTCTTAGGCTTCGTGTCTACACTGCTTTTAAAAATATCTCTGTCTTTTCATGTCTCTCTTATTTTTACATTAACAATTTATTCTCTCACCAGATACAAACCATTTGATGTTGCTAAGCTCACACACAGACATTGTTATTGTTATCAGTATTAGTAATGGAATCATTATCATTCTCATCACTAAAAGAGAGCTCATTATCTGATAAGTCAAAATTTCCTCCCAAAGATCTTGAAGTATTTGATTTTCTTCATTTGTATTCTCAGAAGTCATTTCTTCCTCACTTGCTGGAGATGAAAATGCACCTTCCATAAGTAAGCTGCCATTCTTCTCATTATGCAGCTTTGATTATTAATTTTTCTTTTCTCCTTTGCAGCACAAGAATGATTGCATTTTTAACGGGTTTGTGCCTCCCATGGGATTTTCTTTGAAAAACAGCTACTGAGGTTAAGCTGTGGTTACGTGGGTTTGGGACAGCTGATGGTCAGCTACTAAATTCCATGGGCACTGGCAAGACTGGCAGTGGAACCACAGCATCAGCAGGTGGGAAGGGTCTTGGGGAATACACTTTGGGAAGAATTGATCATAATGACACCAGTGGCCTTTCACTGGGGCAAAAGATGAAAGGTTTCCCTTCTTTTTCACCCAAATTTCTCAGCCACATGGACTTAGCCACAACACTCAGCCACAACAGAGTCCAAACTCCAAAAAGCACCGAACTCCAACAGCTCCAAAGAGCACCAAGCCAGAGCTCAAGGAGTATTTGGACAATGCTCTCAGGTACATGGTGTGATTTTTGGGGTTGTCCTGTGCAGGGCCAGGAGTTGGACTTTGATGATCCCTGTGGCTCCCTTCCAATTCAGCATATTCCACGGTTTTATGATTCTCCTTTTGGCCAAGTGAGTTGCAACACCTCAGACAAGCTTTTCAATGTTTGCTTGCACTGTACAAATGGGTGGCTACTCCCTCTGCCCAGTTCTGCACATATATATGCTAAATTCTTTCCCTCTGTGGACTAAAAACTCCAAGGCTGCTCTTAATCATCACTAGTCAACTGTTCTAGTGGAGAATATTGACTGTCTCTAAATCTGTCTGCAGGATGAAGTTATAGTTTGGCTTTCTTACAACAGATTTCGCTTAATCCCTCTCTGATTTCTTCTTGACACTATACAGAGGGTGAAATTTATTTTTTTTTTTCAGAACTGCTTGTTTGACACGGGAATCCTTTTCTCCTGCATTCATGGTTCTCTTAGAAAATGCTACTTCATTATGTGCTACTCTTCTATTCCTGGGGTCAGGAACAAACATCTCCAATGAGAAGTACCAACACACTGAGTGTGCAGGATATTTGAGAGGAAAATGTAATCAACCTGGGGCAGAGGGGGAGTTGTTTTGTTTTTGTTACTCTGTTTTTGTTCTGCTTTCCGCTCACAAAGAAATATTTCTGATGATGTGGTACAGAAAACTACCTGATTTGTGAGCTGTAAGTGGCCTTTTAAAATTCAATTAACTTTATTTAATGGGTTTCATGCATTTGTAATATCAAGGAGTCACATTACTGAAAATTAGTTTCAGTAATGTTCTTCTGATATTACTGCACAGCCGTTTGTTGCCAAATGGAAAGAAAGCTAATTACTGGACTTAGTTTCTCACACAACTTATTTTGCTTTACCTATCTGCTCTCGTATGACATGAGATTATGTATTCATGCAGGCTACTAAATAATATTTTACATCTGAGATTATCTTGACCCCATTAGAAAACTGAGTCCTTCTATTTGTTTATCCAGGAACACTCACAGCCAGAGAAACAGAAAGGATTTAGATTCTTGACTTCTATTTACTTTTAAGACTTTAAACTCTCAATTTTTACACAAATTATGCCTAGTGAAAGGCCTTTGCAAGCACCATCCTGGCATCAGTCAACAGCCAGGCTGTGGCAGATCTTTTTAACAGCTTTATATACAGAACTCACCATTTCTTCCCAATGTACTGAGCAAAGACTACTTAATATTTAATTCAGATAGACATTTGGAGGAGAAATCCAGACTGAAGTCATGTTTCAAAGCTTTAAACTTTGCTTCTTCCTAGAAATAACACAAATATTTTAAGGATCTGGAATATTTTCATGTATCTTATAGCTCATTTCTTAATTTGGAAAAGTGTGGCTTTAAAATGTCACACAAGTATTTTGCCTATTATGGAAATGTCAGTATTATATAATAAACTTGTTAAAAATAAATTTAATGTCTGGGAACAAAATTAATCCATTTCAAGGCCACCAGAGTCACAGCCTGATTGGAAAGATGGAAACCGAGGAGTGACAATTTTTAAAGATACATGACAAGCATATTTCATTATCACTACATTGACTGCACTGAATCTGAAAACAGCACTGGGTTTTGTTTAATGGGAATTCACATTTTGTTTGCATTTTGCTATGAATTGCAGGCTGGCCAAAGCTAAAAAAAGCAAAATTAAACATGGACAAAACGAAGGCAATTTAATTTTAAATTTATACCTGTTTTCAGAAGAGAGACTGCATACAGCATGTCACGTATCTAGGTTCATTTGAGACAGAGCTGTGACAGATTATAGATTTTTCATAAAAAAATCATACTTAATAGATATAACTTTTGCACTACTTATCTACTTTTCTGTAATGATCAACACAGAGAGTACCCTATGCTGGCTAAATAAGATATATTGCATGAAAACAATAAGAAATAGGAAAAAAATAATACAAGCCAAACACAAGCCCTTTCATTCCCTCTCTCATCCTAACGTCAGCCTAATCTGGCTGCTCTGTTACCTAGTAGAGAAACTGGATGCTAATTACATTAAAAGCCCAAACCAATAAACAAGTAACAACTTGCATTTACACATTTTAACGCCTTTCATGGGAAAAAATATATCGAGAACTTAAAAACTTTACATGAACTCTCTCTCTCTAGATATATATTTGTCATGGGAAACAACTACAACTAAAAATAAACATTTACTTGACAATGTACAATACTTAAGAAGGAGTACTATCTGTGTTTAACTGTACATTTTAGAGGAAATTACATTAAAGTTTTCCCAAAAGACTTACAGAAAGAAGATTTCTGCACTGACCTGAAGGACACCACCGACAGAAGCAGGATGCTGGTGGGTTCTCTGAGGTCTCCTGGGCACCTGCTGCCTGGACTGTTGGTTGTTCTGCCCGAAAGCCAACAGTCTAACAGAGGATGCAGCTGGTCGTAGAGCAAGCCAGATCTTCCCTGAAACCTGGTAGTGACCTAGTCAGATGATATTTTATTTCCTGGTGACATTCATTCACACCTCAATTCTTGTGAGGTCAGCAAATATTTAATGTGGCAAAGAAGATTCCATATGAAATTAGGCATGGAGAAAGCCGTGATATAATTTTTGATTACTTACTCAAAATGATGGGGGCATTAATTAAAACAATAATTTTCCCTTTCATTTTATCTGCGATAGACCAAAACGCATTGCCAATGTTTCTGCTTCTATTGTGATTTTGGAATGCAAAAAGTTCTTACCTGTGTATACTCACAACACGGATTACGAAATACAAAAATGCCTTATTTGTTATCAGCTGGATCCCCTAGAGGTGATTAAAGAGTTCTTGAAAATATTGAATTTAAAGACCTTTAAGATTAATGTCTTTCCAATAAAAAAACCTGATATTTTTCTTACATCATTTCAAGAAAAAAATATTAGAAAATGACAACCACTCTTCCCCTAATGGTGGCAATATGGCTCTAGCAGAATACAGTTACAAGGATTTTAGTTGTGTGATATTCTTTTTGCTGGTGCAACATGAAAGATTTTTGAGTTAGATATTTGAGTTAGAGATTGTACAGAGCAATTCTGAAAAACTTAATTGTTACTGAATTTGCCACAGGGAACAGTAAGATAAAAATTCTAAAGTAGGAACGGGAGACTTTATTTTATTTGTCATAAGCACTTGAAGTCTATTATGGATATAAGTCTATTAACTTTTCTGGAAAAATGTTGCAAAATATTATACTTTAATAATACAGGGAGGTGTTGGAGTCACCATCCCTGGAAGTGTTCCAGAAATGACTGGATGTGACATTTAGTGACATGGTTTATTGGACAAGGTGGTGATCTGTCAAAAGGTTGAACTCAATCATCTTGGAGGTTGTTTCCAATATTAGTGATTCCATGATTCTATGATTCTGCAATTAATGAAGTTCATAAATTGCATAGAAAAGGATCTCCTGACTATTCGTAGTTAGATGATTTCACAAAGACTTTGGGGACAACTGCATGTCAAAACATATAGTCAACCAGAAAATAAAAAGGTAAAAACCAAATATGTATGTCATGCAAAGCAGTAAACGTGTTGAAAACAGGTAATATTTTTACCTGCAGGGCAGAGGTACAGAGATACAGCCACGGCAAGCACGGCAGAAGAACCTCAGCACAGCAAAAGTGTATTTTCCCTGTGGAAGAACCGCTCCAACAAAAATTGTGAGTGTTCCCACATTTGAATTGGATCATTTTGGGTACTGCTTTGCTTTGTTCCTTCCCTCAGGCTCCTTTGACAGGGCTCTGTGAAATAGCGTGGTAACTTCGTGTTTACAGGGGGGTACTCGTGACCTTCTGGGGGCTCTGCCTCTGAGGGCAGTGGGCATCTTCCGGCTGGTTTAAAGAGTTTCTCTCTGATTCACAGCCCATCCTGTGGCATACAGAAAAGCAGTTTTCTAGTGAACACAACAGTGGACTGGAGGGTTTTTTTCTGAATTCCCATGAACAGCTCTGGGCATTATATTTATGCTTAATTTCCCCACATATATAATGAAACAATAATACTTACTGCTTATGATAAAGCACTTACCCAACCTGAAACATCTAAACGGATCTTTGTAGCCTTCCAGCTGCTCCAGATATTGTCCTTCTGTGCTCTTCCTGTTCTGCTTTGACATAAAATGCTGCACAAGCTTCAGACTTTCAAGTATCATTCACAGATTCAGCCACTTTTGGTTCTAAAATAGCTTTTCTGTCCTTCATTTAGAGTGAAAAAATCCATGTAGCATTGAACACGTGCTAGAGTTGCCAGGAGATAAATGGTCTTTGATTTTAAATGTGTATTAATGGGTCAATATTCTCCTTTCTTACCATATACAGATCACTCATTAATTATAATGTCACTATAGCTGCAGAATGAGTTTGACCTTATTCGTTCAGCACCATGTTTTAGTATTAATAGTTTTTGTTCTTAACAGCAATTGGGAAATACAGCCAGACATGCTGAATGATATATTCCTCTCTTTATAGCATGGCTCTACCAATTCAAAAAATGCAATATGAAAGATGGTGTCAACAACAATTTATTATTTTTTAAAAATAATTACTAGATGTGCTTGGTGCTGGGGTTATATAAATTTAATACTGACCTGCAAAACTGTTTTCTCCTATGTCTCCAAATAAGAAAATGTACCAAGTTAAAGGGTAGCGTGTGGGTAATTTTTCAGGAAGTATAATGTCTTCAATTCTAAGCAAACAGGGCTTTGGTCTAAAATTCTAGTGCTGTAAAATACCACAAATTAACTGATTTGAGTTAGTCAATGCATTGTTTATACCAGGAAGAAAGGAAGCACAATAGGAATATTCTGCAATGGGTGAAATGGGGATGAACTGGAATGCAGAAACACATTTGCTAAGGAAATACGGCAGTGGTTCACCACGACATTCCCAGGCATTGACAAAAAGAATGCCACAATGAAAGGTTTTATGCTGGAGAAAATAATCATGAGATAATAGTAAATTTTAACTGGACAATGTTACAGAAATATTTTATTCAGCCCAAAACAGTGAAGTTTTATCAGGAATTTCATTCAAGCTGTACAACAATATCAGTGTAACACTTCATTTGAATGGGTGGGAAATAGAAAAGAAATAATGGAAGGTGTCATTACAACAGTGTCAAGTCACAATGTCCTTGAAACCAATTAGGAATCTTCTGCAGGAATTTAAATGACATCAGAATAGAGATTTATGCATAAGGAGTTATAAAGAAGAGAAACTTATTAAATAGGTTAAATTTTTTTCATATAAAAAATACAGTATTCCTTTTAAGAACTGTGATATAAGAAAATAACTACATGCCTTGAGCTAATACATTTCTGTATTTACATTTTCTGTAAACCCAACCACAGTGCGAAGAAATTAGACATTTTAAAGGCCACTGAACACTGGAGATGTGGAATCAGCACTAGGTTATTTAGCTCAGGTTTTCAGACTGTTATTTAGGGGAAACACACTGCTCAAGGACTCTGCAGCTCACACATTGTAACATTTGGTGGGCTACTCTGTAATAAAACAGTCTGAAATATAAAAAGCCAAAATGAAAGTAAAGCCTCCCCAAATCCCTCTGTGAACAATCCCCATCTCCTAAAGTCTGTTTTTTTCCTACTGAATCATTGTCTTTTTCTTGTATTTGTTTCCAGGTTCATTGATTTAAAATACTGGTTCCAGCTATTTTTACAGTTAAGCATTTCCATCTCTGTTACTTGAAAACAAGAATAATTCCAAAGGTTTCATTGTATTAGCACTCTGCATGTCTTTCAGTTTCACTTGTTGATAAAGACCTTCAATCACTGTGAGAACTGAAAATAAGCTGAAAATCAAGTTCAATTTTGACACATTGCTTTAGTTGGCTTAATTTAAGCATAAATGCATAGATGCTTATTTGAGTAACGCTGTGCCCTGTGGACGCTTAAGCACATGGGCAAGAAGGATCCTCGTTACCTTACCTGAAGCGTGATATTATTTCCTCTCAAAATAGTTATTCCACAAGAAATATTACCAGTGCTGCGATAGATCATGAAGAGGATTTTGTTCTTTTCTATGAGGAAAGGTTGGCAAATGTCAAGGTGTGTAGGACCATGGATACACTGCTGGGAAATGAAATAGTCTTGCAGCTTGTGTTATTTAACAAAACAGTGACCTGTCCTAAAGATGCTGCTCTCAAGGACACTTCAGGAGGAAGTGCATTGAAATGAAATTCCAGCAGTAACACAGGCAAAAACATTGACTGTAAATCAGGGAAGCTGTGTAGCACAGCCTGCCAGAAGGCTCAGACTAGTCTGAAATTTCATGTCATCTTACCAGATTTATAATTATATGACTGGGTACAGAGTCGGACTTGCCATCTTTGATCCAATAAAATATTCAGGCCCATTATTTTCAACTTTAAATGCCCAAGTGCCTTCTTTCAGAGTCAAATTCACCCCAATGGTATGAACTTCAGAGTGATTCTGGTGACTTGTAGAGCCCTTTCCCATTTACCCTATAGTAAGTGGAGTGACTGTGACTTTAAACTAGTGTAATTGGGAGTACTTGGCTTTTTAAGCCTACTTCTATTTTTAAAATCTTCTCTGTCAAGTTTCATGAGGTCAGATGTGAAGATGAATTTGTTGTTTAAGCTTCTTCCTCCTGCAGGCAAAAAGCTTAATCATTTTTTTCTACTGACCTTGTCTTGTCTAAAGATGAGTCAATGAATCAAGTTATGAATGATATATCATGAATAAATGATTTATGCCGGGTCAGATCAAATATGATGTATTACTTAGGTCCTTGAGTATTATTGCATATAAAGATTTATCCAAAGTGTCACACAATTGGTCAGGGAGAGAATTCTTAAGTCTTTGTACATCCTCTTGGAAAAAAAGCCCCTCCAGTATATAACTGTTCTCTGACTAGAGAAATTTATCTTGGCAAAAATCTCTGTCTTTGACAAAGACTTAAGAAGGACAGTCCAGCAGTTACAGTTCTCTGATGGAAAGCAGGAGCTCCAAAGTATCCCTGTATTTCTCTTTCTTAGCAACCTCCCTGCACCTTAGTCCCACTATCTATAACAGGGGAAAAGAGAAAACCTCTTTAGGTCATAAGGGTGCTGTGACACTCACCAGCTTAGAGACCCCGAGGTGCTCATACAACACAGCAATTTATTGTTAGGCAAAATTTACAGGAGTCATTTTTTGCCGTAATAAATTTATTTACTCGTTCAGTACAACTTTCTGTCTGGCCTTCACCATACGGATCACTCCTTACTGATTCCTAACAGTTATTAGAATTCAAACACCTTCTCTGATACATGATTTTTCAAAAAAGAATTATATTGCAGCAGTAGCCAATGCCCTCTCTTAAGAGATTTGATTAAACTAGTAACAAACTTGGAAATTAGTTCCTCGCATGGGCTAGATTACATCCCTGAATTGAGTTGGCTGAGGCCTGGACATAACGTCTGCAAAGACAACTGGTGCAGAAAAGCCGTTAAAATGACCTGCTAAAATAGTCCGGGGAAAAAACAACAAACAAACAAACAAAGAGTTCTATTAGCCCTTTCAAATTAATGCTGTTCCCATCCTTCTTCTGTAAATCTGATGGTTTGTGGTTTCGCTCTCCCACGTATTTAACTCTGCTTCCCAGTTACCATTAATGGTGCCAACACTGCCATATTGTGAAGGATCTTCTAACCATCACCCAGATCACACCTTGTGACGTAATCTGTTCTACATCTACTTAAGGAGTTACCCATCATGGTCCATCATTCATTTTCATTTATTCTAGATTTATAAATTTATATCAGCACATCTAATCTAAAGCAAATGAATGTATTCTGAAAAGGCTGTTTTCTGAGAAGTATTAACAGATGACAGAAAAGTTGAGTAAATATAATTATTTAGACAAGAAACAGTTCGTCTTATCCTGAAAAGGCTTCCCAGCAAGAGCTAAACCAACAGTTGGTTATTGCATATGGATGGTGAAGCCCTCATGGAAATAACAGCAAAAACCATGAGGAGACCAATCATCTGTCAAATATTTTGCACTGCACTGTGACCAGCCCTGAGTACCTGCAGTCAGTTTACAAAGCTGTACCAAATTTCACAGCCTTGTCAGCTCCTTGGATGGCCAGCAAAGTAACTGAGGCAGAATTCTGCCAATCTTAAAAAGCACAGTTAGGAGGTACAAAGCTGGCTGAATGAAACCCACGAGGTTGCAGCCAGTCACTACCAGTTTTTATCTCTAAATCTAACAATGCAGCATCAGTGAAGTGTGCTGTGGAACATCAAGTTAAATTCTTCATAAATTAATAAAAATGTTACATGCCGTGAATTTATGTATTGGATTTTCTTACTGTAAAAAGAATTATTTAAAAAGCTGCCCTTTTTATTTGAACTGCTACTTTCCCTGCTATTTTATAATGGTGAATGATAATGAAGTTGTCATTTTACATATAGGATAATAAACTGCCTTGCTATGAATACAAGGCTATTACTCACTCATAGGGCCCTGATTATGTTGTGCTAGGAGAGCGTGACAAGTGCTTTATGAACGGCACAGTCCTGAAAGTGAACTCAGTCAGTGCTCATTACAGGGTCATCCTCCCAGAATCTGAAAACGTGAACTTCATGCGTGGGGGTACGCTCTGATTTTTCACACTCTCTGTATAAGTAACACCTGCATATCAAGGTCTCCCAGCGTAGTTCTGCATCTTCATTTCAGATAACGCAGTGATCTTTCACTTTAGGAAATGCAGTGACACATGACATATGTGAAAACTTACTCAGCTAATTTGACCATCTTTCATATACAGTCCCACGCTGACAAACATCTGCCTGTCAGCCAGGCTACAGACAAATCCATCTCTACAAATTCTTACTCTGAGGTCTATTAATATTCAGAGGAAAACAAAGAAATACAGTTAGAAATATGAAGTTTTTTTCTGGTAGATGAAGACAAAAATCTCCTTTTTTTTTTTTTTTTTTTTTTTTTTTTTGGTTCTTGTTTCTCTGGATGCCATATTCCAGTTTGGAATATAATAGCTCATTTCTGATAGGTAGTAGACATTTCAGTGTCTGACTGGTCCCACGGCAGTACACCTTCTCACACATTACAACTTGCACAAATCAATGTAGCTAGGACTTAGATCAGTTTTTAACCCTAATTTTTTCCCTGTGTGTTGTGTAACAATCTCCACAGGTTTATACTATCAAAGCAAAATTTCTCAGTCATTTTGACTCTTCAATATTGACACAATATTTACCTATTTTGTTTCACATACTAGTTCTTTAACTAGTTCTTACATACCAGTTCTTTAACTTCCATTCTAAATTGCATAACCATGTGAACACTTCTACTGTTTTAAGTTTTGTATTTTATATTTGTGTATTTTCAGCTCTTACAGTATATTTCTGCCTCTTATTTCCCCGCCTTCATGTGGAAGATACAGTGACACAGTTCTGATAGGGCACTGTGCTCCTCATCTTCCTCTCTAATCACAGCTAGGGGATACAGGATACTGTATGACACTGATTATACAAAATAAAAGCAGGTAACTGTTTAAGGGAGCCATCCAATTTTAGCTGAATGCTTACTATAAAAAAACAAAACATGTTCAGAGGAAGTAGGCATTGGCATGGTATTAATTCCAACGTGTGTTCTCTTTTGAACAGGAAAAGTAACCCTTAACCCAATGGGATAATTCCTCTCTAGCACAGCTCTGACCTCAGTCAAGTACACCAAAGATGAATTGGAGGCATTGACCAGAAACCTTGCCAGATTTCTCTTGAAATGAGATAGTCAAGCAATGTCAGAAATGCTTCCCTTTGTTCGAGGCTGAGCTACAAACAGCAGATCAGATCTTCACTTGATGCAAGCTGACAGCCTTCAAAGGAGTGATCTTGGTTTACAACACTTGAGATACTGCCCAGAGCCTCTACAGCTGAGAGGAGGACCATCAGAAGAGATTGAAGTTTGTTAGAAATAAGGTCAATTGACTGCTCAAGGTCACTACACTGAAAGAAATCTTTGCTTTGGTGCCTTTGTGTTTTTGCCTCAACAAAGTCTTTAAGGCTTTTAAAGTTCAGATATTTAGACCCAGCTTATCTTATCCAGTACCAGGATCATCCATTCCATCTCCTTTTAGGAGAAAATGGTGATCCACTTGTTGGTACTAAGGATCTCAAAACCAATTCTGCTCACAGCACCACTTTCATAGTCACTTTTATACTCTCTTCTGATGGAATACAGAAACTACCTCTCAAAGCTCTGAATTTCACTTTCAAAGACAGGATTTACCACTGTTTCTAGCGTTAAAGCCTTGGCTATTTCATACCTTCCCAAACCAAACAGATCAGTGTGGGGCTGAACTGCTCTTGCTGGTCTCCAGTGCATTCAGAACAGATTCAGAGCTGGGCAAACAGGCGCCAGGTTCTGGCAAAGGCAGCCCTCCACCCTCTGCTTTCTGGTGCCTGGTGCAGCAGAGCTGCCTGACCAGCACCTGCCCTTCCCAGGGGCCACTTCTGGCACTCTTAGGACTTTGAACCCACTGCTGGACCCATCAGAATTTGGCCAGAATCTATTTCTACCCTCTTTGGGCTCATCAGCCAGGTATAGAAACAGTTCACTGTGTCAGCGCCGAATTGTTCATTACTTCAGTTGCGTGGTTACCATACGTGCACTTCATGTAAAATGCGAAAGCCTTCACAATTACATGATCCTATAGACTTCCATCCACATGGGTCTTTTTGCTACTACTTGATAAGAAATAAAGGTGCAAGAAATGCAATAGCAATCTCAAGGTTAATGGAATCAGTGGAGAAGTTTGGTTATATTCCCATTCTCTTGGACAAATCTGGTCTACCAAGCCTGACTACTTAGAATGCTTGTATGTTAAATATACTATTTTTTTTTTTAAATCCTTTCTCAGATAGATACTTGTTGAAAGAGGGTAATTACAATCTCCTAATCAGAGCCATAGAAGAAGATTTTGGTACCCAGGTGAAAAAACATTTTGTTTCAATGCCATTTTTCGTTAGTATTGACTTCCACAGATCTATCAGCAGGAATTGCAAATCAGGTATTTGCCTAAATTTGTTGATACACCGGTGGCTTCTATTTTCATGGTGCAAGTTTACGTGGCTAAAAGGAAACATATCCTGAAGGAATATGTTTTAGAAATTAATCTTTAGCATTACATGAGATATTCTAGTCAGAGCTGCACTTTGCACAGAGTTCATTTATCAAACAAGGTTAATTATCTAGCCATGATTAAAAATATTAACAAGGTATCCCTTTTATTTTTCCTTTTAATATAGTGAACAGGAAAGGAGTTTCAAAAAAAAAACCCCGACAAAACCCTGTCCAAAATGGAAATAAAACTTGGAAACACACATTCTTTTACAATGACACTATTCATTACACCTCTCAAGTTCACTGCAAGTATACAAAACCCTCCAAGTTCTCATATACAAGATGGAATTAATATTTTCATGAGATAAAAAACACCCTATAATCTCTGGACCTTTGAACTACAGGAAAAAGCCTGATCATCTGAATTTCAAATAATCTATTACATATAATCAAGATTTTCAAAAGTGACTGGTTGATCTCTTTCTTCAGATAGCATTAAGGCTGTTCAGTAGCTTTGTTTTGTATTTTATTTTAAGAGTCTCATCCTGAATACTTTTAAGTTTGACCCAAAGTCTCTATCTACTTCTCAAAATTTATGTTCTCAAAAGCATGCAAGCACAATTTCTTCCCACCTGAAACACCAATTATCTGAATATCCGGGCTTTCCATATATCATCCTCCCTAAAAGTGGATAATTCAAAGTTTACCTCTCAGTAAATTATCACATCACAGCTTCTGAGGTTCTGCCTAGCTATTATTCTCCTTCCTTGCCTTTTTCCTTCTTCCCATTATGCTTTAATGCCCTGGGATCCACATTACTGATTCAGCAGCTTGAGAGGCATATGCTGCAGCTTACTGGCAGAACCAATTAAAGAAAGAACGAAAAACCAACCAAAAAAATCAAATTAATATAATTTCAAGACATTCAGTGCAACGTACATTACACACATCTTCATATTCCAGTTTCATTTCTTTCAACAATGTAACTACAGAAAAAAACATTGTCTAGTTCACAACTGCTTTAACAAAATTTCTATTATTGAATTCCAGCCCACAGTGCCTTCCGTACAAACACTCTCACAGACTGCAAAAATCATATTCAGAGCACAAACCAACAAAATGTGCTTCTTAATCAAAGTACGTAGAATCCACTTACATTAATGGCCAACGTTGCCTTTTTATTACACTATGTTATAAAAGTACAAATTGATACAAAGTAAACTAATTTTGCAAATAAGCTACTTTATTCAGACTCAACATTCTATAACATGTTATAAAAATCAACCTTTCATTGCACATTTCCACATAACATGATATTTATTGGTTTCCAGGAGTCACTGCATCAAGTTTATATTACTTCATGGTCAAAAAAACCCATAGTTACTTAGTATTCTGCATTGACTAGCTATCAATTGTGGCAACTTGATTTTACTACATGAAAATGTAGTAGATGGAATGAAGGAGTCATCACTCAGGTGTCTCGCATTCTATGTCAATGCTTGACAAAGATAACCCAATTTGACAGCTGCTCTTTTGCATACAAAAGGCAGAAATACTTGCATATTCCACCCACCTAGGTAAACTCTGTAAGGTGTTACTGGCTGAAAAATAAGGATTTTTGTTGAGACTAACATGGACACTGAGAACAGCATCTGAGCATTAATCTCACAGGTGCAGCAATGAGGACATACAATACATTACCATACATCTAGGTATGAATGCAATGCTAAAATCTGGCTTTTAACATTACCAGATCTGTGCTAAAACCCCCAAAAATATCTGTTCCTAGCACCTTAATTTGTGCTAGCTCTCACTGTATGCAAATAGTTAAGACACTTGGATGTGAAGCATTCCCTGAATTCAATATAGTTACTGTGTATATGGAATCACATTCATTTTCTATTTGTCTCGAAATAACAAATCACAATATATATGATAAGAGTACCTTGCATATTAACTCAGATAAACTGCAAATGGAAAACACAGAGAATTTGCATTCATCTTATTTGCTCTAAGTATGAAATATTAAGGATCTCCTTATTTCCCCTCTAGTGGATTCACAGACTACAAGAAGTTTCAGCTGTTGAGAACATTAAATGAGACTGCATGGAAAAAAAAAATCAAACCAGTACCCAAAACTTCTTCAGAATCCTCAGTGCACAGACTGAAAACACCAAACGGTTGGGAAGCCCTTACAAGTATTTTATTTATTTCTTTTAAATTTATTTTTTCCAAGGATAGGGGGCACCAGCAGTTTTTGTAGCAAGTTTTGTTAGCAAGTCAACACATCAGTCAGACCTGTCCATCTCACCTTGGTGTCACTCAGACCAGTATTAAGACTGTGCTACATAAAAGCCTAGTGGGGCTACAAGAGACACTAATTAAAAACAGTGGAAATGCACTTACTGTTCAGAAAACCCCGTAACATGCCCCCTATAGCAAGAGCTTGTAGCAGTGCTAAGAGCACTTGGGATTATGTTCCTGTATCACCAGGATTCAGGAGGAAACAGCTTCAAATGGGGGAAAACGAGCAGATCTCTGCAATGCTGCTCCAAAAAAAAATTAGTGGCTCAAAGCCTCACATTGCACACCTACAGCATGGCATGGTAAAGGCAGCCACTCGAGCAGATAATATCATATACAGTAAGAGGTCAGTGAAGAACCTTCCTTTGAAACACCACTCAATTCTATTAAATGTTCCAGGAATGATCAGGCAAGACGGCACTATACTGTCTCAACACAACAGGTTTTCCATAAACACTAAAGGCAGCACACTTTTAAAGGAAAAATAAAGACCATTTTCAAAGGCTTGCTGGAAAATAAATCAGAGAGAAGTAGCTTAAACAAAATTCTAATCTATTTTAACCAAATGCATTAGGCAGGTGACTAAGCACATACTACATTTACACAGCAAAACTGTTGTTCCACACCTTTATTCTGATTAAACTTCTAAGCTCTTGTATTAATTCCAATCTGTGAAATACATTTGTGCATTAATCCATGCCAACATTTATGATAGCTATTAAGTTTATTCTAGATTATATCACTTGTACCTACTCATTTATATCCTGCCCTGTGGGTTTACTTAACATTGACCAAGAGACTTGCCCATTTTAAAAACCCCATATATTCTTGCTTGTAATAATCTATGTTGAGAGATTAAAGAAAATAGATTCAACACAAACAAATGATATTCTGATACCGAATCTTTTTGGAGATTCCAGAAATGGGGTCCAAATTCTGCTGACCTCGCTTGTATGGAATAGTACCCTGATAAGCAATCACAATAAAGTCAACCCTGCTGAAAACAAAAGACCAAGTCAGTATGCCTGAGGGGCAACACAATCTTTGAGCAAATCTGCGTAGGTGTACATTTTCTCCAGTTATGACAAGTGTGTACGAGCAATTGTAGAAATAACCAGCAGCAATGGGATTAAAATTAGAAAAAAAAAAAAAGTTAGGCTTGATAGCATCATACTTTTAGTAAACATACAGTCTAATTTAGATATTCTTAAAGCCTTTGCTTCCCGAATGAGTATTCATTATTCTTAGGCACTTCCTAGGCTCAAGTGTGCATTTTCAAGTAGAGGTTTGGGCATATGGCTTGAGTCTTTATCATCCTTAATAATTTAAAACACTGTAATACAGTATAATTACACACATAACTTTTGTATGAAGCCATCGTGTAATGAAAGGTGCTGGATGGCATGTGCAAGGTCAGACAAATTACATGCTTACATACTGCTTGTTTTATTTTGTAGACGGGGAGTAGGTTGTACCAACTCTGATTAAGTCTATAATTTCTTATTCATCCAACTTCAGAAAGTTTATTTCAAAACTTTCAAGATTATCACCTGCCTACACTGCTATTTTTGAGTAGATTTCCTGGTCCAGACATTAAAGGGAAAGATGACAGGAAAAAAATACTTTGCGGGCCTCAAGAAAATCTGCTTCCATTCAGTGAAGTTATAATTGAAAACCTACTGTTTGCAGAGACTCAGAAGAGAACACTTTGAATTTAACAAATGATGTCTCCTTATCCATTTGGATCTGAGCATGACTTTTCCAACACTTTTAGCTCTTTAATATGGTCAGCTGTAGCAGGAACAAGAATTGAAACTTAAGGGAAGTGAGTTCAGAATCAAATGGTGAACAAAAAGCATGACTGAGATCAGAGTGATAAAAGAGGGGGATTAATTTGGTAGCTAAAAAATTAAGAGGGAGCTTAATTTTGGAGAAGGTGGTGTCAGAGGGAGAAAAGACAGTCAGATGGTTAAAGCCACCCAAATCTATCTCTGCATTGGTATCCAAGTAATTATCATTATTCTAGTGTTTAACAGACCGTAACTACTTTTGTATTTTATATTTCTGAGACACGTATTTGCACTACTGGAGACTCTATCCCAAATTTTGTAGATTCAGAGCTCCAAAAGAGGACACTTTACTACATTTTGAACATTTATAGTGCTGTTTTCCAAATTCAGGTCCCAAGCATCTTAAAATGAGATTTGTTTCCTATCACTCACCTTTCCAGGATTGGCAGAATACTGCTAAAATGTTACAGAGTGCCAGAGGGAAAGAACATCTTCCACACTGTGCTTGTTTCCTGAGATAGCATCCATAACATACCATAATGTCAGAGGTACCCACTACTGAGTAACACAGATAACAGCTCCAGCACAAGGCTTTTGAGGAAAATCTTAACTGCTACCTTGAGAACAGAGGCCCAGACACAACAATGTTTACAGCATTTAATAACTTTTAAAGCCAGAATGACCCATACCATTATCTTGCTGTGTAACACAAACCATAGAATTGCACTGAGCTCCCAAAGTTTGATTAAAGTAGAAACATTCATAGCACATAGTTACACATATGCTGACGGATAATTTTCCTCCCTAACGCATTTATTGTTCTCCATCAGTATCCTAAGTTATACAGAAATCCTGTAACTGGGGACCAGGACTGTATAAAAAGACGTCAGAAGAAAGATATTAGTTTCTAGAACTTAAAAATAAACTCCACGTCTTGAAGGACAAATCTCCTCATACAAAGTTTTCAACATTATCAACTGTGAGATCCCAGAGACCTTGGCCAAGAGTTTTCACTAAGTGAAATGCTGGTTATCTTTTGAATGCTTGCAATAAAACTAATAACAACAATTTAACAACTAAGAAATATAGGAAGAGCTATGGAGAAACTGTATCTACAGAGAAACTGTATCTACAGGAGGATGAAACACTCTGAGGGTGACCACACACAGATTGCGCAGAGAGGCTGTGGAATCTCCATCCTTGGAAGATATTCAACAGTAATCTGAACACAGTCCCTGGTGGGCAGCTGTCTTTAGGTGACCCTGCTTGAGCAGGGAGGTTGGACTAGATAACCTCCAGTGGTTCCTTCTGTGGTATCTGAGATTTAACCTTTCCCCACCTGCTGTTGCAAGAACTGAGGTCAGCTGCAGTATCTATTTTTTATATCTCTAGACTCAAATACTTTCCTAAAAGGTAAGTGAAGTAGTGCAAAGTGTTTGCTAATTTTCTCATGTAGTTATTACTTACATTTATGTTTATGTAGCTGTATCATATCACTGCAAGTAAGTTAATGTTTATACAACGTTTTTAAGATATAAAGCCTTTGTGTGCTCTTGTATTCACTCAGGTACAGTTTTTTGTGCATGATAAAAACAATTCACTGCCTTTTTTAAGGCTAGTACTCAAAAATCCAGCTCTCATGTACTTTTTATTCATCTGAGTTGATTGCACTTCAGCTTCTTTATGGACTCTTTAAAACATGCACTAATAAAATCTTATTAGCTTTTTATTATCAACTGTCTCAACATACAAATATTGGAAGCGGCAGGGATTTTCTGGTCACTGCGAGCATGACTCTAGATTAACTAGCAATCAATGTGTTTGTTATACTGTCTCTGGCAATTGATGTTTCTGAAAAGGTAAAAAATTTTTAGCATCATTCAGGCAATCTGCAGAGATAATTTTGCCTTTAAGGGCGCTCCGTTTATTTCCACACAACACAGGAATGAAGTCAATCTGGATAAGTTGCTATGATTTACTAACACCTCCCTTTAGCTGATGTTCCACAGCTGGCTGGGCAAAAATTCTATGTTAGAAACACACCAGGTACTTAGGAGCTTAACTTGCTATAAATTCTTTGAAGTCAATAGGTAGGATTTAAAAATCAATGGAAGGATATGGCTCAAAAGTGCTTCTTCCAAAGCCATAACGATACAAATATTATCACTGAGCACTCACTTATATGTAAGATCTGAACACTGAAATAAAAGCCTAAAAAAGATATATACATGTGTGAGATGACGTTGAAATCAATGCATTTAAGTCCCTAAATAGCTCATCTGATTAATCTCACCAACAAGAACATCTGAATGTCTCTAGAATAGAAAGGCATTTTACAATAGCAGTGCTTTCTTGGTGGAGCACTTTGAAGTCCGGTATCTTAAAAGTTTTTATAGAAGGACATTGTGAGAAAACAAGATAAATGTTTTAGTGAGGAATTACATGGTTGAGAAATCATACATGAGGGATACTCCTCCCAGTAGATTTCACTGATTTTGCATGAGTAAGCTTTGGTTACATTAGACGTGGGTTTGGTGGAACATAAACTTTAAGGATGAGGAAGCAGTTGTTAAATTTACCTGACAGAGTTAAAGAAGGTGTTAATCTCTATTTTTGTTCTCCTAATGGTACCTGACACTATATCTTTCAGGACCACAGGCTTTGGCTCCCCAGTGAGTCAACAAAAAAGAAAATATTTGACTACGTGAACTGTTAGAAGAACGTTCCTTATTACAAGTATCATTCAAATGCAGCATGAACAGTACATCCCCAAATTCTATCAAAAAATAAACACACAACTCAAATGTGGATATTCCAAACACTTAAGTATTACAATAATCAAAAGTATGCAAACAAGAGGATGAACAAACATCATAAACAACGTTACTCTTAGGAAGTCAAATTCTCTCTGCAGTAAACAGAACCGGTAGCAAAAAAATCATCATTAAAAAAATAAAAATCATTAAAAATCATCATTAACTCTTGCTTATCAGATGCCAAAGAAAGATAGAAGTCTAACTTTATGCAGCCACACTGACTAGTGTTGAACATATACCCACTGCAGCAGTAGCTGTACAACTGCCCAGCTCTGGCTCTGGTAAGACCTGCGGTGTTTTGCCCATTATAAGATAATAACTTGAAAGAAATGCACAGATATATGTACCCAGTCCTGGGTCATTGCTTAGAGAGGCCTGTTTGCCAATGACTTTGGAAAGAGAAACCCAGATCTGTAAACAACTCTTACTACTTGCTACGTGAACTTTCAAAAGTCTTTCATCAACTTGTGCACTTTGAAATTTTCCAAAAGGCAATTTTTAGACATTAATACAGACACTTCCATTTTTATTGCAACCTGAAATGTTCCTTTAATAATTTCCATGGCAAACTGGGTAACAACACATTTAACATTTCCATCAAATAAATTATATTTCAATTCTAAGTATCTATATAAAATTAATTTTTTTAAGCTCTAACCCCAGAATCATCTGAGATTTTAAAACTCTAAACCCAATAGGGCTTAACAATTTCCATTGTTTACATTATTAAGACCTGCAGTTCTCAAATGTGCATATCCCCTGAGAGGACACTGAACCTCCTGATCCTTTCATTCACAGATTACTTTGGCCAACAAGTAATGGTATCATTAGAGCCTTTGTACAGGGCTTCCTCCAATGCAGAGCAGCTCTGAGTTTTAGCCCTGCAACATGCTTCACCAGCTTGTGCCTCCAGAGTGGAATTCCTGGTTCTACAGCAGGTTCTACAGCATTTATGTTTTGCTTGTGCTTTTTGATAACAATCCAGGTGCTAAGCGCCAGGCCTGGAATAGTGAGTGGTGTGTCTAAGTGATGGAATCCCAAAAGTGTTTCCAGGACTTGGAGGTCTTGTTTTCATTTACAGCTCTTTGGAAATATACGGAAACCTTGAAGTGGGCTGTTTTGGTAATGTATAAGCTTATAAGGCCTGCAGCCTTATAAGACTAGGTAGTTCTTATATTTAAAATAAAGACTGAAAGTATTCTTGTGCAAGTGTAACTGTTGATTCAAACTTTTCAAATCATTTGAAACCATCACACAAATTTTCTCTGCAAGAAACATTAGAGAAAACAACTCTTTATTTTCATACAGAAACGGAATAATCAAAGTTTATCTGTATTCTCAGAATTGAGGTATTTATTGTTCCACAGGAGTAAAGATGTTGGAATTGCACCGGTAAAGGTGTTTTGTGCATTTTCACTCTGGTGCTGGATACCCGAGGAAACGCCACATCCTTCAACTGCTGACTCTGAACGGAGTAAGGAAGAAAATGAGCTTGCTGAAGAAGTTAAGAAACACAGGAATATACTTAAGTCAGATTTTTTTTCTGACAGAGCAGGGATGGAAAGCTCGCCCAGGTATACACCTGGGGTGTCGCAGAACCAGGTCTTCAGCGTGTTGCAGGACGTGCTCGGCACTTCACAAGATTGAGATCTTAGTCATAAAAACATATTTTACATATAAAAAATACAGCAGGTGTCCTTCCAAAAATCCTATCTTAAGTGTTATTCCCTCTCATTAGGTTTTGTACATTCAGGAACAGACATTTGAGATATACTGTGAACAGTGCAAAAGACTGTTTTATATTTATAAAACCACGCTCTGCGGTACCTTTAAGCGACAACTGAAGGAAAAGCTGAGAAATGTTTCATCCTCAGAGCAATTCTGGTCCAAGCTGAACTTTTGTTTAGTGAGTTGTAAACAAATGTCTTAGAATGCAGAGAATCCTCTCATTTCTTTCCAGCTAAGGTAGTCTCAAATACATCAAGTCCTGCTTTGAAGTAAACCTGAGCTGAATTGATGCTGTTCAGCACCTCTGACAGGGCTGCTTGAATGGTCTCATTTGACTGATGTAGTTTGCAGTGCTCCAGTGCCTCCAGCAGTACTGAAAACTGGCTGGTCCTTTCATCCAGTCTGTAAAGAATATTTCTAGAAGAGAACAATGGAGAGAATGGTAAACTTTTTACTCAAAATAATTCATGAGAAGCCATCAAGAAACCCTGCAAGTATCAGCCACACTTTACAGATGATACGTATTATGCACAGTAAAGCTGACCCATGGCAAAGTGAAAGACAAATGAATATTTATTATACCTTGTTCACTGAACTACGTGTACATACATTGAAACAGTCACTAAATCCATCAAAGAAATCTCACATTCCTCTTTGACCATTCAAGATTTTATTCAAAAGCATGAGCTTACACCTATCACACCCCTCATGAAGGATTTCACATCTCAGCTGGATTCCATTTATTCCCCTCTAAAAAAAAGTTTGATTATTGCTGTGAACCCTCAGCACAGGTTTGGGCTTGTTTTCGTTTTTCCTATCTGCTCCTGTTATTTAATTCCCACTTCAGAGGTGAAATTCCAGCTACATTGAAGTCAATGGTGAAACTCTCATTGCCTTCAGCAGAGCCTTCATTTCATCAATAATCCTTTGTGGCATCAGAACAAGAGCAACCCATCTTTAATGTCACACACTCGAGGAAGGAAATAAACAGCACACACAGCTATAGCCTTGTGAAAAAAAATCTGTGTTTTCCTAGAATATCTGAAACACTTTTTAATGGTTTATAGAAAAACACATGGAATAGTATTGTCTGATCCCTTGGAACTGTTATCTGTAATGAGGTGTGGAAGGCTCAGAATTCAAAGCTACTCAGTGATTTTAATGAGGCTCTTTGAAGCAGGCTATACATGTTATCCAAAACCAGGTGTAATCATTATTTTAATTAGAAGAGCATGTAAATATCATAAATCTCCACACAGGAGCTCCTTTGACTGTAAACACAAATGAGTGAAATTTGAAACAGGAAAGCTACAGTGATTTGGTGCAGGGCCTTATCCTTAAATACAAGGCAGGTGTTCAGGGCAGGGGAGAAGTTGTTTCGTGGAATGAAACCAGCAAGAAACAGGACAACTTACCTACTTTGTTAGTAACCTAATTGCATGACAGAACAGGCCAAATTAGTAATAAAACTGCCAAATATCTACAAGACAGATGACCACAAAAGGGCATCTTATTATTATATGAATCACCTAGTTGCCAGTCTGCCAGGGGGAAAGGTAACAAAGTACCCCTATAAATGACAGCACAAAACACTACAATCCTCTGCCACACTTTTCAGTTTAAAAAAAAAATCTTTTGAATGAGAGGCAGTGTTTATCAAAGATATGAAATAACTCCTATAAGACAATTTTTCAGCCTTTTGCCTTCCTATGTTGGGAAAACGTAGGAAACCCGGCAATGTGCAAAGGAAAGGTAAGTTTTTCATCCCCTGACAGCAATACATCCATCCATTTCAAGGGTCCAGCAATGCAATACACTGCAGTTTTAAAGAGAGGAGGGAAAGGGGTTGAATCCAACACTGCAGCTGAAGGACAGCTTACACAGTTTAAACAATAGGTCATCACTGACCCAGATCATTTAGACTGAAACAGGTCAGAAGCACTTCCAGGAACAGCTCAGCAGGGACAGGAATTTCCATCAGGAGGACTGTAACAGGCAGATGTGGCAATAACTTCCTCAGCTTGCACTGCTGTTCCTCAGCTCTGAGCTGATGCTGCTGCTCCTCAGACTATGATGCATCCTACACTCAAAGGTGACTGAAGTTATATTGTGGACTGTTCCAAAGCAGTCCCTGTGATATAGTAAATGAAAACTGTGTGTGTTGAGAATCAGATAAATTCCTGGTTGGTTGGTTTTTAAGGATAGGCTGTGCTATGGGAAATACTGTATTTTTCAAAGGAGGGATTGATTTTGCTCCCTCTGAAATCAGTTCAGGGACTCCTGCTGAGATCAGTGCAAGCAGAACCAGCCTTTTGAAGAACTCTCCTCTATAGTTCCTGTAGTTCACAGGGAGAAAGAAGCCAGTTCACAACCCCTCAAACACCTTGAACAGCAAGGATAGTGCTAGAAATAATGACATTACTTTCTACTCTTAGGAGAGATCTGGTTGCTGGTGGCTGGGAGGCTTTGACTGAGCTGGAATTCTACTCCAAACGCCTACAATACTGGCTCCCTGATCTATACTAAGATCCCTCTATTCCTTTTTTAAGGGTAATGTCAACTAATAAAAACATCATAAGATGATAAGCATCAGCAGAGCAACACTAACTCAGACTGCTAGAAATCAGACTCTAAAGAGAGGATGGTCTGAACATTGGAATGTTTGGGGACTGCTGAGACATTTGTGATGAATAGCAATGGATCTTTTCCTGCACCATCTTCAAATGTGCTCCAAACAAGGCACACAGGCTAAAAAGATGGTTTGCCTCGACACATAAGGATGTTAATACAGTTTAAATTT
>VZRE01013491.1:14687-161077 GCA_013396775.1 Cephalopterus ornatus | reverse complement strand
AGTTTAAATTTACTGCAGTGATTTTGGAATCACAGGTGATTCCACAGTAAAGGCACAGGCAGGTGATCCACTGTAAAAGACAGGTATTCCAAGCCCATCCCACCTGACTGTGGTGCAAATTCGTGTCTGATGAGAAAAGCTTAGTGGTTGAAGGAATGAGACAAGCAGTCTGCTGTCATAGTTTAAATAATAACTTCTGTTATAGCAATGTGACTTCAGCACAGCTGATTGCATTGTATGACAGAACCTGCTTTTTGTTTTTATGTATGCAAATAATAATAAGTAACATTATACAGCACCTGTTTTTTTAATTTTCTACTAGGAGTTCTCACTGGGATCTTATATTTTCCAATTACTTATCTTTGCTTGGCAAGCCATGCCACTCCTTTGTTGCATAAAATGATTTCTCTCTTTATGCATGTTCATGAGAAACGATTTATACAAGTTTACTTCTTATCTCTGTCCAAGCCTCATCAAATGAAAAAAATGGTCAGTCCAGTTTATTACTTCCAAGCCTTTACAAGTCAGAAAAGTGTTTTCATTAAAGATTACACAGGGACTGAAAAATAAACCCCAGCCATTCCACTGGCACAGGATATCACTATGTGCCCACAATATGCATAATGATAGCAAGAGACTTTAATTTATACTGTGACATTCAACTACTTAAACATTCCTTAACACAAATTGGTTTTGTAGCCTACACCTCTAAAACAACAATTCCAGTCTCTGGTCTAATTGCTTAAGTATCTACCTTCATCTTTAACTATTTTGATCTTCTAAATATAATTCACCCAGTCAGCCTGACCCACACAAAACAGAAAGAGACCCCTAAACAGAAAACTGCAATACATTATTGATGAGACTAATGAAATTACAACACACATCATTCATCTTAATGGACTTGTTTCTACGCCACGTCGCAGTGACCTGAAAAGTGTAACACTGAAGCAGGAAACCTAAGTAATAACTTCAGGCAGTACCACTGAAAGAGGTAAAATGGCTCCAGACAGAAGAACCAGCCTCAGCAAAGTAAAGCAAAGAAACTATAAAACTGAACTCTAACAGAACCTCTTCTATAACTATTATGAGCCCTTTTCAAGCCTAGGAACATAAGCATCAAAATAATGCCATTAAATGCTGTTTTACACTATCACAAATAAAGAGGTAAAGTCGTATCCACCAGATCAGAATGAATTTGAAAAATTCTTGAAACGACAGATCACACTAAAAATTTGATTTTAACAGAACTTCAAGATATTTTGAATGTTATAGTAGAACAACTGGACAGTACAGGATAAAACTAGATTACTACATCATTCTTGTCACAAAAAAGGATTTTTTAGCTTATAAGCAAAGTTTGTCTACAGGTAATGCACAACACAAGCTCAATTATTCAGATACTTACTAGCAGACTCCCATCTAAGAGCCCACATTTGAGATTTTAAAAAGTAATCATTAAATCATTAGGACATGATGGCAAGTACACTGTTCCACATGAAATGAGTGCAGGTTTTCTCTGTGGAATCACATTAGAATTGTTTACAGGTAAATGCTATGGGCAGCCTCTGTCTATTCCACTTGTAACAGAATGTGCTATGACTTCAGCTTCTTCACAAACTCAATTTTATAAATCCTTGAATTGTTTCTTCTTGTACTCCCCAAGAAAAAAAAAGCACACCAGAACAAGGATTCTCTGAATTTCACTTTCTCATGATACTGTTCAATTTTGAATGCACTTTTCTTACATCTAGGAGCTTGTTTTCATTCATGTTTGTAAAACATAAAATATTATTACCTTGGTAAAAAAATAAACGCATTCTAATAACAATATTTACATGTTGGGACTTCCACTTCCACAGGGCGTTTATTTACTGTAGGACATAAAAATATTACAAATTCTTCTTCCCTGAAAACAGCATGAGCTGATTTATACTTATTTATTTACACTTGTTTGCACCTAAGAAAGTTTTATGGTGATGGTACAGAAAGTTTCCCTTCTTCCTCTGGGTTCCTTATCCTTTTGATCTCCAACAGTTCTTCTCCTTTCCTCTCTTCTTGTTTTCTAAAACTTTTTGACACCCACATGCAGTTATATTATCTTACCTATTTTATTTCACAGCACTATTGTGGCAGAAGGTTTATAATCGTAAAATTAGAGCTGCTGGCCATGTAAGATCAGGAGAAAATATACGTCCTGGTAAACTGTCACTACACGTCATTAGAGCTGCAAATGTCCTTCCTCCACTGTCCTAAGTCCCCAAAAACTCAGCACATCGTATTTAAGGCCCCTTTATTTCTAATATGTTGTTCCTAACTTTTACTTGCTACATATCTTATCCTTTTTAAAGAGCCATCAACTGCCTTCTCTTAGTGTTCTCATGTACAGGCTGCAAACTGTTCTACCAGTATATATTCCAGAAAGGATTGTATTAAAATCACGTACACTCAGAGGTGAGTGTCTGCCTGAAAGGTGTGTATTTGCATGTTATCAGCAGCTGATAAGCTACAGGTAATCTAGATATCAAACCTAAATAAGGTCTAACCAATCAAAAGGCATTAAAAAAGACATTGTTATGTGACAGTGGCAAACCAGATAAATTGACTCCCTGCTAGATAGAAATTTATTTTGCATAAGAGACAGGCATTAGGACACCTCTAATTGAATCACTTATGGCAAACAGAGGTTATGGTAGGTCTGCATGAACAGAATCCTGTTGGGAAATGGGACTACAAGGAGATAATTATTCCAGGTTTGAATACATTTCTGAGAGGTCAATTTAGAACAGGGCTTGTTAAAAAAATAAATCCTGATTTTGGCAGCCCTTTGAAATGTCTTGATGCTTGGCTTGGCTTGACTGCCTGCCAAATAAACAAAGGGAAAAGGAGAAGCCAAACTGGAAGGATTGTGGGTTACAAGATACATCATCTTTTATTTCCCCACAGTTCTCTTTGGTTACAGTACTTTGTAAAGGTGGGGAGCAGCCCTTATCAACTTGACGACAATCTTCAACTTAAGACACGACTCTATAAACACCCATCCCACCCGCACCTACAGACATTCTCGCCCTCAAAACTATCCTGGGGGTCGTTACAAATTCATCTACGAGATTCCAATTTGCCCCCAGGAGCATTCAGAACCCTAAAGAGAAAGCGAAAGATCTATTAAAGAAATCAAGCCAAGTAAAGGTTGCTTGAGGATTTTTTTTTAATGACCAAAATACCACATTCAGAGAAAACATTCACTTCCACTTCTGTTCTGAAACGCGTACGGAAACAATTCTTTTGATAGTTAAATAATTTCTGTCAACAGAAAAAGCTGACATAAAATAAAGCTAACAATGCTAATCTTGATTTTCTGACAACGCTGACAGTGTTATGTGACAGCTTGAAAAAAACCCGAATCTATGACTAAATTTATGACAACCTGTGGCAAATCCTTTTCACTCGCATTACATAAACAATAATTTCTTAATTTTTGTGACTTACAACAGCAAACAATGTCTAGGATAATATACAATAACCATGAAAAATGGAAGCTGCAAACTTGATGCAAGGAGCTAATCATAAGAGGCCTGATGTTCTGGAACAGCCTCAAAGGAGACTAATGGAGCTAAGAAGTCTGACTAGTTTAAAGACTGAGTTTGAGTGAAATCAGGCCGCAATAAAATATCTGTTTGCCAGTGCTGAACATCAATGTTACCATGCACTCACATTTTTTCTCATGGTGAAAATCTGCTGGGTTTAGCAGCCTGATTTATTCTTTGCTTTGGAGTAAACAAGATCAGTAAGAAGAATCCATTCTACAACTTCAACAGTACAGAACGACTGCACAGAAGTGGAACAAAAAAGAAAAAAATAGGATGCATCTGTTCTTCAGAAGTTGCAAGTCACTAATTATCACTGCGAAAGAGCAGTCCTCTAATTAAGCATTATTTTCCCTAGGGTTTTACAGAAATTAAGCAACTTTATCTAGAAATTCCTGAAGAAGCCACAAACCCCCGTCAGACTCTTTGCCATAGAGCTTTCAAACACTATATGCAGCTGATGAAAGAATGATGAATACTCCACAGAAATGTAGAAATTCCTTGAAAATCCATGAATACTTCTTCTGTGATTTCTTAGAACAAGGACTTGCATGTACACTTAAAAGAGTGATGATGTATTGAACAAAATTGATATAACTGTATTTTAAAATTATATTTTCCTGGCAGTAACTGGTATGAAATATACTTTGTTAACTTTCAAATAATGTAGCTGTTGGTAACAAATGTAGGCATGTTGTTCTTTGAATGATTTATGCTACACTTGCTTTTGAAGTGAAAGAAACATATGCTTATGCGAGTAATTTGAAGGAAACTATTTGTCGTTTAAGGATGTCTCAGTTTGAAATACTCGAACTCAAAGCAGATGTGCTACTATTTTGAAGGACTTGAGGGAAGTGAATCAATAATATTATTTCCAAATGGCTCGCAGCTGATGTTCTGATGGCTTCATAGGGCTTTTTATTTAGAAATCACGTAAAACATCTGACTCCTAAGGAGGAACACCATTTTTAAAGGAAGCAGCACTCGGGGTCCAGTGCCCAATGCAGTCAATAGGCTTGACCTTGATCTTCAGTTCTGATCCTGAGTAAGTTTATCATCTTAAGTAACTCCACACCATGTGATGTGAGACCATTACCATCATAGCTAAAATCAGATGGGTTATTATCATAAGAGTTAACCCCGGATAAAAGATTAATTATGTCATAATACATTCTTTAAAGAAATGCCTAAAGTTGTATCTTTATTATCTTCAATGGCATGCATACACATAAAATTAACACTTATTTTTAATCCCAGCTAAGGTAATTTTCCTGTTAATGATCTCATCACCAAATTTCTAAGCCCTATTGCCTGGGTAATACATTAGTGGAGGAATTTTGCACGTTAACTATTTTCCCAACGAATCTCATTTATATTTGCAGTATATTCGAGATGTGTTCCTGGCTAATACTGCAGACAGACATAAGTGGTTCTCATCTGTCATGCCCAAAAATGTGCAATCATATATTTCCTGGCTCCAAAAAATGTTACCGACCCTACTGTTTATAAAAAAAATGAAACCATGTATAAAACTTGAAGTTTTTGTCGTATTTAATAAATCCAAAATCTAATACTTCATATAGCTTTCTGAGATCGCAGCAGATTTTCCTCTGTAACTAAATATTCTTGCCCTATTTAGCACCATAAGCACAGACCCAAGCAAGATCTGCCAGCAAGGGACACTGAGTGGAAACTGCATCCTACTTCCTAGTTGTTGGCATGAGAGCTCTGCACTGAGCTCAAGGAACAGCTGGGACAGGGTTTTTTTTTACTGTTAACAGAACAACTGCTGTGAAATGGGCCATATATTAAAATAAATGTCATTTTACAGAAAAAAAATCAGGTTTTTTTGCAAGGCCAAGACCATGCACATTCTTGGGAAGCGTGAGGAATTGTATTTCCTGGATAAAGTCTTGTCTTTGCGACAACCAATGCTGTAATAAATTACAATATATGCCTAATAATACTTACTGGATCACAAACGTAATGGGTCTGATGTACAGAGAGAAGTCTTTAAGTATAAAAATCAATCTAATTAAAAGGATTTTCTATACTTCACGAGAAGTATAGAAAAGAAAAATAAATTAAGGTATGTAAACCCAGGTTTACCCTTCATATCAGGGAAGTGAGAAATCTGGTTTCCAGCCATGACATAATCCCTGATTACAGTGGTTTTCTGCTTTTGCAGGTGTAATGAAAAGATTTCCACATTCCCTGTTTAAATAAGCTTTAAAATCTGCCTAATTACATGTCTGCAGATGGCTAATTCAGTAGTATTTATGCAGCAAATGCTCTTTAAATAGTAAAAATTTACAAGACAACAAATACAGTCATTAATTCATGACTATTACATGTACTGGTGATTCCAAAGGAAAAAATATTTCAATTGCCACTCATACAGATCAGGTGTTTTGAGTATAAGTTTCATTCACTTTATTGCATCTCCTCAGTATTAAGAAAGGTCGTAATTCAGCATGATTATTAGTCATGAGAAAAATTATAACTGCAGCAGGAATTTGTAAGAGCATTATTATCAACCAGTAATTGCTATTGATGTGTGCTGAGATAAATGTGCTGGTCCACACACAGGTGAATGTTACAGATCCACTCTACCAGAGGATGAAATTGTACCTGTCCAGTCCAGAGAATGAATAACCACAGCACTGTTCATCTCCCTCAAAGGAGCTGGGAGGACCAGGTCAGAACTCTTCCCGAAGTTGCCTAGTCCACAGAGAATGTTCATGCTGCTCAAATTTGTACCTACAGGTCCATCACAAATTAAACAGCCCTTAAACTTTCCTAACTATGCCTGCTCTGGGGAGCTGCACTGAGAGGAAAAGGTATCCTGGGGAAAGCTTGTGCTACTCAGAGTTTAGCTCCAACACTACATTATGATCCACTGAATCTGCAGATTCATGACTGAATCTTCTCCCCAGAACCCTCAAATCCCATTTTGAGTGTCTGCACCATGTGAGTGAACTCGAAGTGATCTTAATCATGCCTGGCTTCTGGTAGCTGCTCAAGAGAGGAGGGAGTTCCTCTGTCCTCCCACCCGTGTTATACCCTCATGTAACAGTCACGTACAATGTTTAAAAGGAATAAAGTGCACAAAATACTTTAGTATTTTAATAAAATACTTTGGCATTTTATTTAGTATTATATAAAAGTCCACCTTTGATCAAGAGTGTTACTCCAGATTCTGCTAGTGACTTGGATGTATGAATTTGACTCAAATTACGATTTTAAACTGAAATTATGTGTGCCAAACACGTTATTGCATTTTTTTTTTTTTTTAAGAAAATGATAGCTAAAAAATTGCTATTAGAATGCAGTGTTCAGGATCTGTTCAGGGTTCAGATATTTCTTAGTTTGTACCAATCTAGTTAAATACATATCATTGCTTGTCATGCTACTAACTAACTGGTTTGTTCCTGGGATTAGGACTAGAAATGATAACCTGGTATTTAAGAATTGTTATTATATTCTTATGCATGATTTTCTAACCAGGAGTGACCTGCAGAGATGACTCAGTCTATTCAATTTTACTGTGCTGTAAACTCTACGCATACCAACTCATGATTATTCCCACTTTTATAAACCCTGGTCACCAGATACACAACCTCTGTTTAGAGAAGCATGTAAACCAAGAACCCAATCCTTCCATTCAATGTCTGCTACCGAAGACTGGGAAAAAAAATCATCTTCTATGCAAGCATTAATTACAGATTTACCAAGCTCTGCACCACATTTTAGATCTCCTGACTGTATGCTGCCACTGTTCTCCTACCTCATGAAACTTCTTTTTGCCTTCCCTCATCCTTGGAGAAAACATAAAACTTTACCTGGAATATTTCCTGTGATTTTCTTGCCATTAGTAGGTCATGAAGTGAGCTACAATGCAGCAAGTCTTGCTGAAACTGTGTCACTTCTTTGCTGAATATTTGAGGTTGTCATCTCTAACTTACACTTGCATAAACCACAATCAGACTGCTCAAACACTGTAGAGTTCAAAGGAATAAGGTAGAAGAAAATGGAAGGGCATTTTGGGTGTCAAAAAATACATTTGGACAAATGCATATCAGAGAGAAGTGAACTGAAGAACTGCAGAAGTGCAAAGCACCAGTGAAGGATTAGAATGGGAAACAAGTAATGCCACTATTCATAACTCGATTTATAAAATCTGAAAAACTGTAGAAGAAAAAGAGTTGCAAATTTTGAAAGATTCAAGGTGTGGGGGTCAAAAGTCAGATGGGAAATCACTGCTGTGCAGTAAGACAAAAATTCATTTACTCCGATTGAATAGCAAAATCTGAGGTACACTATTCTACAACCAGCACACAATTCTTTCCTTCTACTCCAACATAATTCTAGCATTGTATTTACAAATTGCACATGGCAGATAATATGAGACAGAACATTATCTACTACTGACAGTGCAACATGAATTATTTCAGTATTTCCCACACTAAGAATCATCAACACTGTATCAAATCACTCTCTGCTCCACATAATACAATGCAGAACAATAAAAATACTGCATGTGTTTGGTTCAGGTCAGTCAAAAATGTCTCAAATGTTACAACAAAGGAGACAGGAATGTTTTCTACTTGAAGTCATAAATGAAGAATTCAAAATGAAAAAACAAACCTCCAGAGTTTATACAATGAGACAGAATTACTGTCTTCTGTAGAAACTCTGGGATAGGGTTTTGTTTTATTTTTCAGATGACATTGCACTGCATGTTTACCCATGTTACTCTTCAAGATTAGCAGGATATTTGCATCTTTAATGCTTGTCCTCTGTAAATCCAGTGAGCAGCTTGTTTACACATGGAGATTTAATAAGGTCTTTAATTTTCCTACTAAATATATCTGTAGAAACTAGGCTCTTAGGGCATGTGTATTTTGAAACCTGAGAATTTGCTGCAGTTTACCAGCAAAGCAGAAATAAACCCAGTAGAATCTACATATGTCAGAAATGTATATAACAAATCTCAATCTGAAAGTAAAACATTTGTTCTGGTGAACAACACACATTTGAGTGGCATGAGATTAGCAGCAAATTACCTTCCTGTATGGTACTAAAAATATCTTTTGATTGTTCTTTCATTTTATTCAGGGTGCATAATCTATCTTTGCTTATTGCCAGTATTTTGTTCAGTGCATTAAAACTTATTTGTTATAATTTTTTAGCCCAATGAAGTGTTAATGTCACACTTGGGTATCCCTGATAAAGAGAAGTAAAAGGAGGAAATTAAATTAGTACAAATAAGCAATAAAAACTACTGGAGGTCTTTGTTGAAAACACAGCTTGCTTTCCAAATCCTTACTTTTCACCTACTTATTACTCAATTCACTCAATTACATCTATTAGACAAAGCACAAACACCCTTGCAACAATTCCATAAATAGAGGTGGCAGATGCACAGCGCCTTAATGGACAAGATAAACTTGGCATGCTAAGATAAAACTCTTAAAGATTTTACACAAGACTTTGATTTTTGTATAAAATTGTTAAAAGAACTGTCAGTCAGGACATAACTGATCCTTAGGCAATGCTCCATTAGGGAGTAAAACCCACCTAACTGGAGCAGAAATGACAACCTGAGCTCTTCTGAGCCTATTTTTGGCTTTAATTTTAAAGACCAAGGACACAAACCCTGATTTTAGTGACTCTTTTAGATTGGGAAATTTTGGTGGGAGCATCCCAGGGTATTCTAGGGAATCCTGCATACTTACTGCTATGAAGATTGGATATGGACCTGAAGAAACTGAACACTTTCAGTAAGACAGGACATCTTACTGCACTGAGTGTCCCATGCCTGATACCTCAGGAAGTTTTCTTCATCATCTCATTTCTCTGCAATATTATTATTCATCGAAGTGCTATTTCAACACAGAGACAGAAGCTCTCCGTGTAAGCAGCTGAGGAGTGCATACACAGACTTGACAGATACATTGGGCTGACAGGTTGTCAGATGCTGTAGGGATCAGCAAATATACGAAATACAATAAAATATACAAGGAACAGGGGGAACACTCTTACTGGGTCTAGGTAAACATAAGATTTGAACTCAGCATTTATAAACACCAGGAAGATACATGATGTCTCGCTGTCCATGATATTGCCGGTGTCAGTGTTTCAGTAGGCCTTTTTGTAGAGGGAAAAGCATGCAGAAGCATGACAGTAGACATGATCAGTATTTATGGAATCTTCTTTTGTCTCTATTGAGGCTGATCACCTCACTGAGCAGACAAGACACTTGAGATATTTTTTTTTTCCCTGTCTGTGTACAGTGCCTAAAGTAACAAAACCTTTCATATGCCACTGCTGTTATTATTGTTATTAGTGGTTATTACTACTAGTAGCAAAATATGATAATCAGAAAATATGCAGAAATGTTCCACATTAGTATATATTGCAAGAGCAGAAAGCAAGAAATGGCTAGAGGTAAGAAACTAAATAAATCAATTTCTAGTGATTTTTCCATTAAAATAATGACAAATTATAAATCCACAAAATTATCAATATTATGGCTATGTTATGAGAAACAAAGACAGATAAATGAAGAACATCAATAGGTATCCTATTCTGTTCCTACACACTTATTTTGGGAATTAGAACATCCACCCAGGCCTACCACTGGGAATCAAAGAAACTCTTCAGGTGCAATAAAACTCAGCGATTTTGTCCTAACCCCAAATCAAGTCCCAGGGTAACTTTCGCAAAGCAGGATAATATTTCTCAACCTATTATTTTTCATTCCGCCTAAATTTCTGGATAAGACTAAAACACCCTGATGAAAGCTGTACTTGTATATTTCCAGCTCAGTTGGAAATAGAGTATCATGGGAAAAGTGTGCTATTGTGGAATTTTCAGTCCAATGTCATGAAGTTCGGCTAAGAAGGATAAGCACTGAAATGACTGTGTTTACCGACACTGTACTGAACAACCTGCCAGTGCCAATCATGACTCAGTGTAGTCAGATATCCTAATCTAATTACAAAAAAAAAAGTAATTTGAATAATTTTACTGCTCATTATAGATGAATAATGGATAAATTATGCTCATATATTTTCCTATGACGTTGACTGGAATGAGATATTTATTTTTTTAAGTACATATATCAAGTAAGAGAATATAGCTATGGCAATGTGTGTGCAAAGCACACACACGAAAAAAAAAAAGATACATAAAAGATATATTAGTTCCCTTGTAGTGGAGAAGCACAAGGAACATTGCAATCTACCTCCTGCAATAAAGAAAAAAATCCACCTTTCTTTTTAATTCAAGTTCTAGGACAGAAAACATAGTATAGATCCAGAGAGCTGTGAATTAGGACGAACACAAGCCTAAAAATGATGCCTAAAACTTCAGCAAATTTGTCAAGTACTTTGATTGAGGTTGAGAATATGAGTCCAAATGGGTATACAGGAAGCAATCATTTTTTCGTGAAGAATACGTCCTTTACTGTGCACACAAATTCTTCCTTCAGAAGGCTGTAAATTACAGTATTTATGGAATCTTAATGATCTAAACACAGTTGGAGCCTGAAGGTCAAGGCTGCAAACTGCATCCTAAATTTCTGTTTACAGATGAAGCACAGTATTTATTGCTGTACTGCTTGTGCTGCTATAGTTAAAGGGCTGCCAGCATTTCCATTATAAACCACTATTTCAGGGGTTTATAACTTGCCTATCAATCTTCTGACTGGGATGAAACATGGCGTACAAGGTCCTGGCTGTGAGCCTCAATCTTTTGTTCATTTTCTTTAGCAAATTACAAAAAGAATAAGCTTAAAGTTATACAAGCTAAAGAAAAAGAAGTATATCAGGTTTTTCAAGTACTTCTGGTGTTTCTGCAATACAATTATACTCTCACAACACAAAATATATTCATATAACTTCATCAATTAATAGAAGGGCTTTTGATCCTTAAAAAGTGAAAGATAATCCAAATAAAGACATATGTTTATGTGGGTTTTTTCCCCCTTTAATTAAGAAACTCCACTTCAGATTTTTAATGGCAAGAAAGGAAATCAGAAATCCAACAGTGTCCTTGCCTGTTTTATCTGTGTAGATTTTCCATTAAAGGTAACAATTACACACCTTGGCACAGTATAAAGAGTGTATTCGTTTTAAATGAGTATCTAAATGATGATATACAAGGTGTCCTTTACTGTTATATATTCCAGATGATATTTGGCAAAATTGATCAGAGTCAAGTCAAAGTCAATGTTTTCTCCCAAACTTTGAAGCAACCTTATTATCTTATATCTGTTAAATCTTGTATCAAATGTAATTAAATCAGGAGGGGAACAAATACAAAATTCTCACTTCCACACTGTCTACTGGGAAAGTACTTCTGCTCTGCTCTGAAGTACTGTGAAGAGCAGGTGATAAATTTAAGTCACGTTATACCTGCATATCCAGCAATTGCATTTTGATAAATAACAAACTTAATACTGCAAATAGTGCAAGAATTGAAATATTAGAAGACCTCAAAAACCCTCTCATTGGAATCCTAAGTTTTGGCATAATTTATTTTTACAAATAAAGAACTGGGCCAGATTCAACAATGTGCCCTTGCAATGCAACACAGACACATTACATTATATTAAGCAGTTTTATGGCTCCCTTGGAACACCATACCAGTTCAGACAAGACAGACAGCAGTGCTAAACCTGGAATATGAGACTTTATTTAATCACATTTAGTTTTATTTCTTTATGTTATAAATCCAGTCACAGCAGGAAGGAAGTAAATTAGCCCCTCCCTAAATGTAATTATTATATTTTCTTTATTATAGCTGTAGGGCTTTTTTTTTGTTCACTGACATTGCTCAGTTCCCCACAACTACCTTTTTTATTTTTTCCCTTTGCTTTTCTTGAAAGAGGACTGCACTTGTTATATGCTTGGATTCCTAATGCTTGGAAGAATCTCTTCCTCCGGTTGCTTCACTTTTTGCTTTCCTTCCCAAGTCTACTTCTACCATGTGTCTATTTTATGTCTACTTGACAAAATCACTGCACTGAGATTTTTGATAATTTTTCCCATCAACTGAAAAAATGAACTGTTCTGTTACTTCAGTTAGTTCTGGTTGCAAGTGCATTCTGTAATAACACAAATACCTCATTCACTTTTATGTCCTGACTCTGGTCTGTCTCCTGTATATCTATGTTGTCTTCCAAGCTCTAATTTTTGAGCATGCAAACCAGTTTTCCCCGAAGTAATACCTGAGTATGACTTTAGGGACAGTTTTACACCTGGGAATGCCCCCTAACGAGCCGTATGGATGAGCCATTGGGTATCTTCAGCTTCAGAATTATCCCAGCAGGCCTGCTGAAGTCAGACAGCCCACACTGCCTCCTGTGCAGCCCAGGGCACTCACAACATGCCCTTGGGGTCAAGCTATGAAACTCCACACTGACGGGCTGCAGCGCTCAGACAGTTTGCACTGGAGCACATGGACACGCGTTACGAGTTCTCCTGAGGAGCCAGAGCACCAGGCACTCCTCAGGGCATGCTTGGGCAATTCTTGTTTTTCAAACTTTTTTTAAGTTACCGATCGCTGTAAGTTTGTTGTTTTTTTTTTCTTTGTAGAAGAATTGATGGTGAGAGACACAGAACTGATGACTTTCTTCTTAGACAGTAAAAGATGGAATGACTACGATGTCTTAAAATCAACCTGGGTGGTGCAGCTGAGAATAGCTCCAACCAGAGACAAGATGTTATGAATAGTGGCTGACTAAGGCCTCCTCATTCACTGCACTGTACTGCCTATGACTGGTGAAATGCATCCAAGAATGCTGCTATATAATTAAATATGTTAAATAATGCTACAGAGTATCTTGTATAATTCTGAATCTTCAATGAACTGTAAAAAGTTTTAAATAAAATATAGGTGGAGCTTGTCAAGCAGTATTAGACTTCAAAATATCTTCTTCTTCTGGAAGCTTACTGTACCGTCTAACACACGTATCTGTCATGCTGCCTGGGTTGCCATCACACCGTATATCTTGTTAGCAAAGATGTCATGACAGAAATGCTACAGTGCTGCATTCTAATGACCCCTTGTACTGTAATGAATTAATGTTTTCTGCAGAGAGGATGTGATAGGAAAAAATAGCTTTAATCTCAGATACTCACTGAGGCTTGGGTTTGGTTTTTTTTAAAGTATGACAGTTTTGCAAACCAAGCAACGTTGAAAACCATTTTAGCTCAAGTAAAGAACGCGTGGAACACCCCACCTGTAGAGTCCTGGAGGAGCTCGATGAACCCGGAAGCTTTTCTCCAAGTTCTGTAGCACATCATTGAGCATCCTGACTCTGACAGGAGCTCGCTCCTTGGGGTCATTGGCCGGGCGCATCTCATCCGACTGGAACAGCTCGGCCGTGTCCCTCAGACGTGAGGCCACTGCAAGCAACTGAGGAACGCCTACTTCATCACCTGGGATGGAACAGCAAGAGCAAGACGGTTGCCAGTGATTCAGAGAACACCACTTATTTCTCCTGCTTATAAGCCAAAATTAATAGTCCAATTAAAACCTGAGCCTCTTTTCCCTTGAGGGGTTTGTAATGGATCAAGAAAAGCTGTGGATCATTCTGCATAACCTCTGATCCTTTTTTCAAAGATTGATTTGGGCTTTGATGTTTTAAGATCTAATAAGCCGTGAGGAATGATTTTGGGGTATAGCTTGAAGTCTAGCATTGGAAAAACAGGCCTGAAGGAAGCAATGGTTATAAATCAGAAACTATAACATTTCCTTCTGAGACAGCATTTACTCAATGCCATTTGATGCTACTGCTCTCAAGTCGGAAAGCCTGTGCTTGGATTCCATAATGACTGCTGTATAGAAAATTGTAATATGCAGTTTAATTGAATTTGATTGAACGTTTTAGAATCCTAGAGGTTAACATCAGCTGTAGAGGGGACTGAAATGGTTCCTCTTAATCACTTAAATTATATGCCAATGAGCCAACTTTAATTGATATCCAAATGTATATTCCAATCCAGTCAGTATTTTCAAAACTTTTAAAATATGGAGTGTTAACTACTGCTTTGTTAGCAATCCTACACAGACACCAGAAGAATAAAAGCCTGAAGCCCTTCAGAGCACACCTTGATCTCAATATTTCCCCGGTCATAGTCCAGACAGAGGAACGTGAAACGTGAATTGGAACATTGTGAATGTGCAGTCTATTCCCACCTGCAGTGCAGGTGGAGAGCATGGCCTCCTTTCCCAGTGCGCGCATAGACTGCTCTCATTTTTACAAGCACATGGAGAGAAAAAGCAGAGTCTGAACCTGATATAAAGTCAAGAGTAATATCAGTCACCATAAACATTTCCAGGATGCAGAAATTATCTTAAGGCCAAAATTCACTTTGCCTATTGACAAGAAAATCAACTATCCTTAAATCTTTCAAATGATATTTTCATCAACATAAACCATGCAGCTTTAGAAGCTGAGTGTAAAAATGTCAGTGAGTTCATTATCTTAGTGACTGAGATGATTAAGACAAGAAAGTGGTTCAAGACACAAGTTAAATGAATGTTAAACTTCCCTGTCTAATAGACACACGGAGAAATCAAAAATACTAATTAGAGAACACTGACATGGTTTAAACTCAGCTGGCAACTAAGTGCCATGAAGCTTCTTTCTCACACTCTCCCACTTCCCTGATGGAATGGGGAGAATAATCCAAAAAACACAAAGGTAAACAAACAGGTATAATGAATAAATCAAGGAAATGCCTGAATATAATATACTGCCCCTCAGATGGAAAAAGAGATTTGCTACTGGATAAATTCCAGTAAAGTAAAAGGAGTTCATAGATCCCCATGTACTCCTGCCATTCAGCTTACACATTCCAATCTAGCGAAACATGAAATGATCCAAAATACATGGAGAGACAGATGCTGGTGGGAGAGAAACTGTCAGATTTCCCCAGCTATCAAGATGAATTTCAACAATGAACAGGAGTTCCCTGTGAGAACAGGAGTGAGAGAAGATGGTTTATGTCTGCCCTGGTTTGAGACAAGGTTCTTTTGTTAATGGCACTTGACCAAGCCACCCTTGCCTAATTAGAACAGATAACAGGCACTGTGGTACCTTGATGTACAGGATTGGTATCTTTCCGATTGAGTCTGGAGTAATTTAAATTCTGATCAAGTTAGGTTGATGCCTCAGAAAAATATTCTCCAAGTGTATAAACTTGGTACATTTGCGATATTTTGCAAAATATCATTACCCTTAATTTTCAAATCTCTGGCAAACATCCTGTGCAGCTGAACAACTTGCCGTTCCCATGTAAATAATGTAGGCACTGTGCATACCTTACCCTGGGACTTCTGTCCATATGGAATTATTTAAATTCACCCTATTCGAAAGAATCCTTTGGTTTCCGCAAAGCACTTTGTAGCCCAAGTAACAGAAAACATTTATAATTTTTAAACAATTGCAAATGTCAGCTTTGCCTTTTCAATAGGGAAGGTGAGATAAAGAGAAAATCCCTCTGTCCATATTTGGAAATGAAGCCGACCAGACCACCCTTTTGAACATAAAAGTCCTGTACATGGTCCCACTCATTCTCCACAGCATTTTGCACCTAAACCAACCACATTTTTGTTTACCATCATGAGTAAGAAGCACTGTTTATCACACGCTCTAAACCAGCACTCAGAAAACACACGCCCAGGCCCCTCTTTTAATACTTCAGTACAAAACCTGCAAGTGTCTATGGACAGTGTTACTCCAGCAAACTAAGGACAGAAGGGGCATCCCAACACCCTGAACTTCACCGCCAAGGGAAACTGTGATTTATGCTTTTCTCAAGTTGAGAAGCTGGGACTGGAAGGGCAAATGATCCTTCAAGAGAAGGATGCATTAACTAAAGGTGGCTTAAACATCTTGTGATGCTTTTTACAGAGAAAATCAAGCACAAGTATTACTTCACTTGAGAAAACAACACCTCATTATTATATTTTGTATTCTTTGTCCTTTTGTCTCCAGTATGAATCATGATGAATCATCTAAGCTAGCTGTTTAGTTGCTATAAAAATAAAATTGCAAGTACAAGAAAGTGACTCAAGAGCATGTGTACTCTTGATCAGAGAATTACACTGTTGAATTTCATTACACTTGCTAAACGTAACCGGATTCTATTCAGAAACAGGTTACACCAAATAGATATTTATTTTTACAGACATTGAATACAACAGCCTTTCTCCATGTAACTGATTGCTCTTATGGAAAGTATCGCTAGAGATTTAACATTTTTAAATTGTGCTTGTGCCCTCTGTTATGAATGTACTTGCCTACAGGTACCTACAGGAGAGTGAGCACAGACAAATCAGCAGTTATGCTTAAGTTATGCTTGCTCACCATGCATGTGAACATGTGTTTGCATGTAAGAGAGAAGGGAAATAGCTTCAGGTTTTGATTAGCTTGCAAATTCAGGATCAGCTATGGTGTGCTACTGTATTCACTAGGCAGATTTTTCATGCTGTGCAAAATAGGATGATCAGACCAGGCAGTAGAAAATCTGAATGGGAAAGCTTTGTAGGAAGCACCCTAAAGGGGCAGAACCACATATCCACAGACATCCTCAGTGCAAAGAATTTGTTGCCATCAGCTTCAATTTTGCTACCATGACTGCTACTGCCCAAGCAAATTAATCTGGTGTTGCTACAAGGAGACTCTTTTCAAAGAGGCTACCACTAAAAAAGCATTTTGTGCCATATCACTACATGCATGTCAATACAGAAGGAGTCTCGAGAAGAGCAGGCTCCAGGGAGACTTTACTGTGGTCTTTCAATACTTAAAGGGGGCTTTGTAAGAAAGATGGGAACAAAACTTTTTAGTAGGGGCTGTTGAAATAGGACAAGGGGTAGTAGTTTTAAAATAAAGATTAGATTTAGACTATGTGTAAGGAAGACATTTTTTTTCAATGAGATTGTGAAACACTAGCACAGGTTTCCTGGAGAGGCGGTGGATTCCACATCCGTGGAAACATTCAAGGCCAGGTTGGATGGGGCTCTGAGCAACCTGGCCTAATAGAAGTTGTCCCTACTCATTGCAGGGGGGTTGGACTAGATAGTCTTTAAAAGGTCCCTTCCAACACAAACTATTCCATGATTCTATTAAGCTATCCGTGACTTTGTACAGAGCTGCTGAACTTACATGGCCTACAGATACAGATCAGCTGCTCATCCTTTCCCTTCAGTACCAAATGTTTTGTCCATGGAAAATGCATTTTTCCATGATTTTTTTTTTTTTTTGGAAGGCTGATGAAAGGTACTAATATATACTAACCTTGAAAGGATACTGAAGACAAGATGTCAGTGTCTCATGGCAAAGGAGGTATTTCTGTCATACATAGAGATGATACAAACACTTGATTAAGTGTTGCATTTTTCCCCTCTGTAGCAGTCAGGAATAATGGGTGGAAACAGTAAAAAGGGAAACTTTCTGAACATGACAGACGGGTGGAGAAATTAACTCTGAAAAGCACCCAAAATGATCAGGGAAATACAGTCAAGCAGACAAAATGACGCCAAGCTGAAGACTAGCAGATAGCTGTAGGCAATGAGCATGCAGCCATCAAGTAAATGAGAGAGATATGTTTTTGTATTGATTTTTCTAAGGACAGAGAGTTTAGCCTGATGTTTTGAAATGTATGGGTTGAATCAAGGCTGCAGAAAGTCACGCAGACTTTCCTGGAAATGGCTGACCATGAAACAGATTATTTTTAAACTTCTGCTAGCGCTGCCTACTATTATCACCCCAAGTACTTCAGCTGCTGTAACATCTGTACAACATCCATTCTGGGGAGCAGAAAGGACCTAACTGATAGAAAGCCACACACAGTTGCCACTGCATCAGCCAAAGAGCTTTAAATCACAGCTCTTGCACTTCCCATACAGGGAAAACCAGAAAATCTCATCCACACTTAATTTGTCTTCACAAGCCTCTCTCTGTCTCAGCCTGTGCCTATCAGAGATGGCTACAATTTGCTCACCAGCTTCAGCAGCCTGTGATGACAGACACAACTGGGGAATCTTACCTCACCTGCCTAGTGCTGCACAGCCACAGGGCTGGGGCACAGACACCAATTTTTGGAAGGTCTCCATGAGTCTAGGTGTGCCCAAGTGACTGGGAATAATAAACAACATCAGCTTCTACAACACCCAAGCGAGGGACATGGTCAGCATCAACCTGGCTGCCTTTATTTTTGTGAACTGTGTGATTGAACTTCTTATTGCTGAGACAGTCAGGTGCAAAGGTACAGAAAAGCTTTTAATCCTAATGAGACACCTGAACACCTCCATCATCAATCCCTGAAACTTCCTGTAACATACACTAAATTTTAGAGAGTCTCAAATCCAGCACAAGACAGACCACAAGGAGCAAATCCAGATTGCACAGTGCTAAATGGGTTCAGCAGAAAACACAGATATGTTTTGAATAATAATGCTTATATTAGTACAAAATAATTATATAAAAATTATATTTCTGCTTGCATATACATACAAAATACTTACACACGAGGGCTTAAAAGCTGCATTTATATCATTCAAATACCCGATTTGACATCTTGTCTGTGCCCTACCTCAAAAGATAAATTGTGTTTCCGTAGGATGCCATGCCTAGCAAGATATTCTTGTACTTGATTCAACTTGCAGTGAGTTTTGATTTTAAATGCACAGAAGGCACAAGTTCCACACAACTGCGAGGTGTAGTTAATGAGAATATTTGAAGCTGCCACCTATTTATGAACTTGTCTAAAATATCACATCTGTGATCAGACAGATAACAGCCTGACTAGCCCTGGGGACCTGGATTTCAGTCTTGGAACCCATCTCCTATCATTTATGACCATGAGGTTTCCTGTTAAACATCAGACCATCAGCAGATGCACAAAATGAAATGTCTCTCCAGTCACAACCCTTCCTTTCAGTAGCTTGTTTCCAAGAGTTCTGGTATGTGCAAATGGATAGAACACATGTCACTTAACAGCCTTTTCCCCATCTTTCTGAGGCACAGGCCACGAGCCAGATGTGAACATGTTGTGGATGACATAACTTGCCATCCACACTATCCTGAATGTAAGAAATGGTTTGTAAAGTGTTGAGTAATATCCCGTGGAATATAACAGAGCTACTAGTACGGATATCCACCCCATTACAGAGTTAAATCCTTTGCAAACATAAATAAATGCAGTATTAGCAAATGCAAAGGTATGCACAACCTTTTTTGAGTGCATCCAGGAGACTGCAAAACAGTGACTCAAGTATTTATACATACAATTTAAGCACGTGAGAAGGTCCAACGGGCGATAAAATGGGTGTTTAAGGGGCTGGCTGAACCAGCTCCCAGGGGCACAAAATTAAGCCTAATGAGCAAATCTAGCATGTCATGCATATTTACCTTCACCTTTTCTACATTTACAATTTGCATTGATCTGGGGGAGGAAACAGCTTACTAAGACAATGCCCCTTTTAACTGGAAATTTCTCACAACATAAAATGTTTTGAAGAATGAAGAAACCCATGAGCCATGTTAAAAAGTACAACTTTCAAGTAACCAGAAAAAAGACTATCGTATTAATGTTTTCCAAAATGAAAATAAACTGTTATTTGACACAAGTTGGACACAGACAAGACATGAAAGTCACGAGAAAAATCATTAAACAAAAATCCAAAGTGAACAGCTGGGAGAAGATTTATCCTCCTGGCCTTACAGCCCAGGAAATAATTTTCCCTCCCCTGAAGTGGTAGAGATAAATGATCTAACTGAAGTTAGAGGAAAAATGTCAGTTTAAATCAGCATTTCCTGTTACTCAAAATAAAGAAAAAAGGAAGAACAATAGTAGACATCTCATGTTCAGTGGAAGGAATACCAGCTGAGCCAAACTTTTCATTTGATGATCATTCCCTGCTGTGTTTAGGCGGAACTAAACCAATGTTTATGTGGCTCAACAGAGCTAAAATTACTTGTCTTTTTAGATGCTCACTGATTCCAGACCAATACTTGCCTGCTGACTCCTAGGTCTTGACAATGATGGATGGCAAAGATTAAAGAAAAGGTATCATATTTCTATGAGTGTGTATTACAGAAAAGTGGTGCTTTATAGTGTAGGGAGTGAATGAAATGCAGGAGCAGCACCTCAAGATTGCAAGAAGTCTTTATGCTTGAGTTATGATCTCACATTCTGCTACGGTGTATGTATAGTTTGGGTGTGATTTTGTAGAACGTACATCTTTATTTAACAGGTCAACTTGAGATTTCCATAAACATACAAATAAAAATATTTTTGAAAGGCCTTAGGATACTACAGGTAATCTGTATCAGAGAGACTTAATTGGAGACCAGGAAATAACAACATGGTTTTACCTATCTCACATTTTCTCTCTGTGAGGTCCTAACATGACAGTGCTTTGGAGCAGTCTTTTGAATTTCATGTGGGTTCTTGTCAGGGATGTACTTTTCACAATTTAAGTTCGGTGAATCCTGACCAGAAAACCAGCTTCTAAAATAACTCATTTTGTACACATTCAAGGAATGTGTTAGTTTGGCAGCTAAATTATCAAAAGATGTATTCTTCAAGGACTAAGAATCTTATGCGCTCTCCACAAGCAGCATACTTTCAACTAGTCACTTAGAAAAGGAAAGAGAGTTGGATCTCATTTAAATACACTAGAATATGAGGAATCTGCGAGGGAAAAGGGACTGCATGGAAGGAGGAAGACAGATGATATGGAAGGAGAAAGTTTATATGGATGAGTGAGACTAGATAGCATTCAAAACTAGACTTCTTCTCCCTCCTTAGACCTCAAGACTGGAGTTAAGGCACATTCTTTTTATAACTGATAAGAAAGCAGCATATTGTTCTTCTGTAGTCTAGACACTAGCAGAGAATATCTCAGTAACATAATATGGGTTTCATTCCCTATAACATATTAACATTTTTCCGCTACCTGTAGAGAGGGGAAAAGAAAAATAACAAACAAAGAGCAGCTCCCATAAGCAAAGGAAATGCAAAACTGCCCCCTGTAACTGGGTTATCTTAAACAGCTCTAGCCAAGGGCGATTGGCTTGATTGGATTCTGTCGTCAACACAGGACAAAGAGGCTGCAGAACGCCTGTTCTTTAATCAAGAAGGCAACACGGGAATATTTGTAACGGCACCCCAATCTTGATGCAAGATATCAAGGTATTCATCCTATATCTAGCAAACAATGCCAAACCCAGAGTCTACAAGAATTATTTCTGCATAATTTCCTAGTTACCAGTGACTCCTGTTTACTCTCTGACTACGAACTTTCTTGTCCATCTCCCTAAGCCCAACCCATCGTCCCAAACATGCTGGTGTCAAATATGGAGCTTGCAGGTCAGTGCTTAGTCAGCTTCAACAATATGCATTGGTACATTATCTTGCTCTGTCACACCTGAAAAAAGAGAGAACTTAGCATGCTCTGCAACAAGGTGAGTTAGTGGAATAAACAAGCAAGGAAGATGACTGTGAAAATTAAGGAACGAAACAACAATGGGATTAGAAGCCCTCTCTTGCTTGTATTGAACAAAGCCTTGAAAGGAATTAAAATCAAGTTCAGTCACAAAGTTTGTTATTGTTGACTGTAATTAGGACATTTTAATACTGATTATTGCTTAATTGACAAAGTAACATCAGAGGAAATACAAATATTTTACAGATTTATTTAGCAACAAAACCTGCATTTTACTTATCATTATATAATGACACTGTTTAACTAGTAAAATTACTGGCTATCCTTCATGTGAAAATTGAAAATCCATATTAGGGATTAGATGATTCTTTTTTTTTCCTGAATTAATGGAGAACGATACTCTGAAGAAAATTACCTTTGAGACTGTTCTGAACTTCTAACGCGATGTCGAGGGCATTAAATGGCAAAACTGGTTCATTGGCAATTTTCAAAGTCACTTGTCCTGTTAGCTGAAAAATACAAAAAACCCAAACAGTCAAATTATTTCTACCAGATTTAATAGCCAGCACTTCTTTTGGAATAGCACATACTTGCATTACATTGCATTTTTAGGGAAAAATGAATAAACCCCATTAACACATCTTTGTGAAAAGGAATGCAACCAGGACCATTTCCTGTCTAACACAGCATTACAAAATGTTCAGAGATTACAATTTATGACCACACACAAGAACTCCGTGCAATATGTCTTCTGTGGACCCAAGGATGTTGCAAGAGTCTCTGAAGGGCCTTAGTTTTCCTTTGTTTTCAAATAAAATGTCTCAATACTCTAAACATAGGAATGAGGTTTACTGTTTTCCTTAGTTCTCTGGGTTTAGCTATTGGATTTTGAGAGTTTACACAAGTAAAATAAAATAAATGATCACAGGCATTAAGGATCTGGAGATCAAGCCCAGGGTTAAATGCAAGCTGACCTGAAAAACCACTGCCTTTTGAAGTGTTATGTGACAACTCAATGCTCACAGATGTACAGCTACCAAACTAAATAGAACATTACACTGTGCAGTGAGTTACAGTAAGTCACCGAAAGGCATTCCCAAATGAATGAAAGAGAACTCTCAGTCCAGTCCAGACCAGATGTCAGCACCTGTCACAAAACTCAATGGTATAAATGCTTCTTTTTCAATGGTTCCACAGATGAGGTGAGGGACTGACTGGCCTGAGAGCTTTTTTCACCTTACAGAAGGTTGGCTCTCCAGCTTGAGGCTTAGACATGCTACAGGGGCTGTGTATAGAAATACATCTTTCTGCTGAACTGTACCTAGCCTGTGATTAAACAGAGGATTTCAGTCTCTGGGCTGCCAAATCCATCCCTGTTCAGGGGAGCTGTAAAAACACACTGACAAAAACACACAAGAAACTTTCATTCATCTTCTTTATATCTTGATATTGCAAAAAGGGAAAAAATACCTGTAAGGCTGTGCTCTAAATGGAATGATGGCTGCAGGTGATGGTGGCAGTGTTGATAAAAATGTGGACTGAATAGAATCCTATTGTACAATACTTCCCAAGGTGTTGGGGGAGCAAGAATAATATCTATCCTTCAAAAGCAATATGATAGTTTTTGTGCTAAAAGCAGCATTTTAATTCTACAATAGAAAGCAGCAGGAAAAGCAACAAGCCTTAGTAATATTAAAAACAATAGTACAGCAATTGAAAAGGAAAACCATCTCCCAGGAAAACGGATGAAAGCAGGGTAATATCAGAAATACAAGTTTCCCGGAGAAAGATTAATAGAACCTCACAACACTTCTCAGAAAGCATTAAAGAAATGACCTGGCCACAGACTAGTTTAGGTATGGGGACTGAAGGAACATGCTGTATATCAGACTGCAGCCTCCATCCGAGCAAAGACAGACTGTGAAGCTATTGAGATTTACCCCCAGAGAATACAACATTGAAAAAGGCATGAAGAAAAAAAAAAACAACCTACCATATATACAGAGAGAAAACCCATGAGGAATAATGTTATGTCAGGCCATTATCAGGAAAAACAAAGCACTAAAAGTGAACTTAAAGATGAAAAATACTGTGTTTGGACATCTGTGTTAAAATAGTACACATTAACCTCTCAGGAAACCTTACTCCAAACTTCCCAACTGCACAGGCCATCAGTGCTTGAAGGCCATTACATTTTCTAACAGTGATTATACATGAAAGTGTCTGGGTTGGAAAGCATTAGAAAACATTGGTCTTCCAGATGTCAAAGAGGTATTATGGAAATACAAAAAAATAAAACTGTGAGAGCAAACGGAAACCTGTACCAAAGTGTATCCAAACCAGGTCCATATAATCCAGCCATGAGCAACTGTAAAAAATCTGTTTTAAATGTCCAAATGCCATACAAAATCCTTCCTTGTCCTGCACGGAACTCCTTCAAGATATTGCTGCCCAGAACATTCACACTCTCAGTTGCTATGGATAAGCAACTGTGGCAATGAAATAACATCCTAATAAAAAGTAGGTATTCTACATGGAGCCCAAACCCATTGAACCCTAAATAGCACTGTATCACACAAACCGCTCAAATGCTTCCTTGACACCCCATTTCTGCAAAAACTTTCACTAAATGGTAATGCAAATACATATTCATAGGCATATTTTAGGGAGGGACATCAACAGTTATACATTTCTACTGATACTTTACAATCTGTTACTGCAATGATTAAAAACACAGAAGTATAGAAAAAATGCTTCTTTTCTAAAGCAGGAAAGTGGCATTAAAGAGGACAATACCCTAATAAGCATCTTTCCTGTCATCATCTCCTACAGAGTCTGGCTTAATTTTTATAAGTTCTTGCCTTATTTCTATTTCTTCCAAGCGATTTTAGTTCTCTTCCAACTATATAAGACCAAAGCTGCTTTCCCTTTTCTATTCAAATAACGCTATGCCATCAAAATCTTATGACTGACTGAAGCCCTTTTGGAAATGTTACAGCTTCTCTCTCTGTAATGCTGCAGACATCTGTGTGTTAGCAAACAGGTAACAGCGGTCTTTATTAAATCACGTACTTCGTAGGCTAATCTGAAGGAAATCAATCACCTAAAGGAAAGCTCAGAGCATTGATTTGAACAGAGTAAGTAATAATGCTGCAGAAGCATATATCAAACCCACATAAAGCAGCAAGACAGAAAAGGCTACTGATTTCTTATTTATAGTCTTATTTTTGGATATACAATTCCCATGAGTACAACACTGAATATACATGGAAAATAAAGACAAGCTTCTGCTCCCTTTTCCCAGGTGAAAAATGGATCAGAGTGACTATTGAATTATTAAATGCAAGAATAACTTAGCCAAGAGTAAAGACAACAATTTTCTCCTAAAGTGAAATGCTAAAGCAGCATAATTGATTCTATTCCCACACTGAAGTGGTTAAAACACTAATGACAACTTCTCAAATAGCATTTATACATAATAATACACATACAATACACACAATAATTGATGTAACATTTGCACAATTATAAAGTCTATGTAAAGATTTTAGAGTTCAAATGCTAATTCACTCCATAATGATTTTCTTCTACATTTTTAACACTTCCACTATACTTGGCTGGGGGAAAGGTGTTCTTCAGTAAACAAAAATGTACTTGGTGAACTTCCAATTACTTTAAAGATAAATATTAATATAAAACATAACAATAATTGTAGAGTTCTACAGTATTCCTTTACTGTGAGGGGGGTGAGGCCCTGGCACAGGTTGCCCAGAGAAGCTGTGGCTGCCCCATCCCTGGAAGTGTCCAAGGCCAGGTTGGACAGGGCTTGGAATAACCTGGGATAGTGGAAGGTGTCCCTGCCCCTGCCCATGGCACGGGATTTGGAAGGAGATGATCTTTAAGGTCCCTTCCAACCCAAATCTTTCTGGGATTCTATGCATACTGCCAAATAAATCTGAATATTTTGCATAGGTTTATACTAAAGTAACATTTTTTCAAGGTCTTTTACCTTATAGCATAAACATCTTTGCTGGAAGGAAATAACTACTCTCCCTGCCTTTATCTCTCTGGTACCATGCAGATCCAAAAAGATAAAAGACCTCACAAACTTCAAAAAATGCTGGTGTTAAAGATGATTCAGTATCATATGACACTTCATAAATGAAGTCGTAGGTTCTTCTCTCTTCCAAAGTTTTACAACCTAGTCATTTAGAAGCAATGTATTCCTGCAATTCTACCCAACTTACGAACCCGATTTCACTATAAAAGCCAGTTCTCAGGACATCAGGTGGATCTGCACCACTCTCTGTGGCAAAAAAATAAAATAATACGTGGTTTAAACACACACAATATTTTCCTCTATGTAAATTATATATATCTCCTTTATTTTTTTAGCTGCACCGCAATGAAAATAAGGAAACTAAATAAAGTGGAGTTGAGGGGGGGCATTCATCAAAGATTTTTATTTTTTTTGTGTGTTCACACCTGTTTTTTCTGCGAGTTAAACTCAGTTTTCAAGGTAACTTGCTTACTCAAATACCCAAGTTGCCTATTAACAACGTAAAGCACATCTACTGACATAATTTTTTTTTTTTTTAAAATGCGAACAGTTTAAATCCAGGACAGAAAAAATGTGAAAAGCTGCACAGAGTCTCTTTTACACAGATTCAGTTTGGCTTTTGGGGCATGCTTTTATTGAACCTGCCTTGCAGGGACATGTCTTAAATGTTATCTGGCTTTACTGAAAAGGCAGGCATGGCAACCCATCCTCCATTCTGTCATAGGAAGAGAAAGACGTATAAAATGAATAAAATAAAAACATATTTAGCGGATATGAAGATATGAAAATATTATGCGTGAGAGAGATCAATCTGCTAGAATAAACATCAGCATTCAGTGTGCAGGCAGTTTCTTTAACACAGAAGTTCACATGCTAGTCTTGGGTTTTTTGGGTGTTTTTTGTCTAGTGAAATTTGACACTGTTCCGTATCGTGCCTGCGCTGTGCAAACCTCAGTGGGTGTAAGTGCTGAGCCTTTAGGACATTTTTAGTTACATTAAGAGTGTTAAAATCTAAACAGACATCTCAGATCTCATAATATGCCAAGTTACAAACAACATAACTTTAAAAAATCAGGTAAACTGCCATGTTTATCCTTCTGTGAACACAGCACTTCAGTAGCATCATACTCCAATTTTACCTGCTGGAATGAATTAGAGACAGCTACTTGAAACCTGAGTTGTGCAGCAACAACTCCTTTATATTTCAAGCCCCAAACCTCTGCAACATACTTTTCTCCCCTCTTTCTTCTTTCTTCCTTCTCTATAATTTTCAGGGGGTTATTGCGTAAATTTGTTCTATGCATATCAACAACACTTAACAGAGATCTGTACACTTTTAGAGAAAACCACCACACACATAACAGCTAATCTACCAAAACCATGACAAACCATGTTAGAAAGCAGATAACGTAACAAAGGAGCGCGGCAGACCTGTGCACATTCCCAAACACACTCAACAGCCCTCTCTACTGCCTACTATAGGATTCAAACAACCCTTGTGGCTGAGCAGCGTGGGACACTGAGCGGCTCACCTGAACTCTGAGCCTCAACTCCCTTTGATATCAGCATCATTCTTTTCAAGTCACGTCTGCCCTCACACCTGGCCCCTCTCCCTTCCCACTTCATCCCTGGGGTTCATGGATGAGGAAAGAGCATGGTGAGATTCTGTGCTGTTTAGGGTGATCAGTAACAGCGTGTTGAAAATAACACTTTTTTTCTCCTCTTTTTCCTTGTGAATGAAAAGGTTTAACTTCCCTGGCTGGCTGTTGTACTGTCAGTCTCAGGTGTTCATCTTTTGCATCAAGGGTCTCTTTTTCCACGTGTACTGATGAGCAGAGTGACCTGCTGAGATCCTCTGGCATTAACCCAACGATAAACAACGGCTCCAGTTCCCACATCCATGAAAATAAGGAATGAAACCCCTCCATATATTAAAATTCCCTCTCAGAACCACAGCATTAGCAACCTCAAATGTTAAAATAAGCAGTCTCCGCTAACTTCTCCACCCTGCAAAATTAAAGGAATATTTTTATTAATATAGGCAAATATAATGAATTTGCGTTCTGCTGATACCCCCCATCCACCCGACTTCCTTCATGTTATCAGATTGTTTCAATTATGCATGAGAAATTGAGTCTATTTGAATGAAATCTGTGATTCCCTGGCAATAACAATTTCAGAACCCAGTGTTAATATATGAATGGCAGCAGGCATGAGACTCATGATAAATTAATGAGCATTTTTAATAGTGGGATCTCAATTCACTCTAGAAAAATTTCCTGCAGAATCAGTCTACACAGTAGTTGTTCTTGAGTTCATCACCCTCCAAAAAAGTTTACTGATTAATACAAGAAAAGTCAAAGGCAAGAAAATGAGAAAACAGCCAGTTCTTTGACCCTCTATTTTTCTGAAAACCACATTCCCTTGTTTAGACAAAGACACAGAAATCTGGTCACAAACATGTTTGTTTTGAACTAAAGCTGTCAACCTTTAAAATTAAGAATTTTTAAAATATTTAGTAATAAAATATGTGGAGGGTTTTTTTGTTTTTTTTTTTTTTTGCTTACTGAAATCTACCTTGGCACCAGGACGTGTATTTACGTTACAGGTCAAATGATATTTTGAGATATCATTCAGTTGAACACCCTGCATTTCAAGTCAGTAGAGGGCTCTCTGAGAAAGGAGTATGGTGAGTCTATGCTACAGTAGGTGAACAAGAGCACAGTAATTCATAACAAATAGCTGTTTCTGACCATGGAAAGTGTGAGGTCTCGCAGATATTAAATACTTCATTTCAACACCCCCTTCTGTAATTTAATACTGTTTCGTTTACTCTTAGCACAGAAAATACTGATTAGGAAATAAAAGTGATAGTGAATAAAACATGGATTCTCCTTCTCTGCAGGTATCCTCTGCACAGCAAATGGCACTTAACTGTTTCTATGGTGGTGGCACACAGCACTAGGCATCCCCAAAATTACATTCTAAGATATGCCAGAATTATGGCAGCTTGGGATGACACTAGAATACAGATCTCTATTTACAATATGTTTTCTACATGGCTCATGATGAGTTCTGAGGCACTGAGAAATTAAGGTCAAAATTACCCTCTTAAGTGATTATTTTGCTTAAAATCTAATTTGTTGGCCAATTTAGTAATATAAGGCACTTAGAGCAATGAAAGTACATTTTGTATAGATTTCACTCACAACTAAGAGGGATCATTCATCCCACTACTTTCACTTTCTTGCACAAAAAAGAAACTCATACTTATCTCTGCTTTGTTTTCTGTGTACATGTAGAAATTACTACTTCTCAGATCATACTCATAAAAAGGATATGGAGATATGTATTTTGTGTATATTTAAATGCATTTATGTGAATCTCCTAATAGATGGTATGTCATGGTGTGATTCTTGGGGCTGTCCTCTGTGGGGCCAGGAGTTGGACTTCAATAATCCTGTGGGTCCCTTCCAACTCAGGATTTTATACGATTTTATTATTCTATTAGAATATATTTTAAATTGCAATAATTTATAGTGAGCGATGACACCCCATACCCTGGGTTACAACTCCTTGAGGTTATACAGGGTTTCTTCCCACTCCCACCTTCTATCCAGATCACCAGTGAAAGGGATATGAGGACACCAAGGGGTCATCACACTGCTCCTCACACCGTCAGAGCCTGGCCCATTTTGGCAGTTCTCGAGCTCGTTACTGCAGCGGCAGAGAATAGGGATGATTAACTCACTTCCAAGATAACAGCGTTATTGAGTTAGGCTTGGCACTGTGGAGATGAACTTGTGCTCAACCCGGTTTGTTTGGAACTGAGGCAGAGCCACTTTATGTCTGCACAGAACACCCGGGGTTAAGGCTTACACAGCAAGCCACAGAGTCAGCTGTGGAGCACATAACTGTGAGTAGCAATAGCCTTGAGATGATTTTTTTATTCATGTAATTCATATTTATGTATGTCAAATTCTAGTGCTATCCAGGTGCAAAGAAAGAGTCGGATTAAGTTCTAGAAGGGCCACTAGATTAAAACCTCTTGTGAAAAAGGAGTTAGACTTTTCCCTAGTGCGGATGATTACAAGCATGCAGAAGGATGTAACGGAATGCTCTTCTGCACTTCTTGAGCTCTGGGTGAGGAGGTCACACCATGACAACACAAATCTTGACATCATTCCAAACCCTCATGCTGGATTTCTTAAAGAGAATTAAAAAAAAATTGTTCTAGTGTTAATTCTTTTTTTACCTCCAACTTTAAAGCCAGGTTGCTCTGGTTACCAGCTGCAGACTTGGAGAGTGATGAATGCTGAAAAGTTTGCTTCAAAGCAGAATGATTTGCATACAGCATTCCCATAAACCAGGATACCATCACTGCACAGAAAATGACCTCTTAAATGCTTTCATTCTCTGACCCTCTTCAGGTACAGATGAGGAGAGGGAAGCAGTGCTAGATCCTTTTTTAAGCAGCAATGCTAACTGCCTGAAGCCAGCTACAGGCAGTCCTGAGGAAACAGATTTAGCTATTGTTCTGGCAGAAAGGGATGTAGATAATGAAATATGAAGCAAAACTTATCTCCAATATCAGAGTCAAAGAACTCTAATGGCAATGCTCATGTACAGAATTTGCATCTTGGACAGGTCTTTACTACCTTAAACCAGAACTGCATAGCTCACTTTTTTTCTTTATTTGCATATATAGTAGAGACATTTGCAGGATAAAACATGCAGCTAGCTATGCACACACTTTAGGACAAAAAATGTGTTTTTTCTGGTTTAAGCCATAAAGGAAAGTTTCAAGTAAAGAAAGTAAAAGTCCCCTCAGAATAACAAACAGGATGCACTTGTGTAGATTCCTCTGGAATGGTACGAAAACACACGATGCTGTGATTAACAACCTGGCCACCGCGCTCTTCCATGCTACTAAAGGCCTTCATCGTGTTTGCTCCCAGTTAATTAACATCATTACCTTTCCCTGACTTATGTATGTGTTTAGGAGACAATCAGGATGTTAGCACAACCAGCCCCCCTTGCTCACAGGCTAATCAAAGCACAGGATGATAGGACTCAGGAAGATAATTGATAATTCTGTTAACAGTTGCCAGACAGTTGGCTGGGCCCTGCCGGTCTCGGAGCCTTCCAAGGCAGACAGTAATGACTCGCAGATAAAATAAGCAGCAGTGCAAGTCTGCATTTAATCACCCAGGTTCACAAGCACTCCACAGAAACACAGCAGCCTAGAAAACAGAATGTAGCCTCACAGTCCTAATTAATCAAAGTATCTTCTCATATGCTTCATGGTACATGCATGAACCAAGAACCTTCCCAAATTAGGAGCAATCCCAGGATCATACTTTCAAGGACATCCAAGCACTTGCTAAGTTTCTATCTGATCTATAAAGCCAGTCCTTCTGCTGAATCTACAGCACTCGGTCCGAAACTTGTGGCATTGTTAAAAACTAGATAATAGTCATCAGAGGAGTGCAATAATAAAGAAATCTGCAATAGGAAGCTTCAATTGCAGCTTTCAGTTTAGACCTTGATATCATCTTTTTAATCACTCTCCTTTTACAGAAATGGATTTGATTTAATTGAACTCAAAAAAAAAAAAGTCTCTAATCATACTTCATCAGCATGCAATTATTATTCAAGGGAAACCATATGTACTATTAGGCACTCTTAATTAAAATAATACATATAATCTGCTTCAGTTCCGAACAGTCATTCTCCTTGCCGTTCATTATTATTTTTCTTCCATTATTATGACAATACATTTTTTTCTATTTTTCCTCATCTATCTCCATTCCATTTATAAACTTCTTCAACATTAATGATCATATCATGACACTGAGATGCATTAATACACCATCATCCTTAAATCTCACATTGCATGACCTTCAAAATGAGTCAGACCTGACTATGGAAATTGTGAGATGAGGATGAGGAAATGCTATTAGAGGAGCCTCAAATTACCTCCTGTTTTGCCTGAATTTTATTTGCAATTATGTCTTCTAAGTGGCCATACTGAAAGAAGAATGTATGCTAGGCAGCAGTCAGTCCTTAGAGAAACAGGATTTAGGGAGAACCAGGGACAATGGATGCAATAAATTGAATTTAGGAGTTGAAGAACCTGAAGAATCCCTCCATGAGGGGTTGAGGCAATAGTTCCTTGAGGAACTTGTCAAACTTGTACAGTCAATTCAGCACAGACTCAACAGAGTAAGCATCATGAAAAGATTCATGACATTGCATATTAAAGTCTCCCTAACCTCTCAGACTCAGAAAAGCTGATATTTAATGGTTACAGAGAGAAAAAAAATTGCTCTTTTCTCTCTTGCCACCCCTTGATGCAAAGGTACAACAATTTTTTCCACTTAGGTCACCCTAATCAGTCAGGATTGGAGCACTGACAGTTCATTAAACACGACAGACCAGCCCTGAGGGACAGACACCAGCAAACCACAGGGCTGAGGATCCAAGGGGAGCTGAAAATACAACATTCTGTAGTATACAGCTTATAGAAAAGACCCATAAACATTAAAAGACACATCCTATCTCAAGAGAGAATTATATGGATAATACACTTGGGCTACCCCCAGACACCAGCAGAGGCTGCAGCACCACAATGAGGCTCAATTTCCTTATTAGGCAATTACTTTAATTAGGGTTAGAGTCTGCTCTTGGATATATTTGCATAGTATTTACCAAGCCAGAAAGGTATTTAACCTTCTTACTAGTACTAGAATTCAAAGGTGGAATTTCTGTGAATTTTTTCATACTATTTTTCATATCAGAACATTCAATCTTCAATGTAACTAGAATAAGAAATAATCAGTTGACTTACAATAATAATTTGAAATTTAAACCTCAAAAGGAGATCTGTAATTAAATAGTATAACTTCACAAATGAAGGTAGGGTAAGGTTGGTTGTTTTATTTTAAAAAGAAAACATTAATTAAAGATGAATGTGTTTGGGCCTGAGCAAGCTCCCCTCAGGCTTGGGGAAAATGCCAAGTCTGACAAACTCTTTGAGTCTCAGGGAATCCCAGGTCAGTTTAATGAACCTACTGAAGTATTTTATAATTAGCTGGCATGCTCCTGAGGCTACCATTTTACCTGAAAAAGAATACCCTCACCCTTCTAACTTGTCCATGAAAAAAAATTAATGAAAACCTAATAAACAACCTTTCTTATCACAAAATATTTATAGAAACAGAGAAAGAATCCTCAGATGAATGTTCTGTGCTACAGAATGGCCCTTGAAATTCATAAGGAACCCTAGCAATGAAACTCAAAGTATCTGAAGGTAAAATTGAGATTTATTACCACATCTGGGTCTGTAATCACACACCTGTTACTAAAATCACCAAATTATGATGGCCATTTCATTCCACTGCACCCTATCTTTATGTGGGTTCTGTATTAAAATGATAAAGGCAGCATGATGTGATGGTAACAGGAAATATTAAATAGAGAAGCACATTTTAAAAGCATATAATCTTACAATACTGCAGGAAATGTTACTACTTGTTCCAATGACAGCAGTTACTGGTAAGAAAAAAACCTAAAAATCAGTATTTACCTACAGAACTGCACTACGGTTGCTCCAGGTACTACCTGTTCTGAATATCTTTATATTTAGAATCAGCAATAGTGTCCCAGCACCAAAAAGGCATGACATGTCTTTTGAATTGTTTTCTGAGACATCTGATCTAAAGGACTTTTCACTTTTTAAGCTCACTCTACAGAATCAAAGAGTGGGGGTATGGCATATAATAGAATCATGGAAAGGTCTGGGTGGGAAGGGACCTTAAAGATCATCTCATTCCAACCACCCTGACACAGGCAGGGACACTTTGCTTGCTCAAAGACCCATCCAACCTGGCCTTGAAAACTTCCAGGGATGCGGCAGCCACCACTTCTCTGGGCAAGCTGTTCCAGTGCCTCAGCACCCTCACAGTAAGAATTTCTTCCTAACATCCAACCTAAACCTAACTCTCTTTCAGTTTAAAGCCATTAAAGCCAAAAAAAAATATGCAAGACACAGGTTACTTGAGACTCTCTGTCGAGACTTGTTTTAAGCACAAGTCAAATGCCCTGAATCACCTTGTTGGTAAGCATCATATTTCTGTTCCCTTCTGGTCTTGCTATTGAATCCTTTTGATTTGGCTTAGCAAAATGCCTGTTTGTCTCCAGTTTTAGAGGAACTGTCTGGAACAACTGAGTTCATTGTAAGAGATCTCAACATGGGCAAATAGACAAGGAGACAAGACATACCCAAGTACTCCAAATATAAGGAGAAGGGTGAAGATCCGATGACTGTAGTGAAAGAATAAGATAAAAAGGAAGTTGCTGAGGAGATTGGAGAGTGGAGGGGATGAGGCTTTAAAATAGTATAGGATTTGGAAAGAAAAACAAGTTGGAATTTGCTGCACAACAAGAGGAGACTGGGCAATTCTGAAAGAGGAGATGGAGAGATTAAAAGGATAGCTGAGGAAGATCATATCAGAGACAAAGCCTTCAAATGTCCTTCAGCATATTGTAATCAGTGTCTACCCAGCATAATTTCCTCATACTATATAAGAATTCTAAATAAACTGTCCCCCAAACTGAAAAAGTGCTGTAGAATATGGTACAGTGAACAAATCAGTGGGAGTGCTGATTGCATCCAGAGTGATCTCTGCAAGCACGTGTGTAAGTGCACTTCAATACACAGATCAGAGAAAAACCCATCTCAAAATTCTTACGTATGTTAAAACTGAAGACAGTATCAGATAGAACTAATTTTCAGACCTAAAAATAAACTAAGACTTCCTAGACTCTGAGAATTCCCCCTTCCCCCACCCAGATAGAAAGGCAATGTGTATGGGCATGTGATGTACTCTGAATAGCTTTAAACCCAATGCAAATAATCTTCAAAAGAGCTTTGATATCAGAGTGAAATTTCTAGAACATTTTGCACTGTGTCTACATAGTACATCAAAAACACAAACCACATTTTAATGGTTTTCACTTGTATTTTCAGAAAAACTAAAAAGCCCTCCAGAAACTCTTCTGATCTCTTGGGTACAGGATAAAGCTGTAACAGCTTCTGAAGCCTAACAAACAATATTTTCATCCAAGCCTCATACAATAACATGGGGCATTTTTTGGAGTGAGGAACTGATCAGAATTCATATTTAATACTGTATTTTGAAACAAAAAAATAAAAAAAATTAAAAAATAGTGTTTTCACTTACAGACATGTTTTAGAAAAAGACAGATTTTAGAATTCACCCATTAAACAAAATCAGTAGGTAGCAAGTAACAAACTCTAAGTTTCGTAACACCATTCAAACTCCATTTCACATTATTAATACCGACCTCTCAAAATATTTGAAACAGGAAAACTGGAAATAACACTAAATCTTGGGGCTTCTGGGCACTGTTAACTGGGTACTGCTGAGGGGGTCACAGTCAACAGGGCTGCCACAAGAGAGCCCAAGTAGGCATTGCCATGTCTGTCCATTCCCAAATATTTAAATTTTCCATCCTGAGGATAGCAGACTCTAGACACGGGATTAGATTACACCACTATATTAGGCTGATTTGTTAATTATTTTACCTCCAGTCCTCCAGCATTCCTCTGTACAAAACCCCCACGTCCCTGAGACGGAGGTTAAACACAACTGAGGACAGATAGTTAATTGCCTTTTCTGCTTACTCTGCTTAAGTAACAACTGACATTTGCAAAAGAAGGGATGAAGGGGGGACTAGTACCATCTTAGCCGAGGGTTTTATTTGTGCAGAATATTACATTAAAGGAGCCCAGTAGCTATTAGTGATTATTAATCTTCATTTACAATAATAGGCATATTTAACAAAAAAAAAGAATAGGCTATGCTGCAAGTCATGAAAAAAGCCTTTTTAATTGTCAGCCCTGCTAGTCTAAAAAAGCCTTCACCCTATTCATTCAGTTATCATTCTGTAGCTTATAATTAAAGTGCTAATGTATATCAGAATTCTTTGATCTGAAAATAAAGGACCTTTTACCAAAGAAATTAAGAACACAGTAGTTACAGGAAATTCAAGTTTCTGAGTAAAAATTAAAAGAAACAACCAAAAGTAAAGTAATATAATTAAGGAAAAACTATTTCTCTTGAGTAAGACAAGGCAAAAACTTTGTGAGAAGTCATTGTGGACTGTGGAACAGTTCATCAAATAAAGTAGTACAATGCTTTTCTCTTTGGTAGTTAAATACAACCTAGGAAGAAAGGAATTAAGTGTATTGTACCAGCAAGAATGGACTAAATGTCCTCAAAGTTCTTTATCTTAATCTAATGAGCAGAGGTAATTCATATGTCCTGAAATCTAACTTCAATTAGCATGAGTTATCACAATGATTCACAGTATCTCATCCATACTATTTTATTTTCATTCTCATTTCATATTTGAGGGCAAAAATAGTCAGCAGCATGTCACAAAGCTTGTCTAAGTTAATGCAAATAAAAAACCCTATGTGTAGTCACCTGCACTATGTACCAGCATTATTTTAAACACTGAGGGTCAGCAGAACTCTTAACAATCTTGTCTCTTGTGTCTTATTGATTAAAGACAGGATAACCAAGGATAAAACCCCCAGAATTAATTTAGGTTTTTACTCTGCTAAAAAGAATCCTCTTGTATGGCTGGAGATGTGTTTCCCCACCCCAGATTAGATGACAGGTACTAAAAAAAGCTGGTAACTAAAAGGGATAAAGTCAGCAAACTAGCAAGATCCTAAATTGCTTATCTGCCAGTACCACCAGTCCCTCTGAAAATAGAGCCTGAGCTTTGGAATAACATATCCAAAGCAACTCAAAGACATGAGTGGACACCAGGCAACCTTGGCTCTTAGCTCCGATATTGTCAACCCTTCCCTCTCTATCTGCTCCTCAGGAAAAGTGAACTTATTTAAATGACAAGAGTTAAAAAAAAAAAAGAAAAAAGTCAGTAAAGCCTAATTATATACCATTGCTATCAATCTGCATTTGGTTTCCATGAGCTTTGGATTAGGCAGTTCAGTAAATTTTCTAAGCAATATAAACATGATACTGTTGCTGTTTAGCAGCGTAAAGGATGTGTTTTGCATTTTTCTCTTCATTACTTTCTTTGAATTAAAACTGCTAAGCCAGGCAAGAAAAGCAACACAACTCAGTCTCAGTGGACTAAACCAGCCAAACTAAAAATGAGAAAGAGCTTCTTTCTTACCATTAAAAATGTTCCTATTAAAACCACATGACTCAAGGTCATTCTAAGTATTGCCTACATTGACCTCTGAAAGCAAGACTTTGAGTTTTGCTGCCTTTTGAGACACTATGAAAGCTAAGATTATTGGAACAGGCAGTAAATTTAAAGTTATTAGGTTTTCATTCGCAGAGTAACCCTTTAATAATTTTATGGTCTACCTAGTCACAATTAGAATGGAAACTTGAAAGTCCACTACAACTATGGAAATTATGGTAAAAGTAGTCCAAGAAACACAGTTATGCATCAGAAGACACTGCAGACTTTTACAATAGAATATATACTTCCCAATGTTTTGTTCTGTTATGCAGAAAATCCAGGCAAATCATACACTCAAAAATCAGAAATTTGGGCATGTAGACTGTGTTTAGCTTAACTTCAAGTAGTTCTGAAAAGCTCAGGCAGAGACTGAGCAGAATAAATGGTCACTGTTTTTTTTTTTTCTAATTAAGAAAGATTTCTGTGAACTAACAAGGACTCAAGTCAGGCTAGAAAAAATATTTTCTTCTGTCAGTATTAAACTTTGGTTAGCTTCTCTCCAAAAGAGTTGAATTGCTTCATGTGTTCAAATAAAACTCAAAAGCTGGTAGAAAGAGTTAGCTTAATAACAAGGATGTGTTTCTATGAAAATTTAGGAAACTGTCCAAGCTGAGAACAGAAATTTTAACAAAGTACTGTCTTCAACTCTTTCAACCTTTGGAAATTCACTGTTTTCTTTGCCTGCTCATGAAAACGACAAGTGTCAACCTGTAAATCAAGTGACTATATTTCTTCCTGTTTACTTTCCAATTTTTCATGACTGCTTCCATATTTCTCCTCTGAGTGACACACAAGACCTATGTTCTGACGGAGGAAAAGCTGAGCTCTAAAGTAGAGTGCTCCTCAGGTTAATACCCTGTCAACTGCTTTGAACAGAAATGCAGAAGTACATGAAAAAGACTGTGGAGAGACATATCCCAAATAAAATAATAATTAAAAAAAAAAGTGCAAAAGTAAACTCACACCTTAAGCTGTTAACAGAGAAATTAAATTAAAATAATCTGTCACATTAGAGCTATTCTGGAAGAGGGTTCTCTATGTCCCTTATAAACTCCTGTTTAAAAATTAAGTTAAAATTGAATTGCTATTATGCATTTGAGGGTCTGAAATATAACTTGCAAGTAATGTATTGAAGAGAAACACATGATTTTTGCTATGCATTACCCAGTTTAATCCTCTGTTTAAAAGTCATTTACACAACGTTAACAGATTATGTTATATAATATAAAAGTAGGAAAAAACAAAGGGTAATGAGGATATGGAAATTCTTGCTAGCAGTTTCTTGATTACAAAAATGTTCTGCTTATAAAGCATCCTTACACACAACCAAGAAGCCCAACTTACAGACTCTGTCCTAGAATATTTATAGTCAGTAAGAGATGCTGTAGGTCAGCAAGCAAAAAAGACAGACCATACAACCAGGTTGTAATATGTGAAGCGCCAAGTAGATTCCTCAGAGGTGAGTTTGGAGACTCAATCTCTCAGTCTCCTGTAATAAGTACACAGATTTCATCCTAATTCATGTATAATAGTGAATTGCCTTTTCTCGTTTGTTTAGGCTGTGTAACCAGCAAATGATCACTGCCAAGGATTATAGACTAATACTTTATAGAAGTGAGGACTGTGATAGTGTTAATTTGGTCAATTATTTCCTTGCCTTCAAAAAGTCCTAGAGCTCTAAGATGTTTCACTAAACTCTCCTTTTTTTAAGTACAGTAAAAAGCATGATGAGCTACTAGAAAGTCATGACAAGTAAAGGGTGTATTTTAAGGCAAAGAGGTAGTTTTTGTTGTTCCTACAGTATTCTCACAAGACCAACTCTATCTGTATGATCTACATCAGTGAAGCAATTCAAGCTGAAAGGTACAAAACTTGAAGGCTTATAATTAAATGAAACATATTTCAGCAGCATATGTCACAGCTTTTCCAAGTGATACACACTGATTGGATGCAAGTTTTTTATTTCATATATTCTCATAATTATCTCTAACTATATTTAAGTCTTAATAGTAACTGAGAGAAAGAAAGCACAAGCAGCAAAGGGCATCATCCTGCTTCTGATAGTGACACAGTGAAAATTACAGAATATGACGAAAGACACTACAACAGGCCTTTAAAAAAATGTTTCTTGACAGCATCTGAAAAAGAGCAAAAAAGCAAAACCTACCCAAGCATATGCCTACTAGATTTATCAAATAGCTTCTTATTGTGTAGCAAAATTATCTCTAATCCAGAACCAGGCAACTGGATAAAATATCTATACAGAAGCAAGACAACTGATAAACCAATGTAGTGAAAGAACACGAAATTCTTGTTATCATTTCTGCTTCTTTTTGTCCTCTCCAAATGCCAGAACAGAGTAAAAGTACGTAGCCTGAACTATAAGCAGGGAAAAAAAAAAAATTAAATGCACTGATCAAAACCACAGATTTCCTTTGTCTCTGCTCCTCGCCAAGACTCTCACTTCCTTGCTTTGGTTTCTGATCCAATTTTGAATATATAGTGAAATGCTTTTATGCACTGTAATATTTTCTAAAGGCTTGCTATTTTAAAAACATTGTATGCATTTACAAGTATTGATCTCTTCTGCTTTTAAAAGTCCACCAGGAAAACTTCTCAGCAATTTACTGTGCATGGAAATGGAAGATGAAAAGTAGATCATTAGCACCAACATATCACCTCTTTCTGGACAGGTCGAATGCATAAGATATTAAATGGGACACAGATTTATAGCTCTTTTTTTCTGGAACTAGAGCTCAATTTTTAAAAATGTGCCCATGTGGCTACTGCCTTCTGTTATGTAATTGCAGCACAACTGTCCAAAGCCTGTCAGAATCTGGGTGCTCCTGCCAAAAGAAAGTTCCTGTAACAACCTGCTTTCTTCAGCAAGCAAGAATATAATTTCTCTTGTCAGTGTCTGAGTGGTGAGTAACAACTGAGTCAAGGCCTTCCAGCTCACAGGACACGTCTCTGCCAGCGATACACTTATGGGGGCTGAAGCGCATCGGTCGAGCACCTTTTAACAAGTCCTTCACTCTACTGCATCATGGTCTGGAAATATGGTGCTGTAGAGCCCAGCAGAAGGCACCCAGAGGAGAAAAATTACATGTTCCAGCTATGGGTAGAGTTTTGTTTTAAAAAAAAAGAAAAAAAGCTGAATCTCTTCTTTGTCAACTAGTCAATGAGAGACTGATGACCTAACAACTCTAACAGCATGATGAGATAAAAACACTTACTATGGATTCAGACATTAATTGTACTGAAGTATCTTAAGATTTATTTTTTTTTAGTTTTGTCTTACTAAGAAAAACAAATACCTCTAGAGTATCTTTGTCCTTCTTCAGCAAATACAAATTAATTAAAAAATGTGCCAGGTAACAAGAAACAAGATTTGAAATTGAAATCTTTCCTTAAAAATTCATCTTATCTGTTAACTACATACTGTAATTTGGAAAGCAAAAAGCTCTCTGAGGTACACTGTAATCAAATAGGTTATAGAGAGCTACTGTCATATTTGGTGATGTAGCATCCACAAAACTGATCCATACTACAAAAATGGATGTTATGATATTATCTCACTGTTCCCCATTCTGTATCTTTTGACAGGTGTGATGAGAAGGTGCTCAAATAGGTAATGTGTGTAGGGCAGGTCATCAACTATCCTGTTTTGGATACACTCTGCACAGATGTATGCATTGTTATGGGGTTTGGCATTAATGCTTAGAAGTAGATGGAAAGTTCAGTCAAGACATATATAGTATCATAGAATCACAGAATGGTTTGGGTTGGAAGGGACCTTAAAGATCATCTCCTTCCAAATCCCCTGCCATGGGCAGGGACACCTTCCACTAGACCAGGTTGCTCCAAGCCCTGTCCAGCCTGGTCTTGAACAATTCCAGAGACGGAGCAGCCACAGCTTCTCTGGGCAAGCTGTGCCAGGGCCTCACCACACTCAAAGAGAAGAATTTCTTCCTAATACCTAATCTAAACCTTCTCTCGTTCATCTATCACACTCCTGCTCTCTTCTTTCCTACTGTGACTGTGTTTTGTGCATTTGTTTACTTCTAAAGCAGTAGAGAAGAATGCAGTCATGTGTCTGTATGGAGTTACATCCCTTCTAATCTCCAGGCGCAAGCAGGAGTGATCCAATTTGCAATAGAAAATCAGTGGAACAGAAGCCTTTCAAAGAAATAAAGCAATATGATTGGTGGGCTAAAGTACAATCATGCCAACATTGACTGTCAATTTAATATAATAAGGCATAATGGGAAATTCTGAAAAGAAATTTTCAATAATTGCTGTTGAGTTTTTCTTTTTTTTTTTTCTTTTTTAATTCAAACATAATAATCCTTCCAGTGAAGGATGCTTTAAAATTTTGAAGTCAATGAAGTTCTTAACTTTAATTTTTTTTTAATCGCTACTTTAAGAAGAGCTACTTAGACTACTTATTTTTTTTTACATTTAGCTATTTTTACTATATTGTAATTATTTAATTGTTTTATTTTCAAATGCAGTGATATAAATTAAGCATTTGAAACACAGAGTTTTTAAGATAGGCTGGTTTAGAAAAGCACTTGAACATACTGTAACATACTTTATCTGGAAAAGAACGGTTACTTGGAAAATAATTAGAAATCACTCCATTTGTCAAATAATTGTTTCTCCCTGCCCTGTGATATTTTACTGCGGACAGAGTTCTTTCCTGCAAGAGAAAAGGAATGCAAAAGAAAGATTCCCAGCCTCATTTGGAAAAAGGAAAAAAAAGAGATAAGACAGAAAAGTTCTCCTCAAAATTCATCATTCAGTCCACCACATTATGCAAAATATCTTTTGAGTTGCAAGCAAGTTTTTCTATCTCTATATTTTCTTTGAAAACCACGATACAATGTCATTATGGTTTTGGCACTTCAGCATAAAAAGAAATGTTTCATTCTCTTTGCCTCATTAGGATCTCATGTGAGATCCTGTCAGCTGCAAGTTTGTTCAGTTTATCTCAAGAAAAAAAAAAAGGGAAGAAAAAAGCTTAAATTTTTCCTTAGATATGTCAATCAAAAGGAGTGCACTGGCTGGAACACCAAGTTCAGAATAATATCATTCATGTCAGTTGAGACAGAATCTTTCTGTGGCCCCATTTGCTTTATCACTTCTAGATAAGACAATATTTATGTAAAGGCCTGACCTCACCCTGCAATTACCCCAAAATCAAACCGTGCTATGTAAAGGTGTTCAGTTAATGATTCCAACACGAACTTCTCGCCATGTGCTCTTTTCTTAGCTGAGAAGTACCTTCTTTGGGATCACAGTTTCCCTAAAGATAAGCAGTTTTCAAATTTGAAATGGCCAGGGAGACCAGATATTCAGTTTTAAAGTATCTCCTTACTTGGCTATGTGAAAATTATTAATTCCAAAATTCTGGTGATTTGACTCAGGTTCTTCTGCAGGCTGTTTTCATTTAAATTCTCCAGTCATGTAGTGAAGAGACACTCCCCTTACTCACGTTCTTTCATGCAGCTCTGTTTTTATTGTACTTGCAACAGTTGCTAAAGAGCTCCTCATATCAGATCTCTGATTCTAAGAGACGTACCTGTTTTAATGTGCTCATACGGTTTTACAATACCTTATTCATTGTCATGTTGCCTTTTTCATTACAATGTAACTTTTAGGAGTGGCAACTCTTAATATTAGAGACTGTATGAACTAATAGTTTTCATGCCAAGATAAAAGTATTGATCGTTTGAGATCAGAGCGCTGCTGTAGGATCACAGCTCCTTCTTTTCCAGAAGGCAGTTCCCATGAACCACCCAGAGGGGAATGCAGCCTTTCCTAGGAACTTTGAAGCCCTCTGCACTGAGCTTTCAATAACGCATCACCTCATGAAATGGGACGTATGACGTGGTAAACTACGTTTCATTTTGCTGCCATTTTAAATAAAAGCTGGTGATAAAGTAGAGAGATAAAAACAAAATATGTTTCTCACTGAGAGTTTAGCCCTTTTGCTTTGTATAAGCTGGTTAATGTTGGTGTTTGGCAGATTTCTAGAGCCAATTAATAATTCTGTGCGCTGCTGGAGTAACCAGCTTATAGACCATGAGACTTCACAAAGCTGTTTTCAAACTCTTTGTCAAACCTGTCTAGATTTGTGAATAGTCTTATAGAAAAAAACATAGCAGAAGGCATCCACAGAAAATAGAAAGGAATTTACTAATTTATCTGGAAGGGACATACAATGATCATCCAGCCTGACTGCCTGGCCAATTCAGGGCTGACCAAGTTAAAGGGGCATTGCTGTTAAGGGTGTTGTCCAGGTGCCTCTTAAACACTGACAGACCTGGGGCAATAACCACCTCTCTAGGAAGTTTGTTCCAGTGTTTGACCATCCCCTTGGTAAAGAAATGGTTCCTTATGTCCAGCTTAAACTTCTCTTGGCACATCTTAGCAGCATTCCCACAAATCAGTGGACCGCAGGGAAAGGAGTTTAGCACCTCTCTCCCCACGTCCCCTCCTCAGGAAGCTGTAGAGGGCAATGAGGTTGCCCTTCAGCCTTTTCTCCCAAGGCAACTCCAAAGCCCTTAGTTGCTCCTCACAGGACGTGCTCTGGCCCTTCCACCAGCTTTGCCCTCCTGGTTACAGTTCTCATCTCGGCTACCCAAAGTGGGAAGGTGAAAATCTTCAAATGGCTATATAGTGCAATCTCTTCACTGCATCTGATAACCTGGCTGTAGAAAACTATCATCTGTCAGTGCCATTCAAACCAAAACCATGCACCCTTGAACATAACAGCTTTCTGTTAAAAAAACCTGATATAAATTTGTCTTTCATTTCTTTGTGTAACTTCCCCAACTAAATAAACTGTGATTATTCAACTACAGCTTGTGGCGAGCAACATACTTTCCAAAAAATGCACAGCACACAGCAAAAACACTAGAGTCTGAGTAACTAAATAGCAAACCACTCTAAAATTCCAGCCCAACCAGATTCATGCTTGATTTAACTCTGAAAAGGAGCTTTCTTAAACATAGAGCATAGGAACTAATTTTTCTTTAGGTAGTGAGCAACACTAAAGCTGCATTATGAAAGGAGTTTATTAATGGTAAATAAAAACAGTAGTTACCTAATAAAATTGGGAGATGCAAATCTACCTTCTCAGAGGTTGCTTTTCAATAACTCACCATAAAGACTGCCAACCACTAAAATGGGAAAGCATTTTTAGGAATTTCACTAAAGCATATACTTCCTTAAGTGCCAAGTAACGCATAACCCTTATATTTTCAGCAAATGTTGTCCAAATGGATTTACTAATCCAAAAGCGTATTTACAAACCCTGCAACAGATTTATATAAACCATAACAGATACATAAATCTTACCAATAAAACCTAAATAAAGTTTTGAGTAGGTCTTGATTTTCCCTGTTCACTTCACAGGCTCAAGCAATAGATTTATTTCTAAATCATAATTTTGGGGCTCAGCTGTTAGCATCAACATTTAAAATTACAAATACAGCCCTTACACATTAACTTTTAATTAGGTTTTATAGATTCCAATCAGAACTTCCACAGCGAGTTCCTGAAGTCCAAATGTAATAATGAGTTTCGTAAAAGGCTTTGTAATCTGTTTCTCATGTTCTCCTTCAAAGTTCAAAATAAATCATACTCCAGCCACAGTTGTTTTTTGGTTTTGGGTTTTTTTTTTTTTTGTAGAATTAGCAATTTGTCATTATATGTCAGGTTTAGCTATGTTGCTTCTACAATTCTATTGGAGTAACAACAGCAACAAACATAGAAAAGACTATTTAAGTTTTAGGCATGCATTTTAAGCAGATATAAGAATCAACTTTGCAATAGTGTATGTAAAGAAATAATCCTCCTCAGGCCAATTTTAACACCCTTTCAGTTCAAATTACAGAGCCTATCAAAAATTATGTTGTCGCTGAAATAGCTGCTTCTGTGCTCTGCTCCACACGCACTTCTCACTGTCACCCTTCCACGGGCATGAAAGCTTGGATGGCAAATCAGATCTGAGAGCCGAGAACAAAACAAGCCCTAAAGCAAAACCAACAACAAACCCAAATGATTCCTTTTCAGTCAGATCGAACTTAATCCTGCTCACCCCGTGGTAACATTCAGACTGGCTCAGGGGAACTGGGAAACTATAAAGGCAGCAACATTCAGCTGATGGAGATGTCTGATGATCTTAATTATTACATTAGCTGCAAAGTCTGTTGAAATCCAATTCCAACAGCAGGTGTTAAAACTTGACATTCAGCTCAGAACTCGATGGGATACTGGTGACAGGAAGGGAAGAGGTAGAGAATCAGAACTGATGTAGCAAAGACAGGCGGAAGAAAGCATTTCTTGTTATTTTAAGAATTTTTTACTTTTCCAGAGATACTTCTAAAAATAGGAAAAAAGTTGAACTGACAACTTGAATTCCAATAATGTTCTTCCATGGTAAGGTCAATAAATGATATTAAAAAAAGATACGTAAAAGTTTTAAGGTTACATATATTTCTTAAAGTACTTATATAATTTTTTTTTTTACTTTAAATGTATTTATGTAATTCCTTATATTACATAAAGGCTATCTATTAAAAAACTCACTTGCCAAACCCTCTCCTGAAAGAGCAAAATCCAAACCTCAAAGGTCACAGTGTGCTGAGCCACAAGCTCTGCCCACTCAAGGCAACATTCTCCTTATTTCAAGTGAAAATAAAAAAAGAGAAAAAGGAACTTTATTTTTCTCTATGTTGATCTGATCAATTCTGCTTTTTAATGATACCTAAAACTTCCACAGCAGAGCATTTATTCCACTGAGTTTCATCACGCTTTTCAGTATTTAGCCTTTTGTCTTCAGAGTGCTCCTCTGCACCCTTTTAAGCTTTGGGGCTGAACTCCTCTCTCAAGCAATGCCAACAGGGGACAGTGCTGGATGATTATTGATGGGATGCAGAATCTGGTTTATAATTTAATTCCCAATAGGTCTTATATTCACTAAGCAGAACAAAACTACACTTTTCACTCTGAGATGCAATGAATTAGATTTGCAGCTGCTGCCTCTCACTTTGCACCTGAAAATCCAAGAGTGCATCTGCACTTATGGGCTCAAACACTTCATGAGCAGCTAAAAATCTGACCAATGTTTTTTATATGCACACTTCACGTAGACCATTGGTTCTTATAGTGGTTCAAGCCAGAAACTCCACTAAAGTACACGGAATTAGTACTATAATAGAAATAAGATAGGGCTCATCGGCTTACATCAGGCTCATTTATCTATCAGAGGGCTCTAATCAGTAGTTTTAAAAAGTGAAATCTGAATGATTAACACATGGTGGCACCTTGACGGATGCAACAACGTCATTTAAAATTAGATTCCTCGAAATGATATATTCAAGGAAACAGCTTAGAGAGGATATTAAAAAAAGAAAAAAAAAGAAAAAAAAGAAAAAAAAAAAGAAAAATTACACCATCTTCACCTTTGTGTTCTAAAGCTGTTTTATAAAAAAAATAATCATCAAACCCCTAGAATCACGAAGCAGGGCAAATATAGACTAGTTTGAGAAGAAGTCAGTGAATTTTCATTTGGGTTTTTTTTTTTTGTTGCCTTGGATATTTCAAAAAGCTGTGATAAAAAGTCTGCCAGTTTGCCATAGTGTGCAACTGTCAGTATGTTGAGCTAGAAAGATGAGCTTTTATAAATTTAAGCATTGTTAACTTTTTTTAAAAATTGACTTAGATATAAAATATCTTACGAAAATACAGAAAATACAGTTAGAAAGCTGATCATTTGTGGATTTGAGCATTATTGAAAATAAAAATTGTGTTGCATTTAAAATATCTTGTAAAAATATAGACAATATCACAGAGCAGATAATCTCTAGTAGCATCTCTTCTATCCAAGTATTTGGATTTTGTGAAGTCTCTGTGTGTATACAAAGCTCAAATAACCCAGTTGAAGTGTTACTTTGCCAATTAAGTGCTTTGAAGAAATTAAAAAACAACCAAACCAAAACTACACTTAGAAAGTCATTAAGAAAACCAAATCCAGCAAATATATTTTTATGTATGTTTATAATATCAGAGGTTATTTTTGGTGACATTTTTAACAAGAATATTGGGCTAGTAATCAATAAAGTGATTTCATTGAGAGTCACCACCCAAATTTTTCCCAAGTTATTTAATTATCAGAGCTTTGGGACACTTATTCAAGATGAAGTGAAATCTCTAAGGCTGCCTCACTCCAAATTAAAAAGCACGTGCTGATCCAAGGCTGTTGGTCAGAAAGGGAGAGTGCCTCAGTGTAACATGATGTCACATTCTCTCTATAAGGATCAAAATCAGTTTGTATTCAACTACTTTGATACTTTAATTACATATTTGATAAAAGCATTAATTTCTGACATTGCTGACTTGTATCATACTTAGAACATGTCGGTTTTCATCTTACTTTAATTGTGCAGCCCGTTTTTTTATTGGATGTTCCAAAATTACAGTGAGTTTTCATGAATTTTGATGGATTAGCCACGCTACTCTCCCTGTCCAAGTGAGTTTGAGATAAACAGCAGGAGAGGCTACAATGTTTGGGCAAATTACTCTCCTTGACTACGATGTATATTGATGAATTGTTGTCACTAGGCATTTACATATTTTTAATATCTGATTACCCAAACAAGGAAAGCCATACATTCCTGGCCTTGTCATAATGAAAAGAGGGAATCATAAGTTATTAGCAAAAGGTAATCACAAAGTTCACATCCAATCTGATCAGAAAAATACTTAATAATGAAATTTGAAATAAATAGTCAACATCATCCACATCAGTCAGATGCAAGTGTATTGCTATTTGCTGGGCTATTTTGGAATTAGAGCTATTTTGTCATAAGGAAGTAAATGTTCTCCCTTCAGAGTTTCATTCTTCTAAAGAAGGAAGCAAGCAAGTGTTGATGGATCACATCTGAGGGTAGCAACACAGAGATTATTTTATTGCTTATCTGTGATAATTTAAAACAGATCAAGCAGAACTTTGGTATTATCTCAGAATAATGCATTATACATGTACAGTAGGACTACTGAAATACCTAAGCTACAAAATAAATGGGGTGTTCTTTCATCTAAGGAAAAGGCAAGAACTCTCTGAGACTGAAGAATTATCACATAACTATAAGAAAACACTACTTTTTCATGAATGGTTCCTCAAAGGAAATATAATTCAGGACATACAGTTTTATTGGTAACTTGATTTTGAAGAAATTTCTCTCAATTACTACATAATCATATCACTTTTAGATGAGTAAAAATCTGCAGCATACTAGAATATACTACTCCAGAACAATTTCTATCCTTTCCTTCTACCCTACTGAAATGTTGCTTTCCATTTATTGGTTACTGGGCTCTTGTCATGAAATATTTTAGGTCCAAATGCTGTACTTCATATTAGTTTAAATTTGGAACTAAAATTATTCCAATAGATAATAACGATGCTGCACCTCTTAAAATCAATATTATATGTGCATGGTTGGAATTAGGCTGCAATTTATGAAACTCTCAGCCATTAATTTTACAAGAAGGTATTAAAATAAAAAATAGCTTCATAGCCAGCATATGATCTCTGCTTATGAAATAGAAACATCATTTCCACTGTAGGAAAGTACATCTTTTATACTGCTTTGGTTTTATGGTTAGTTTGCTATAGACAATACCCAGTCCCTGGCCCAAGGAACTGCTGGTAGATGGGGTGATCACTCCTGTTGGTTGATTAAATCCCATGGGCTTGAATCTACTCTGTAATACCTTAGCTTACATTCCTTTTTTCTTTGGCACACCTCAATTTTTAAAAAAATATTTACTAGTTTTGTCTCACGATGTCTACACTTCACAAAATTTCTTCTTACTGTCCAATTGTATTTGAAAAGAGTCTTCATGCTGATTTCACAATCCTTCATTTGAGGAGATCTATTTAAAAGCATGTAATTGTGCTTTCTAGTTATATCCAATTTAAATGCCTGCATAGCAACATATGAGGAGGCAGAATAAAAGAAAAGAAGGCACAATGGCAAACTGCAGTTTCAAGAAAATAAAGGACAAGGGCAAACTACGGTTTCATGCACAGGAGTACTTTAAAAAACATCTTGAAGATTTTTATCACTGAGAATACATCAGGTTTCTCATACACAACTAGTTACAAAATAATTCAGAACAAGAATTACAAATAAAGATTATCTGCCACTGGAATCAGATTTTCACAGCACATCTGCAGTGAAGGCACCAAAGAGGCCCAGCCACTCCTCTTAGTGCCACCCTGAATGTAAAATGAGGATTTCAAGGTGCAGCATATTGAAATCTGAAGTTTCAGCTGTTTGTTTTGGTTCTTGACCAGGATTTAAGGGCTAATTGTCTTATATAAGGGCAGGCATCAGTTTGTGCTTAATTTTTCCTATTAGGTTCCTGCAGGCATCCTTCAGCTCAGGGCATAATGTGTTGATTCTTAGGAGCTTTTTTCCAGGACACACATTTCTTATTCACTGTCTAGACCTTTAATTTTGGTCTCATCCACCCCTCTCTGGATGGCTACAATCCCAAGAAATGCTCAGCACCAAAAGGATGGTTTCAGAAGAGTTCAGATATCAGTCTGATGCCAAAATAGGTGTGGACATTTAAAGACCAGATTAAAACAACCGTGAATTGGGCTAAGTCTCCTGGGAAAATCTGTCATTTTAAAATTCCTTAAGGGAATCCAAAGTCTTGAAAATGTGGTTTTCAATTCAGGACTAAGCTCATGAAAGAAACTTCAGCACCTTCCAGTGCTTGCAGTTCTGTCCTGGAATAATGTAAAGACATAACACATCTAAAATACACTGTACAAATGTACACCAAAGGAAGTTATAAGCATGGTTTAAAAAATAAAATTAACAAAGAAACACACACTTCAGCAGCTGTATTTCCTCAGGTCTTTTTGCAAGTTGTTTGCAAAACCAACTAATTCATTCATAGTACAAAACCAGCTACTTCCATCTCTTTTTACTTGAGCAGATACTGAAGTTGCACTGACTTTACATCATATTCACTCATATGTAAATTGGATTACACTAGATTTAAAAAAAGAAGGAAAAAGAGAAAAGAGTAGTTACTATATTATTGTTAGCAGAAACGTTCTGTTTTAAGAGGCATGCTCTGGGGAAAGGACTGTCTGATTTGCCATCTTTGTCAGAAGTTTTGTAGACAGAAAAGAGCTCATTCGTTGAGCTGCTACAACAGATAAGGTACTTTTATAGTACCCAAAGGAACTATCCCAAAGGAATGCTGGCATCTTTTTAAATGAAAAACTCATGTTCCTTGCAAAGCCACCAAATCCAGCTTTGTCCCAGTCTCTGTCTACAGTGTCAGACAAATTATCAGATTTTACAAGATAATTCTGTATTCAGGTGATGAGATGCAGTTGCTCACTGTAAGGACCATTTCTGACCCAGGGTATTTAATTTTCTCACAAATAAAATAGGGATTAAACAGTGTTTCCTCTCACTCCTACCTTATATTTTGCTTTAGTGAGATTGCTGTAATTTGCAGTAAAAAAGCATCTTCCATGAGACAAGCAAACAGCACCAATCTTGGGTTTCTATTGTAAGATTTGAGATGATAATTATGTATCAATGTACGTTTTTATGCCGCAGTTTGGTTCAATCAGATGGATCTGACGTATTTACTTATTTCACTTAAACTGCAGTTCTAGCTTGAAAAATGATGCAATGATTTCTTTCCCTTCCCACTGAGAGCTGGCAGACAAATCCTGAGAGCAACCAAGTACAATTTAGGTCTAAAAGAGGATTTCAGGAACTAATGGTTCCCAACAGCAATCTGGTTAAGAAATATTCTGACAGAATCCAACGTTAACTTTTTTAAAGAACACACAGTCTTGTTGCAATATCAAAAATATTTAAGGAATACAGAATTCTCTACAGTCAAAGAACTGAACAGCTAAGAATGTACACAGACAATCCATGGGAATGGTTTCTAAACAAGCCATGCTACTAATGGCACCTATTTTTTTTTGTTATTCAGCTTCTCTTGTTTATTGGAACCATAGTTTCCTGCTTGTTTTGATATTTTCATAATTGTCAGAGTTCTCTATGCTGAAAACATTAAATTCCAGAAACTAAAAAAGAAAAAAAACGCAAATACAAAAACAACAAAAAGCAAACCTAACACAAAGAAAAACAAAGGGCCCAGAAACAATCTTCTAATACTGGAGTCTTGACATCTTTCCACAACCCCACAACCTCATGAATGTATGTCACAGGAGGAAACATAATTACTTCTGTCCTGTAATTCTCCTTCCATTTTGAAGGAAGCATATCAGCATATCAGCAGGAAATACATGGAAAATTTCAGGGGTTAGGGGAATGGAGTTGTTTTTTAATACCTGACTGAACCAAGTGAAGCTGTGTTGGATGGTGCAGCTGGTTCATCAAATTTTTACCAGGGGTTCTGCAGTTTGAGCTCATTTTTATTACCTAGTCTTTATCCATCAGAGTTCAAGTATAAAATGCAAGAGTCCTTGAGGCTACTTCCTCTTAGGAACAAAGAACTACTGAAAAATTCCAAGCATATCTCCCCTAACTCTGCTAGAGCAGATAGAGAATATGCTGTCTGGCCAAACACAGTATGACGGTCTGTCAGAAAACCTCATGTCTTCAGCAGCAAAGTCACCTCTTTCACATCTAATGCTGAGAAAATCCACAGACAGCATTTTTTCCTTTGAATGTTGTTACTTCCCTGTTCACCACAATTCATAGAGCACCCCCAAAGTTACTGTTCCAGGTTATATCACCAGATTTGGTCTTGTTTTTATTGCTGCTGACAATTGGTACAGAATAAAATACACACTGTTAGAAGGGAGTTTTCAGCAGGTTTGCATTTACTCTCTGCTTGAACTGGATTATATGTTCTTTCATGCAAGAAGGCTAAAGGTAAAACAAAAAGTCTCACTTGTGTGCTTAAGAGAATATGTGTTAAATCAAACCATTTCTGTGAATTACGTTTCGCTGTGCTCCTTTGCAGAAAAATTCAGACAAGTTTTGTGCAAATTCAGTCAGACTGCAACCACAGACAATACAGCTGTGCTTTGAATATCTCAAATACCATCAAACCATAAATTCCAGTGAGATGCTCAGAACCAGTATACGAGAGGTTGGTCAGTAAAGAAAAGGAAGAATTTAAGTTATGAGGTGTCCATTGGTGCATTATGCTGATACATCATATTAGGGCAGATCAGAGCTGCTGAAACACCACGAACTGCTGCCAGCTGTCGAGGGCAAACAGAAAAATTAAAAGATGTCCCAAGTCATCCTGCAGTTTCTCGGCCCCAGAAAAACCCCAAACCCATACAGCTGCTTTTAGGTGTGACAGAGCCTCCAAATAGTACCAGAGACAATTCTGGTATCTGCACAACAAGGTGAAACTCCACATCTACACATTAAGTATCAACAGTAGACTGCCTCAAATATGGACATGGATCAGGCCCCCCAGCTTGGTCCTCACTTCATACACTGACAATTGTGCTCCTGCTATGTTAACCTCAGTCAGCATCTCTGTCACCTGCCCCTGGTTCACATTCCCCTTTGTTGGCTGGAGGCTTGAATAATTTGTTTCGAAAGTACAAAATCATAACATAATTCATCTTTAAAAAGACATGAGAGTTCTGCTGGTCTGTGCAGAACTCGTGCCTTTGGAGGCAACGATGATGAAGAGACTGAGAAATGATGGGAAAGCCTGGCATACGTGACTGAAGACAGGAATTTTAAAAATTACATCGAAGGGAATACATTACTGAAGAAAGCTAACCGGAGAAATTACCTGTGAAAATTGACACTCCGGCGTGTCACATTTTCATGATGGAAATCATGGCATACAGCAAAAATTTTCAAACAGCACAACACACAGGGATGGGGGGGAAGGCTGCCACGTTTCTGTCTGGGCCTTGCAAGGACAAAGGGGTTTCTGAGCTTGGCTTGGATATGTGATATATTCATGTGCATCAGACTTCTGTTTGCTGAATATTTCAGATTAGCTCTGCACCCACCATACAAGCTCTTTAACACTTTAAGTGCTGTAACTCTGACTGGAGTAATACTGTGTCTCTGCTGTTCAGAAATCTTAAGCAATTCTGACAAATCCTCCAGCTCTACGGAGAGGAAATTTTTAAATGAAAACAGAAGATAAATCAATGGAAATGCAGATGTCTCCATGCAAAGGCCACTGGCATGCCCAAGTACAACGCCACAGAGCTTTTTCAAGAACAATCTGATTCCCAGAAGGCCACGAGGTAGTAGGAACAACACAGGAATGTGAACGTACTCTGCTGAAATAGCTATGCCAGGAATAATATGCTGTTAGAAATGTTTCTGATAATGCTCTGTAACACAGATGCCCCATACACAGCATTATTCTACTGCTTCAAAATCTGCATTCTCAGTCTTTGGGATTGTAAGAATTTGACACCTTTACGTTAATTTAGATATGTTGTATTATCTTGACATAAAAAAAAAAAAGAGCTTATTTGCAGATACCATCCCAGAAGATATAAATATTTAGCAGAGTTAGCAGGCACCAAACCACAGAACTACATTTTTAGGGAGATTACAGAGAAAAGAAATACCAAAGTTATGGATATCACCGCATTGCCGAGATGAATGAGTGTCCCTTGTATTAGAGAATTAATGGGACTGGACAATGGGAAAATGGAAATATATATCCCTCCCATGCTTCAAAGGAACAGAACTGTGAGATCCTGTTAGAGGATACCTCAAGTCAACATTCTTGTGCTGTACCTTATCTGTGGTCAAAACGCGAATTTCATTTACTAACAGTCCAGCAGACTTTTCATTCCATTTGCACACTTTGCATTCCATTTCCTTCAGGAAGAGTATCTGCCTCTCATCTTCTTGGAAGTGTTTATATTTTTAAAAAATTGAAATATCACAGTATGTCCCACAAAAAAAGTATTTCCCCTAGAAATGGAAACACTTCTCCCTCTTACTCTTTTTATTTAGTGTTTAGAAGTTAATTGCATTACGGTAGTTAGTCAGTGCATTACAGTAGTTAGCTCTACTAAGAGCTTCATAATTGGAGTGCTGAATATTCAGGTTCAGTAATAATTTTCTCAAGAGCTATCTGTCAGCCCCCATAACTCATCACAGAGCCAATTATGTCACTTCTGGCGTGCCTTTCAATACATTGGTGCCTGCCAAAGCAAAAGTCAGTAAGATATTTTTCCATGGCTGATCCTGGGTAAGTGGCTCCAGTGGCATTCCTTGTTGGAGGTCTGCCACTCAGGCTTTTGGAACCGCATAATCCCAGTCTTATGAGGCTACTCCAGAGAGCACACCTCATAACACAGAAGTATTTTCAAACTTTTTAATCACTCCAATTGAATGGTTACCACGAAACACCATGCTGAATAACACTGATGGAATTTATCGAAAGATAGCACGTAATTTTCTGAGTATGCATTTGATAACAATGGAGTTTTATCTGACTTCCAGTCAGATGGGAAAATCCCTTCTCTGCCACACAGGACCACATATAAATACTTAATATATGTATTACAAAACACATTTGAAATTATAAGGTCTGCAAACCTCACTTAAGATACCACTAAGTTTTGCACTACAACACAATTCTGTAATGAATATCTTGGTTCTTCACCACTAGGAAACCTACAGATTTCTCTCCCTTCGAATGTTTCAAATCAGCCTGGTTCTCACAGCAGTTCACCCTAAATCCACCTTTCAAGTGCCAAGATTTTAAGATAAATTGCTCTGACAATTGTCCTGACAAATTAGGTATTCTAAGCATTCAGATTACAGGTCTACTCAATAGCTGCACATTTCTCATTAATTTTTTTCTGCCACATTTCAAAGTGCTCATGAAATTAAGGTAACCACTGATGTCACAGAGCACAAGCCACAATTAGCTGATTATTCGTCCTTACACCAAACCTCATCTAAAAAATTATGTGGAAATTTTTACATTGTTACTTAGTATCAAGCCATCCACATGGGGAAAAAAAAAAACATTAAAGCCCTATTTCCACAGTGAGATGAAGGGCCTCAAATAATTTCCTGCCCAAACCAACAGGAGCTCTTTTCCACCACCTTGAGTGGCCACACAAATGAAGCAGACTGTGAGTGATATGCAGTGAAAAATAAGAATAAAAAGTTACGGTTTAAAATATTTTCATAAACTGTTTCTAAGGAAAAAAGCCAATCTGAAAATTTAATTTCTTTTAACATAAAAAACCAGGTTTGTGTGAAAAGTCTTTTGAAATTAAAAGCTAAAGTTTCTGAAGCAGGTATGATACCTGTTTTACTTGCAACTATAATGGGGTATATATGCAGTCATTTGGCAAGTACTTGTTGAGAAGTGTTAATTTCCAGCTGAGGAGTTAAGTTCTAACTACAAGCTCGCTTCTCACCAGCCGTTTTTGTTGGTTTTTTGTTTTTCTTTTTTTTTTTCCAAATATGAGTAGTTTAGTATAAAGCTAGAGAATTAACTTGGTCTCATTGTTCAGAGTAACACAATGAAAATATGAAGATTTCAGACTAAGGAATAGCATTAAGGGTGCTCAGTTAACTAATTAAATTAAATTATAGTAGTTCTAAATGCTGAGGTTCTCACTCCACTGCTGTATATAGTATTCATCCTTATAAAAGCATCCTGGGCTACAGTCCGAAAAGTAAAATGGAAATACAGTCATATCCTAGTGCAATCTTCATCAAGTTTTATCAATGACCCTATCTAAAATATTTTTGTGATTATTTAAACAGGATCAAAATGCTTGAAGTCAACTATCTAAGAAATATTTTCTGCATTAGTCAATATTACAGAGCAAATACCAAATTATAGATTTTTCAGATGTCCATCACACACGATTCAGTAAATCACAAATTAACTATTCAGTAAATAACCACAGAACTATTTCCCTCAGACTTTGGGAACAGATTTGGTGAATCTTTTCAGCCCCTTTGGCATCAAGAATGCTTTGAAAAACATCAATTCCATTGAAAGGGCTTCAGAGAAGACTTTTGTCTGGTGGTTGTTTATTAACTGTTAAACTCTGACAAGTTTCAAAACCATGTCTAGGATTATGTGACTTTTTGTGTGTTTGGTTTTGTTTTTTTTAATAAGCAAGCAAACTAACAGTTAATAGTCAAAAAACCCCCAAAACACAAAACCCCAAGATCAGTCCCTGTCCATTTTGCCACAGATGCTGAGCCACCCACGTGCTAAATCTTCACATGGCTAATCTTTGCTGCTACCAGTAGAAATGTTTCAACAGCAGCTGCCTTTCCAGAAGAAGCAGCTTCAACTAAAGAAAGAAATCCGTGCGGCCTACATCGCTCTGGCTTATAAGAAACCAAATTATAAGGAATGTGTGAACCCATTAAGTTGGGCTCATTTGTAGTCATGTCCCTTTATAGAAACAGCGCTTGCAGAGTTGACAGAAGAAGCAGCACTTTAGAGCAAGGAGTGATTTTGATTGTGTTAATAAATAACATGGAGGGAGTATTATACTGGAGCAATGAGAGGGGAGGCAGAACACATTAACTTTGGGAGCATCCCCTCTGTAGAGCACCCTCCAGAATCACAGGATGGCCACCCCTTCCTCCCATGCCAACACCACTACCACAGCTCATGAAGTGAAGAACCTGCGCACGCAACGTGCCAAAGAATATTGCAAAGGTGGATCCCAATGGAAAAAAACCTCCACAGCTTTTAACTACATTCAAACTATTCACAGGGGAAAAAAATAAAAGATTATCTTTCAAAATTATTCACAAGTTCAAATTTGGCCTTCTGAAGGGAAGTATGTAAAGGTGAGATCTCCATTTCTCTTACCTTCGCGATGGTCTCGTGCAGACTGAAGGAGGGATCCAGCTCTTCAGTTTTTGTTGCATGTACAGGAAAAAGAGCTTCAGAGAGAAAGCTAGAATTCTGTGAGAAAGAAGTAAGAAGTCTTTTAGGATTCCACATTGATTTCCTCTTTCAAATGCTTATTGGATTTTGTTGAGAGACTGAAAAACCCTTCAAATTGTTCTTAAGTTTTGACAATTATGAAACTTATTTCACTGATCTAATTAACTGATTCCAAGTTCCCCAAAAAGGCAAAAAAGCCCTAAGTCTTATGACTTTATTCCTGGAATGGCAGTTGTCTCTATTATTATGCTTCCAAAGCAGCTAAAAATTTTGCCTACAGGGAGAAAAAATATCCACGCAGCTTTCATTCTGAGCTAAGCAGCAATCAGACATTTTATTAAATATGTTATGATTTTAGTCTTCAAAAGAAATGTAACCATAATAATCAAAAAATACTTTTTTATCTTCTGCAACCATCCTACTTCTCTGTACAGTAATACCATCTACATAGCAAGGGATTTTTGTCAATTCTCTAAAACTATATACTTAGGTTGACCACTGTTTTAACATCAGGCAATCTTAATACATCATTTGTACAAGATAGTAATCTCTTCTTGTACTGTAAGAAAGGAAGAAGTGAGGTTGCAAAATTGCTGTCACATGGAAGAAAACAAACTTAATACCAAGGAGTGCAGTGAAAAAAAGCAAAACAATAGAAAACAAAACTCCCAAGACTCAAAGGTGCCCTTATAGTAGAAATTACATTACATTACATTACATTACATTGCTGGTAGGTTTTCTTGATAACTTTTTCTACAAATTAATGCCCCCTTGATCAATAGTATACCAGAATTTCCATGTTGCTAGGAGATTATTTCTGGTAGTAAGCTCCCATCACTTTCTTTAAAAAAATAAATATATAATTAGCACTGAATCATATAAATTTTTCGTGTTCATGATGCATCTGTGTGTTGCATAAGTTGTCACAGAAGTATCAGGAAAATAAATTAAGTCATTCTTCCCTTCAGGAAACAAAAAAAACTTTTTTTATATTTATATCTCAGGGAGAAGATGCACAAAGTCATTTATTACAAAAATAAAATACATACTTCAAGATTATCTCATAACACCTATTCATCTTTGTTTTAAGTTTGCACACTAGTTTACAGAGCCATATCATCTGACTGGGGGCCCGTTCAGGAACACCATCATTCTGCTGCAGTGGTGCTAATGCTGTTCATCATCATTCACATAATTGCAATCAATAACTTAGAAAGAACCACATTATTCATATTCACTCTAGAGAACCTTACTGAGAGTCAGAGAAGGGAATGAATGATGATTTAGACTTGCTGCACCAGATCAGATTATTGTTCCATCTAGACAAATATTCTTTCTCTGGAATCTAAAACTCAGTGGATTCCCTGTGTGTCAAACAGGGAGTTACTGCTTAGCTGGCTTTTCTCCCACCCTCCTCCAGGCACACCTCCCAGCCAAGTCGGGATTACAGCAGCTGGGCCCGGTAAAACAGCAGCCTTTGCTTCCGCCCTCTGCCTTTTGAAGGAACACGGTGTAAATAAGCAACAGTCAGCAAATAGATCAAAACACATCTAGGCAGCACAAGTGGGAAGTCAGTTTGCACATGAAGGGATCCAGACCCTGAGTGGTAAGATCTTGAAAAGGATCACTATTTGAAATAATCTTGGTCTGCACTTATAAAGGGAAATGTTTAAAGCAGTTGTTGTTTCGGTTTTTTTTTTTCAGAAAGACTCCTCCATAAAGAACTACTAAAAAGGCCAACGTACTCTGCTTCTCTTGCCTTTTACTGCCTTTCAAGCACTATCCTCATCAGAGAAATCTGCATGAACTTCCTAGCTAAGAGAAGCCCACTCTTTATCCCAGGGAGCACGTGGCAGAGAGAGGAGTCCAGATGATGTTCCAAGAGCATTTAACAGCAAGAGCAACACTTTCCAACAGCGAGAAACTACATCAGACTTCTCATTTATCCTTTCAGCAAGCTCACAATAACAAGTGAGTGTTGGGTTTTGGTTTTTCTAACAGCAGACTGATAAGCAAATTTCTAGTAAATATGCACTAAGAAAAAGAAATGCAAATCCAAAGAACATTAAAACCAACTATATTATTCCTTTATGCTTTCCAACCATGGTAGGAGTTAGAGCTGCAGTTGTCCTCATACTCTGCCACACTCACTTCCTAAGCACAAATCATCTGCCTTCACTCTTAGCCAGGCATTTGTATCCCCCTCAGTTTGTCCAACGGGCGGAGTCCTCCACGCACTGCGCAGCTGAATGCTGTGACAATGATATCAAATTATAGAAAAACTGTTTCAAGGTCAGACCACTGTGAGACACCCTAAAATTTAGGAGGCCCAACTTCCAGACATGCTTTGAAAATTTTCTCCTCAATGTTTATTGCCTTTTGTAATTTTTTCTTTAAGCTCATAGCTATCCAATGGATAAAGAACATTTGCTCTTCTGATATAAAGTTGGTTTTTTATCATACAACCTTTACAACCCTGAAAGGATCACCCCAATAATCCCTGAATTCCCAATGCAATCATTTGGTTTCTCTGTGAGCTTTTCATAAGAGAAATGAACAAGCATAACATGTATTTGGAAGTAGATTTCCAAACCCTCTCTTTGTCCTATCTTCCTTTTGGAATGATCGGTTAACCTGGTCTTTGCAATACCCATTTAATGAAGCATTCTGTGAAATTAGCAAGACATTGATGTTCCACTTTTCAAATAATGGGTCACTTCTGATTAAACTTCGATTGAACATTCAACTTTCAATCTTAAAACAAATTGCCTCCTTTTCTTTTTAATTTGAACCCAATTTCCTGCTGCCCTTAGGTCTTGTGACAGTAATTAATTGATTTATGAATCAATTAAATGGAGATCAAAAATGCAGGTGAAAATCCTTTAAAACCCCAAATGTGGCTTACTCTTGCTTATTTATGATGGACACTCGCACTAAAATTCACTTCTGATTTACTAGACTCATTTTTCTAACTTATCTTATCCTTCCTCAACCAATTAAGTGAACAGAATGTTTCACCTTCTAAAGGTACTAAATTTGCCATCCCTTGTGTACTGTCTTATAACATACCTTCAATTTATATGCCAACTTTCAACCAATGCATTTTAAATCACGAGTAAAATCCCACAGCACTTCTAGTAATTTAATGTAAAACAGAATAAATACCAAGACATACTTTAAAGATCTATTCTGCTGTCATTAAATAAAAAAAAGTTTTTAAAATATCAAATTTTACCACATACCGTCTTAGAACTGGAAATATTTCTGTAAATACACGCTACAAACAATTTCTTTACTAGGCCAGGACAATGCTGCATCTACAACAGGTCCTGTTTTCTTGACTATTACTTTAGAAATAGCAAAATTACCAGTTAGAAGAATTCTGAGTTTATAAACTCAAATTATGTAACTAATAATTCTTTAATATGCTCTCATTCCACACCTGAATAGATTTTTCTTGCCTGCTGAATATTTCCCATCATTTATAAGAAGACATTTATACGAATTCCTTAACTTGGTGAATAATACACAAATATCTCCAGATTTTTTTTTTAGCGGGGGGGATGTGTTTCTTTGTTGTTTGTTTGTTTTGGAAGCAACAGGCAGTCGAGGTTTCTCCACTCAGCAATAATGCTCAGTCTGGAAAAACAATCTTTAGTCTAAAGTTCTTTAATCAGTTTGACTTCATCCTTGTTCATGTTCATCTGAATTGCCCCTACTTGGGCCAACTTCGTCCTTCAGCCCTTCACAATATTCGTGCCACCAATTTTATACTGCATAAAAGACAAAAGGAGGTACTACAGGGTACAACAGAGAAAAAGCGGTGAGAGTAAAAACCCATCTGAAATTTGTACAGGTAGGCCAAAAGTATAAATGTGCTAATCTAACACTGCTAAAGCCTCCAAAGCAAATACGCAAAAGAAGGATGAAAGCCAAGAGAAAACGGTTTGTTTTCCTCACACAGACCAAAGATTAATGTCTAGAAGATGAGAATTTAGGGGTTGCTTTGGCTGCATCAGGACTGAGAATATAATCTGTTACCTGTGCACACATATATATATATATGTACATATATATATATACACACATGCTATCTGTGTTCTGTGAGCTATTAACCTATTTCATTCTTTCTGCCTTTCAGCACAAGAATATCAACTGCAGCAACCCGAGGGACACACAGCAACGTGCAGCGTCTGGCCAGTAAAACACAAAGTAGTCCCTGCATGTCTTCGGAATTAACCTGGGAACACGTTCAGTCCAGAAGCTGAAGTCACCTGTGAAGCGCAGTAGGAAGTTAGTCAGTGCCCAAAACCACTACCCAGAAAACCAGGGGCTTACAATTGCATGAGGACTTGTCTGCATCTGTATTCAAAACCAGTGCCATAAATTTGTCGTAGCATGAAGGAGAAAGCCCTGTCAGGAGAAAAGATAAAGAGAGAGCAGCGAGAAGAACAAAAACCCCTCTGAAATCTGCACTGCAGGCTCTCACTAATTCCTTCTTCCATTTTGCCCTAAGTCAAGCAATTGGCATATGGCATCTTGGCAGCAAATAAACAACTGCATTTCTTTGTGAAACAGCTGTTTCACCTCACCTAAGCCAAAAGGCCATCTCTTCTCCATTTTCTTTTTTTTTTTTTTTTTCCCCTCTTCTCCTGGCAGGGTGATTGAACCACAGGTTTGATTGTAGTAAGGATAAAAAAAAGGAGTCATGGAAAAGATTATTTCACAGACTAAAATATGGCTAATCATCAGCTATCTGGAATACTTTTAGCTTGGGAGGATGCTGTAGACTGAAGCAGATTTAGTGAAGAAGGTGGATTATGTAGCACAGAACATAATGAAGCCAAAGTATGGTTTTCTAATATGTGAGTTAAATTGAATTGATGGAATAATACCAGGCATTAATGTATTGCACATAGGATTTCTCACCAATAAAAGCCCTTAAAGCTGCAAATATATTGCAGGAGAGAGTTCATGCCTCTCCATCTAACTAGTAGGCTGACTTTTCCTTTCCTAGCAAATGCTCTAAATATCTAATTAAATGTCATCCACCAAATCCAGAAAGGATTATTATTATTATGCCATATAAAAGTTGGTTTTCACTGAAACAAAAGACAAAAAATGTATGCTTGAAAATTATTTTGATAAAGCAAAGCTTTGCAGCTGCCACAGCCTAACATGTATCTTCAAAGTGAGAATGCCCCTATTCTGGAAAATTAGAACGTCAGAAGGAGTTTCTGACAAGAGCCATTTCTTTGGTATTTTCACCATTTCAGTTTACTGAAGAACTTTTAGAAAAGAAACAAAAGCAAATGTATTTTCTGTTTGAATGTTCTGGTAAAGATGTGCAGTGACCTTGCGAAGTCACCCAATGCTGGACAAAATGAGCAAGGCCTGCCAAATAAAACTGCACAGAATACAGGAGAGGCAGAATTGGAATCACTGCTGCACAAGTTATCTTATTATTCAACTCAATTGCAGCCAGAAAAACTCAAGCCAACAGTCATCAGACAGGAAAAGAATATAAACACATTTCTCTCATCTCTTTTAATTTACTGTTTTCTTCCTTGTTTAGTAAGTGAATTGAAATAATCACTGTAAAGCTATAAATTCACGGACCACAGCACAAAGAAAGCAACTTTTCAGATATCGGGATACTTTCCTGATACTTATTCCTCTGCAGAGTTTTCCCTTGATACTTTTTAAACTGAAAGCAGAATCAGCAGTTTAGGTAGGAGGAAGCAGCCCGAGCCAGAAATCTGGAAACTCACAGAGAATCTTCCCAAAGATTCAGAATGTTAGAAATAGGAGGCTCAGCTCAGACTCACTACATCTAAAAGAGAACAGCTTTTCTTGGATGTGTTGTGTGAAGGACGCAAGAACATTTTATGATCAATTGTGAGCATTCAAAATGCGGAAATATGCAGTGCCAGGAAGGTCATCCTAACAATGTCCTGCTGTAAGTCATGAATCCCAGTGACAATGCCTTTCACAATCACAAATATTATCAATCACAACGCTTTTATTTCCCAATTCAACGCTTCCTATTTCCAGTTTTTATTTTTAGTCCTCAAAAGCATATTTATTACTCCAGATAAAGAAATGCGATGTTAGCCACTGGATAGATGTTGTGTAGGAGGCTCACCACCTTGCAGTAAGAATAAAAATTGGCTTTTGCTAAGAATAATAATGTCTTCAAAGACAGTACTTATTTATTGAAAGCCTTATTAATCAGTTCTTTAATGACCATAAGATATATGAAATATTGCAAATGTTATTTGAGAGCATGAATCATTGACTCAAATCAGAGCTGTTTGATTGTCCAGTGATTTTGATTTTTCCCCCCGGGGTATTAAAAGGCAAAACTGAGTGTCACACTACTGAGTGACACAAAACAAGTTTTGATACTTATTCTAGATACTGTGCCAGAAAATTTTAGTTGGTCTATTGAATTTAACCACTCAGAAGGACAATGGTAAAGCATTACTGTGAATGCAACACACCATTTACTCCTCTGAAAAGCACAGATATTTAAGTGGTATCTTTCCTTAGATAATACACACTTCCAGTAAATAGATGCTTCATCAGGCTATCAAACAGAAGCAATTAATTGGTATCTAAACAAATTTCTCACATTTTCCCATATCCCATTGACCCTGTTAACTTCCAGGCTGTCTTTCTTCCATTGACTTTCAACAGTCAATTCCAAGAAACTGAAGAGCCTAGGAAAGAATCTGCAAGGACAGAGTTTACACCAACAACATGTACTTACGCAGTGAGAATGAATGCTACAGAGGCTGTGTGGTTTTGCTAGCATAAGGCAGGTTTCTGCAAACAATTTCTCCCTTCTGGATGCACCATGGAATGTTTGGGACATCAAAGCACTAGGATTTGTGAAACCAAACAGATTTTTTTGGAACAGAGTAATGTACCCCATTGATGAGGACGTCATCAGTTTCACTAGCACTAGTGTAATAACAAAGATGCTCTTCCATGAAATTAAGTAGCTAAATATTCATATTATTCAATAAAACAACTCAAGCAATCAATTGAACATCAAATGTATTTTGTCTAGTAAAACACTGTGTCATTAACCTTAACAATTTCAGCATGTTCTCACTACCAAATTCAACTAAATTAGCATCCAAGTGAACAGATGGACTAATGTATTAATGAATTACTGGTGAGTACTACACTAACCCTTGACTGCACTGCAAAATTAAAAAGCACTAATTTATGCTAAAGACAGAAAACAGAAAATACATTAGTCAGAAAAGTACAATATGAATAAAGAAAAGCTTAACTATTGCAAGGACAATATAGCCTATGAGTTAGAAAGGCAGCTGTGGTTTGGACCTACCTTCACAGGTAGTCCCAAGGCAATCTACTGGGGACTCTTCAAACTGCATTTTGTTATACATTGGTAGCTCACCACTTGTCCATGAACAAAAAATGAAACTTCTCTCTTTACCCTGACACAACTGACTCTCACTGCTACACCTTGTTGACTGTAAAGTTCTATTACATAGTTAATACTCTCTATCAGCAGCAAATGCAGCAGCATCAAACTCTCCAGAGGCAGTTCAGAAAAGGAAATCCTGGGTTCCCAAGCAAACTGCCATTCTGAGGCCGATACACATTTGCTCCTTTGCAAAGACTTTCTGGTATACTAAGCACACTAGTGCCTTGATTCTTTCATAAATGCATGAAACATCTCCTGTAACTCCCCATGGGCAACTACCAGCTGTGTTATTTCCTTAAAAAATTTAACATATACCAGGGAGAAAGGAGAAGTAAAAGAGGAAATGCAGGGAGCCATGCAGAGCTGTATTATTAGATGGAAAAGCTACCAAATTGCAGATCATCATAGCAACACACTGCAGTTACGCAAATTCCCTATTAGTCTACATACAGAAGGAGAAACATGGCTTCTGTTTGGGCTAAGAATCTCCTTGGAATTACAGACTCAACCAACCAGTGCTAATTCTCTTCTAAGGACATTCACACACGTGTCCCAAGCCCTGAAGTTCTCTTTTGAGCAGCTAAGACTGGTAAGCACATCGTGTCCTCCAATATGATCTACCCTGATCCTTCAGAGGAAATGATACCGTGATCTTTATAATCGAATTTCTTGATGAATATACTTGGCTCTGATTAATTACTTGGTACTGGGTGACACTTGGACACTTGGTCGAGGAGGACATAAAAAATAACATAAAAAACCAGCAGAACATTTACCAGAAGGGCCTGGTCAGCTGCAGATAATTCAAGTAGTCAGTCAGAAATCTCCAGACTACCTGCCTTGCCACACTAACTCTTTCCTGACTGGATAGGGACTGGAGGACACACCAGAAGTAAAGGAGAAAATTATCTGCATATGGAGTAACAATGAGATTTATGATCTGATGCAAAATGGTGAGATTACCGCATCAGGAATATAGAGATCCAAAACTTCAGAACATAAAAGTTGTTTGACTTTAAGCACTAGAACTGTTTGACCAGCGAACCACATTAGTAATACAAACCCAGCTCTCAATAAAGGATATCATAGGTCAGACAACTCTGGTTTGCTTTAGATTTACGCACACAGTTACAGGTTGTCCCTGTGGAATTAAAATTATAGCACGGACTTCGCTCCCTTCCACAATGCCATGTTGATTATATATATATAGATGCATATACATGCAAAAATAAAGTGTGACTGTGTGTGGTACGAACACCAGTTTCCCATTCACTTTAAAATGACACAAGGCAGATGCACTTAAGAGCACTCCATGCTGCCTAAGCCCTCCCTCTACACTAACATAAGCACATCAAAGAGACAAAAGCAGCATGCAAAGTTCTCTCCATCAAGGACAGTTCCTCCGTTTCTTTTCCCCTAACAAAGAAAACTTGGAAAGCTTTTGATTTCTTTTGAAAGAAGTGCATGATGTGTCAGTCTAAGCATGCAAATACTGAAATCAAGAAACGGCAGTAAGTTTTCCCAAAGAGTGATTAAAAAAAGGAAGAAAAGAGGGCAGGATGGGGGGAAGGGAGGAAGCAGAGGCAGACGGCAAAAAACAACTGAAAAGCCACATTCACTGAAGAGTTAAGATTTAGAGGCCTCTGTTTTACAACAGTGTGGGTGAAAATCACTTTTAAGGGCTCTAATGAAAGTTGAAAGTTACCTTCAGAAAGTTATGCATATTTCAACAGAAATAAAAATCATTATGCATTCTCTCTAAAGAGGATACAATCTCAAACTGTCAAAATTCTAAACTCTTCTACATATATTACATACAAATGCCTTCCATAAAGAAACCTCTTTTCATTTTTCTTCTAAATTAGCTTAGTGGTCCATGGTATTACACTATCTTGGTCTAGTCTGTGAATAATGTGACAGGCAATTTTTATACTTCTTGCCTGTACTTAAGTTTGAGTGAAGACACGGAAAACAACTTTTATGGTCTAGGTGTAAAAGTAAATGTTCTGTAAGTCCTGCATACCCAAATGTGGACCTCTGCCATGAAATGCTTCATGCCCAATATGTGTCCATCAATAAATAACAAAAAAAAAAAAAAAAAAGTTTTTTTTTAAAAATGTGCATCTGCAGTAATTGGTTTTATTCACAACAAAATGATAATGCTAATGTTGATACAACCTACCACAATAGCACAGAAAGGATTTAAGATTCTGCGTTATCAGGTAGGAATCATTATGTAATACGATGCACTGAGAAGGATGAATAATATGCAGATACCATAGGAAATCATCTAGCTATAAAAAAAACGTGATTCCTCATGCAACTGTTGACTGCAATGACACAAATAACATTCAATTTCCATCCTGAAAAATGCACAAAATACACCTGTACCAGCTTAAGTTTGCAAGTGATTGAATTGGCCTCAAAATACTAAATAGCTCAATGTTGTTTGATTTACAGTGATGAAGAAACAATCAAATCTCTAACTGAAACCATGGAAAATCCAGTTTATATTTTCTCTTGTACCCAAACATTAGGCAGCCACAGCAAGGCTCTTTTTCTCAGTCTCTGTGATGTACTTATGCTCCAGGACTTCAGCAGCTATGCTCTCAACTGTGCAGTGAAAGAAACAATCAAAATAAATTAACTTGCAACTAGGGGTTTGGTTGTTTTCTCATTAGGGAAAAAGCCCACAATACACTTCCAAATATAGATGTTTTAAAAGTGACTTTTCCGTGTCCCTTTTCATGAAAGAAAAAAGATAAGTGTGGCCATCAGAATGCTGAATCCAGCAGAGCAAACAACATTTTTAAGGTGCTCCACCAGAAGGACAGAAGATTATAGAGACGATGCTCGTATTAAAAAAAACACCCAAACAAACAAGGCAAAGCTTAAAAAAATAAGGGAGAGAAATAAGAGAAACAGAAGCAATGTAAAGAGGAGTTATGGATAAACTTCTGAAGTACTGAGTCTCTCCAACAGATAAAACTGTATAAAACTTTAGCTAGAGACAGGAAACAACACAAAATTTTCAAGACCACGCTGTTTTTATATAATAAATGCAGTGTAAAAATGAAATGAAGGATTTATGCCAAACAACATTTTAAGACATGGATTCATGTTTCTTTTTCACTCGTGTCTGCAGTTATAAGAAATTTCATATAAGTTAGCAAGTAAGCAGTCACTGTGACTAAAAGCACTTTCTGTTACCACAGCCACAGATCTGACTAATGAAACTTTCATTGCTGTAAAGTCTCAATAATTTTAAAAGGCTTTTCTTTTTTTTTTGTATTGTGTCGATCATTCCCAAAAGCAGAGTTTATTCTGAGTGAATGTCACTTCATATGGAAGAACACAGTTACCACTCTCACAACTGAAATAAACCATTTAATACTAGAATTTCTGCTGACATGCAAATTTAAAAAATGTCAAAAATCACCAGAGAAGGATAAAAAAAGAAGTGTAAGGGAAGAGAAACAAGGTAAGTTATAAGTGATAGAGCAGTATTTTCTATTATACAGGCACACAATCCATGTATATCCATTAAAAAATAACTACAATGAATTCAAATGGAAACTGAACACATGTTCTTCAGATCATACACCACCACATCCAGTGTTTTCAGAGTTATTCCTAATTTACAACCAGGTAACCAAGAGCTGAGCTTTAGTCATGTAAATAACATTTTGTTTACAAAAGTGAAACATCACAGGTAAAGAATTTATATCCAAGACACTAAGCAGAGTTGTGATGAGCAGTGATGTGTCCAAACCCACACTTTTGTCTGTTATATGCATATATTTTCTGTCATTATGGAGGACATGTATGTATTACACCTGTTACACCATTTTTCGGTTTGAAAATACATGTCATACAAACATTCAAGAGCTTAGAAATAATCCATACATGGTAAAAAAAAAAAATCAGAATTTACTCACTTGCTCCAAGTTTGTTATTACAGATGTATCAATGCTCATATGATTAATTTGATTAATATCCAGCTTTTACTGCAGTACAGAGAGTAACTAAGACAAGACTGTAATCCAAGATCTCTTTTGGATTATGTTGCTCTTCCTTGGTGATGTAAAGCTAAGTGAATATGTTTCTAATACTATTCTCTGCTGAGGTGAAGACTTATAGAATCATGGCTTTCAGTAATAGCAACTCTGATTTCAAGTCAACATTATGCCTCTCTCTGGAGGCTCTACATAGTCACTTGGATGCAAATGAACCATTATCTTTAATGACTCCTCCTGAAAGTAAGAGAATCAGCAGTATTAGGAAAATCTGATCAGCCTTTCTCCTAAAACAGTACAAATCAGAATGTGACCCTCATGTGGAGTAAAAGCCAGTGCACCAGAGGTTATGAGGAGAGGAAGGCTTTCTTCAGCAACTGCAAGAGAATCCTTGGAAAATGGTGTAATATTACGGTTTTTTCCACTGGAGAAATTCTTCCAAGTTTACTTACTTTGAAACTAAAATGCTGCATATTTCCTGCTAGCGAATAAATGAGCTGCATTTCACTCAGTGCATTTTTATAGCGCTGGCTGAATTCTCAGAATGCACTTTACTGGCTCACAGATCTGTCCACGGGCATTTGCCAGGCAGATTTAACCTCCCTGAGGCTGTGGGTCACTGTATTATGCAATTTCAAGCCAGACAGTTTTACTTAGTCTTCTGGCCTGAATGTTTCCTCTTACAACTTTTATTTCCTCTTATTTACTCCTCAGGTTCCTGTCAATGAAAGGCTTTTATAACCTGCTCTCTGCGGACCGGCACTACACTGGCTGTGTAAGAAATGCATTTCTAAAGCTGACCTGTAGCTGTTGCTCTGTAGGCAGGATACAAGCACAGTTCTTGGGCTTTTTTTACTCCAAAAAAGGTTTTTTCGCCTGTGGAATAGCATCAGTTTTACGTGACACTGCATGCTGGCTGACAGGTGGGCCAGATAAACAACTAATGTATATTCCAGAGGAAGAGCAATTCCTGAGCAGGTCACAGCAGTGAAAGAGAGAGCAAAGGAAACCAACCTGGCAAAATGATAGTCTACAAAAGCATGTCAAAACAGCCCATTTCTGAAATCTGCTCTCCCAAATCTTGTTTTGCAATGAAGCTGACAAAGCTGAGGCACAGTTTAAAAAACTGAATGGCTTGGAAACAAACAAACAAAAAATCCCTCCCTGCAAACTAACAGATTATTATCAGTCACCAACCTGCATAACAGAAATTTCTAAAAATGTTTATTACTATGGCTGCAAACAGAATAATTTGTCTTCCTTATAATATCTCTGTTTGATACAATGAACAGAATCCACAATAAACAACTGCAATAAGCACTAAAGAATAAACAAGATTGCTTGTCTGACAGAACATAGGAAAGACAACAAGCCTATCTTCTGAAAGACTGTTAACAATCAGTACAATAAATAACAAAAATATAGCAAATAATCCAAATTTAATCATTCTGGGTAACTTCACTTTTAGGAAAAATCTCCAACCTCTTGCCAAGAGAAATGTACACATTTTGCCAAGCAGATTTATTTCTCACATCAAATAGATCTCAGGGGGTCAAGGTCTCCTACGGTCTGAGAAGTGCAGTACATCTACTTCAAGACTGTAGATTACACTTACTAAGTTTATTTCTAGGAAATGATTTTGCAAGGACAAAAGCTGAGTTTTTAACAAAGAACCAAATTTACAGTGCCATGTTTAAGGAAATACAGAAACACTTCCTTTTATGATATTAATTACATTGCTAAGTCATTCTGAGAGACCAAAAATGCATATTCACAAGGTTAACTGAACACGAAGAGTAACTACGGATTAAAGTAGACAATAGCCAAGGGAACCTTCAGTGTTCATACAGTAAATGTTGCTGGGAAACACTATTTAGATATACTGAAGTTTGCAGATTCCTTCTCATGCACTATAGATCCTATATACACAGATCTTGAATGAAAACTACGTGGAGTAGCTGCTAAGTGACAACAAAAATTCACTCTGGACCAAAAGCCTGTCATAAACACTGCACTCATATGTCTTCTGTCTTCACATTTTCCTTACAGCCCTTGCCTAGTGTTTAATCTGAAACAGAAAACTTTGCCTAATAGGTGCCACGAAGTTTAGAACACAGAAGACTCCTTATTTATATAAATTCTTGACTTAATCTATTTCAATTTACACAACAACATGACAGCAGTGCTCCGTATTTGGCACATCTCTGCTTCGTTTTGCATCTGTGAAAGAGAAACATTAGCATGCAGTGTCAGGAAGCATTCCAGTTCAACCCAGCTTCAGCTTTGTTCCTGAACTTGGAAAGATGTGTGCATATGAAGATGAGCACAGTGCAAAAAGAGAAATGAGGAGAATATGAAGTCAATGCATTTCCAAAACATTTCCAAGAAAACACACACCTTTTCTCATGCCTACTTTATCTTGGAATAACTAATACCAGGTTTCCTGATCCTCAGCTGACCAACTGAGAGGACATTCGAGTTGTCCAGGTGCAAATAACCTACAGCAGTGAAGGCTGAGGAACAACAAATATTCTTAACAGTTTATCTGTGTTCAATTCCCACCCAGTCTCCATTGTAAAATGCCTCTTCCTTCCACTTACCTTGCAGAGGCTGATGAACTGAAAAAGAACATGGTGTTTTGACAACTCCAATCAAGCATACAGATCTTTACCACCATTTATACTAGAGAATCATATTTTGCTCACAGTATGAAAATAGATATAAAATTCATTTTGAAGGCTGTATCATCCTACTGTGCAGTAAAAAAATATACATCAATACCCGTTTCCTCTGTGTTGAAAACAGTCTGAAAAGGTGGGTTAGCTAATATGTAACCCATGAAACTATCAGAATTACTAAAATTTTTAACATAACATCCTCCAATTTTTATCTGTTTCTCTGAACGCCATATCCCTATAAAACCAGTCCCTTTGAAGCTCTGTGGTAATCCTCTGGAGAACTAAAAAAATGCACTTACGGGAGATAACTTTCCACTACAACACGCTTGTCACGTGAGGATATAACCTGAGAAAATATAATTCTACCTCTCTGTTATCTTCAGTTTGTCCATTTTTATTCATAGCTACCTCTGAAGTTTTGATGTCCTCGTAAGAAAACTGCGTGGCAGGTACTCCAAGATGGTTGATGAAATAGTCTGAATCTCCCTGTATCTGCACAGAACTCACGTTAGATCCCGGACATCTAGTCTTTTCCACACAGTTGAAGCTCTGGCTCTGAAAAACAAACACAAATCAGAGTTCTACTTATTTGCAACCAGACTCTTGATGACTTGTAGCAGTACCTCATTTACATGGCATTCCTTGGGTTGAAGCACCTTGAATATAGCAGAGAATGAAGTTTGCTGCAACATGGCTGAGTCTTTCAGAGTACAAAGAAAGTCATATTTAACTGAGATGTTAGGGGAGGCAAGAGAAGCAGCAAGACACAGGGAAGGTCTCATACTGGCCAGGACATTAGAGGTCATCATGGTTCCATTTGGAAAAAATATTTTGAGCTCTTTAACGGCTACTTTAATCAATTAATTTAATCAATTCTTTATTCAGTAAACAGCACGTTCTGCTACAACAAAAAGCTGAATGAATATGATAATCTCAATATCATATTCAAGGTATCTATGTTCTATGAAATTCTGATAATGTAAAGAATTTGCTGCAATTGCAGAGTAGGACTTTACAGAAAAACATAATTAAACAGCTAAAGATACATAGTACACATTTTCTGGGTAAGTTGCTTAAAACAATTCTTGCCAGTGACATCTTTGTATTTCTTTCTCGTTAAGTATTTAATGATGAAATCTTAGCAACAGAATTGTAATAAATGTAAGATAAGAACTGGAAATCAAGCCCCAGACTGATTGCTAGATACTAGTGCAGCTAGTATCAGCTAATTAAACACTTAATAAACAGTAGGCACAAAGGCTTTCAACATCTATTAAAGCAAATAAGCTACTTAGCTTGTTAGCTTTTCAAGAAGGAAAGGAAGTTGAAGTATTACAATTATTTGCATTTAGGCAACAGTTTATATAGTGTAACAACTTCCTCACATCTACCTACTAAATTACTCGCGTGCTACTAGGACAGTGTAAGATTAGTTCTCCTTCAACATTAGTAAAGCAAATTCTGTATATTAAAGTCCTGAGGTTATCAGGAAAATGTTTTAAGAGCTAGACAGAGACAGATCTTGGTATTTTTCCATTTTAAAATTAGCATAATTATTGCTTCACAGTTTCATGTCAGTGCTATGAAGAATGCAATTGCATATTACCCAGTCTAAGTAAGGGCTGCAGATTCTCACAGAAAATTGTTTTAAAATACCTTCAAGAAATAGCTTCTATTTCATAAGTGTTTTTGAAAGATGGTTGTATCACTCCCTTTTTTTTGTTAAACATTTCTGCTCCTGCCATTCTTACATAAATTCACAGCTGTGCAAGGTCCATCCAAAAAGTAACAACAGAAACAGCAGAAGCCCAAACCACAAACTCACTTCAAAAGATGTTTTTAAACAACCACACTTGTATCTTCTACAATCTTTCCCACTCAAAACCACTGCATAGGACACATTCATCCAAAAAGGCATGCTTGTAATTTTATGGATATAAATGTATACAAGATCCATTGCTCCTTTCAGGAATTTTAAGTGTTTAACGTAGTATAGTGCAGCTTGGATTAGTCTCTCCTCACTTCCTCATACTACCCAACAGAGCTGGTCAAGTTTCATAAATGATCAGCAGCCTGTTCTTCCTTTAATGTCTAAAATCTTCCTGAATTATGTGAAATACAGCTTTTGATGGTTAATTCTGAACATACACTAATCCCTATTTCTGAGAGCATACCAGGAACTGAAGCAAGAGGTGTCTTCCTTTTCAGAAACCCAAGTCTGACATGTAGCCAGCATTCTGCCCCTCAGAAAACACCTTCGCATATTCAACTTCAATTCAATATTTGAATAATCTGATTATTCAAAAAGCATCTGTTACTTTTCCCCCTCATTCTAGCATCAATGCAATATTTTTTATCTATTAAATTTTACATGTGAAATGTTTACAGATTTGATTAAAAGGACTATGAGACATTTGGGGTTTACATCACCATCCTTGATGGTATAGGGTTTCCACTTTTATGATAGCAACGTTCAATTCAATAGTATTGCATTTTAAGGGTTGAACTGCTTTATTCCACTTTCACTGTTCTGACACACAAGCCCCTGATAATGACTTGTTCAACAGTAAATATTTAGCACAGCTCTAATATGGTAGAACACTTAGATACTGTTCGCCTCCAATTTGTTTTAATTGTTGGACAGACTCTACAGCATCAGCATTCTTCAACTCTTTGGTAACAACTGCAAAGTTCAGAGTGTTTTGCATTCATTAAACAAATGAAATGTTTCCCAAAGCTAATGGACTTAGAGAATAATTATGTCCGACAATTAATAAAAGGATTAAAATTAATTTAAAAAAATCTTTAAGAATGCACCTAGAATAAATTATCAGCTCCATGCAGCTAACTCACTGTTGTAGAGTAGCCAAACTTTTTTCAGCTAGTGAGCCTTGCAGTAAAAACACACACTAGCACTATTTGGAGCACTCAGCTCCTCAGGCTGGGCTCCAATCAAGCCACTGGTTAGCCAGAAATCACAGAGTGCTTCATGTCAGTGAAAGGATGCACACGCCATTCATAACTGACTAATTTTATTTCTCTGGAGTTCATTTTGGGTTTAAGCGTCATGTTACGGGTTTATATCACAAATCCGAGAAAATGAAGAGTACCATATGGCCCGTTAAATACATTTAATTTGGGTTAATGTTCTAAAATAGACCTGACACATCTAAAGTATAATCAAGTGTTACTTCATCGCAGACCTTATTCTACCACTAATTAGAACTAAGCATTCATAGGTGCCTTCTGCTACGACGTTAAGATCCTGTTATAAACAAAAGCCTATAATATTTTAAAAAAATAATTTCTTTGCCACTTTGACAGTTCACCTTCCACCCAGAGACAAGTACCTGTCGGTTAGTTCTGGATACCTTCTTTTCTTTATGTGACTTCAGCTTAACTTTAAACATTTCCAGCTCTTGAAAATTACCACAGTGAAACGAAAGATGTTCCTTGCACACACACATATTCTGCTGAGGGGATTGTCTTGTCACTAGATAAAAAACTTCCCCAAGAACTAGTGTTTATTTAAAGTCATCAGGGACAAGGAATTTCGCATCATCTTAAATCTTCTGATACTCCTGACAGTACCGGTGATGCTCAGCTAGATCATTACAGCTGCCAGGGATCACCACCAGCCACTTGGAACTCCCCCACCCCAAAAAACCCTGTGTTTGCTTACACAAAAGCACTGCACCTGGAAATTCCAAGAGTAAACTGTTTCTTGGACTGTGCAGGAAGATAGTATCATATTTTCACAAGGAAAAACTGCCCCTCAGATAAACCACGTGGTTTAAAAATAATTGCTCTTTGAACAAGCCTGCAGGTATCCTGCAGGACAGAGAAGACCTTTGTCACCCAGGGGGAAGAGGAAACTGAAAATAGTGACAAGTACAACGCTTTTAAAAGGCCGGGTCAAATCGAGATTAGCCAAGACCCAGTTCTGACACTTTATTCAGATTTCCACTGAACCAAGAAAAAAAATCAGTTTAACTACACAACACAAGCTGCCAGACATAAAACTCCAGTTTTACTTTTCAAAAAACTGTGAAGTAAATTTTGCCCTTTTCTCAGTGACTTTTTAACAAAACTGGGAAACTATAATACAGCGGTTATGAAATAAAGCATGGAGAAATACCTATGCTGGTGTGAAAAATTTAAATATATTGTTATATATTGTACTGTTTTGCAAATTGACATTATTTTTTATCTATTTTATACCTAGAAAACATGAGACAAGCATAAACCTGTATTTCTTGTTGCAGGTTTTGGTTTCTGTTAAGCAGAATTTGCATACTTTTAAATAATTGTCTTTTTTAAAAAAAAAAATATGACTATCAGTGAAAGGTCTATATAATAAATGGGACTTCACAGGACTAAACAAAATTTTAGATGAAAAATTTACATCAAACTGGTAATAAATACAAAGGCAAGGTAGTAAAAAATTATATAGTCTAAATTTAATTTTGTATCCTGCACTTTTTCTACATTTATCTACTGACAGTCTCTCTCTGATTCCCGATGCTTGTGTTATACAATTCGGAATTACATTTATCCTTCCTATACCTAAATTGAAGTCATATGCCTCATTAACTCAGATGCACCTGTTGCCAACATCAGTACAAACTGCTAGGAATTTTAATGGCTTTTTTAAGGAAGGTAAAAATCAAGCAGGTATGCTCCCATTTGATAAGACAGCTTCAGAGTAATCAAATATTTAAAGCTAAAATTACATAGCATGAATTATATAAGTGGCAAGATTGCAATTGGAATGGCATCAGAAGTTCGAAACATCTCAGTACCTTAAAAATACAGAGTTATAAGATTAAAAAAAAAAATCAAAAAACTATTGAACATAGTATGAACTATGGTAGCTGTGTTTCTCTGAAGATTTAACTTACTCCAGAATTCCATACTCATCAATCAGAAAATACTTCATTGCAACTTCTTCCACATTTTTTCATCAGCTCAGATAAAGGCAAACTCTCCAACACCTCAGGTAAAATGGCTTTAAAGACTGAATTTCCATGACCACAGGCCCAGCCTCAATGTTCAGTGAATTACTTTTATTGATGGCAAATTTCAGAAAACATCTTAAGATTGTATTCCATTACAATGGACCCAGCAAAGAAAATACTATATTAACAGAGGGAACCTGTCTCCACACCCAACTCTGAGCACACTGAAAATTTTGGATGCTTTTTTCCTTCAGAGCTTATATTTTTAAAACTAGTCTTGAATATAAACAATTTTTGAGCATGGAACGGTTGCATTTTTAAGTAAACAATGTAGTCAAACTATTTTTTGATTATGCAAAAAGTAGTGCTTGCCTGGACTTAATAGTGTTCAACCTTTTCCTTCCTGTTAATCAGCAACAGGAACACTGGCCATAGTTAGCTGTCACATAAATAATGAGATACTGTGAAACCTAGGCTTAACAAAATGCAAATAATTGGGTTTAGTACAAAACACTAATAAATTTGGGACTTGAAAAGAACTGCACTTCCCAAATGTTCTGTGCTGTGTAACATTTGTTGCCAATACAAAAACACTGCTTAAGTAGGTAAAGGGATTAGGATTTGACAACAAGACCTCATTTTCAAAGGGGTTATATTTTGTACCCCACATAAATAGCTGTGGCTTGTAAATCATTTTCAATGCCTAAAGGCATTCTCATTCTATAATATGCAGAGTCAGAAATACTGTGAATCCATTTCAGTGTGTTCTAATTCTGTGATGATCAGGTTCTGCCATGTTACTCATTTTTGGGATATCCAAATGGATATTAAATAATTCAAGCCAGTGAGATTACAGTCTTGCTTCTCCATAACCCACAGGAAAAAAAAAAGAAGTTACTCATCACTCTAAAGGGGACAGATATGTACACCCTATTATTTGAAGAGTTATATTTCAGGGTCTCATAAGTGTCCCAAGCAAGACAGTCATTGGGAGGCTGGATGTCAAATGAACATGCAACAACATACTGTTCACATTGGTCTTCAATACTGGAGGAAATACTATACAAAAGGAAAAAATCAGGACAGAAAGCTTCCACTAGAAACTTACCAATAAAAGTGAGTTGAGGCTCATTTTGCAAAGTAAACTACGAAAATAAATGTATGGAGTTTTAATGACCAACACTCCCCCAGCAGTGTGCACAGCACACACCTGCAGAAGCTGTTTCTCACTGAGCTGACCAGATGGCTCAAGCTACCCCAGCACTCTGAACTAGTTTTAAAAAACATCACAAAACCAAAACACACACAGAACAAAATCTGCGTTAGTATTGCAGCACCTTATGTTATAAATTAGGTCGAGAGTTGGGTGTGATATTGATACTTCAGTTTGTAACTACTCTAATTTACATTTCCCCAGACTATCAGCATTCACATGTCACAGTTTCTCTTTCTAAACTACACAGAACTCAGGACCTGGACCACTTCCACCAGAAATGTTTCCTAGCACTACTTCCCAAACAATTGCACTTGCCACAGCGCAAATCAGCTCAGCAAAGACACCCTCATGAGCCTTATCATAAAGCTGACCCAGAAAAGCAGATGCGTCAGCTCTGCAGAGAAGGTCAACCTGCCACCCTTTCCCCATGCAGTGGTTTGTTTCTCGGTGCTGAGAGCTACAATCTGCTACTTGTGAACACAACAGAAAGTAAAGCGTTTCACTAGAGAAAGAAAATGAAAATCCATTTAACCCTGCAATATGTGAACGTATTACGTGCCATGTATTCCCTACCCCTCCACACACCCTCCCAATATCCAATACTATGTCAGCTCTTTTAAGGAACCTCAGAATCCTACTGCGTCATCCTGCATGGCTCCAACAATGCCCACAGAGGCAGGACAGACCCATAACAACACACTGTCCAAGTAAGAGGGGACACATATATAAATAAACATGGTATAAGCAAAGCAGTGGTCAGGCTTTTAAAGTGGGGGAGAAATATGCAGTCAGAATGTCTAGTTTTATTACTCTAATCAAAGACCAGAGTAAGCTCAATTTTAATAGACACAAACGAAGAAACATTTTTTGGCACAGGACACTGAAAATCAGATGTAATACTCTGGAGGAAGTCTCTTGATACATTGGTAAACTCTTGCAAATCTTCCCTCATGGCAGCAGCCTGGAACACGGCCAAAGGAATTTACTGCTGACAAAGCTTTACCTCGCCCCAAAACCTCTGGTCTGACACTTAAACTTCTCAATAGCAACTATGCATGAACAAATCACTCCCTTCCCAGCCACACACAAAAAACATTTTTCATTCTTTGAAAAAGAAAGTCAGTCCCATTAGTCCGTACAGAGCATGAAGGTCAATAAACTACCATCATATTTTTCATATAAAAACCCTCTTCTAGACTTCAATGGGAATTGAGCAAATGGTATAATAACAGTACTTGCACTTAAGGTATCGAGTATCTGTATAAATTGAATTTTTCAGAAAGATGATCACAAAGCAGATTTATTAAAATGTGTCAGCACCACAAATCCAGGTCTCCAGGCTCCACAGGGAGAGAAATTAAATGATCCAAAAGACGTTAAATGATTTTAGTTTCTACAGCAGTAGGACAAATGGACTGCTGTAAACCCTCACTTAGATGCTGTAATACTCTTTCCTTGATTGGATTCTTCCAACTTTTACCTACTTACACCATAAGTAAGTGTCCTTGGTATTGCCTCTGTACTAGACAGGAAAACAATAACATTCAGGAAAGGATGAGAGAAGAAGCTAGAGGACTTTCTGGTTTTCCACAGAAGTTCACTTGACCTTGGTTTCAAGAACTATGAAATATTAATGCCTGGGAAAAAATTAATGGAATAAAATGTGATTTTAGCCAGATACATGAATCTGATCCAGTCCAAGGAACTTGGAAAAGATTTTCTACAAAACACGCAGGAGCCAACTATTACCCAAAACTCATCATACATCCAAATGATGTGCTCCTTTTGCACCCTGAAAATTATTACCTGAAATTTTTCCAAAATCAAAGTATCGTATTTATTGTTAACAAGGTTTCAGGGATATGTCACCACTTTTTCATAAGAAGCATGCAAAACCCAGAGAGGTCGATAATGTGCTGTATTTCAGAACTGATTAGTACAGATCTGTAAGACAGAAAACTGATAGCTTCTAACTACTGTACAATATAATCTTAGAAAAATATAACATTATATGTCAGGTTTAATCCCCCAGATTCTGATCTTCAAAAGTTAAATTTTGATGCAATAAAATGAAACTTTCTGAAACAACGCACACACGGTATGTAACGGAGAAATGTTTGCACTGCACACATTGAGAAAACAAACTGACAAATCAAGTAAAGTGCAATCTAAAGCTATTTACTCTGATCAGGTAAGGAAGACTAATGAAGGTTACATAAATGTATTTTTGAGAATAGTAAATAATACAGCATCTACACGAGCTTTTAAAGGTGCAGATTCTAGTCAGTAATGTGGAAAAGTTTTACTTCACAGCCCATCCTGTTTTAATGGACTAAAGCTACTGAATCACGTAATATGAGCTCAGTTTTCTTCAATATTAAACCCTTCTCTGTGCCTTCTACCTTGAACAGTTTGCATCTCTGGCCTCACTGCTGTAATTGCATATGCAATTTAATGGAGAGCAACAGTTTCCTTAAGCTCAGAAGTATTATTCATAGGTACAAAATCAAGTATGCATGGCCCACATACACACACACACACACACTTATTTTCAAATTATAAACAGACTAGAAGCTCCAGGACATGATTTTCATTGTACTGGTTGTTGATATGGTTGGTGCTTTTATTAGAAATCACATGTAAAACCACAGATACATTTAATAATATCCTTTCTGCAGCAATTGAGAGTGGGGGGTCTAAAGAAAAACACAACATTTATATTGTCTTATTCTTTTCTTTTAAAAAAAGGAATGTTTTTATACTGAGATCAGTTGTTTTCATGTGAGTAGGAAGTTTCTACCCAATAAATAATGAAACTGTGGACTAGTACTCAATCTAGAGCTTCTGTCTGAAAAATGTTGGCAGGAAAATCAGCATTCCATGATGATTCTCCATCAGTATGTAACACCTCTGAAGATCTATCAGTCAGTTTGTGCAAACTGGAAATCCATGTGATTAACAATTGTCCTAAAGCACTGTTTTTATTGTGATTTCCAGAATGTTCCATAAAAGTCTGTGGTGCTACCTTTATAAAATAAACAGGAAATTCCTATAAAAGATTAAAAGTAAGTTTCATGACATGGAGATGCGTTCTGTGAAAAAATTCTGACTCTCCTTATAAATCCTGTTTAAATCAATTATCACTTTATCTTGAGTTATTATCAATATTATCAATCTACAGTTAGATAGGTCTTGGCAAGTCTCCATTCTAAAGCTAATTCAACTCTAGGACTCCTTTAGCTCCTGGAACACCCTTAGTCTCCATATTTCAGATCACGTAGCTCATTTAGCCTACAGTTCAGTTTGGATACTCTGGGCTCTGTTGCCTTATGGGATCTAGAGACTTTACAGCACAATTAATTCAAGCTTTTTCTTCAGTTCCCTGACAGGATGTCACAGCTCTTTAACAACTTCCAATCACAGACTTTGTGTAAACTTAAAAAGTTAATGTTTATTTAGCAAGACTGATAAAATTACCCATATTGTCTCCTCTAATTTTTATGATTTCCCATTAGTTAGCCTGGAAAATGCTAGTCATGTGGTAAAAACTCATCTGAAATGCAGCTTATTTTTAAAAAGATATAAGAAGAATCAAAAGGAAAAGTGAGATTTACATATAGGTGAGAACTAAAAAATATTTTACAAAAGAAATTGAGACAGAAAGAGAAGACATTTGGATGAGACATGCTGTCCTTGGATAGATTAAGCTCAGCTTATTAAAATATCTCTGGTTCCAGGGAGACTGTGCAGCTACTTCAGTTTACAAATATATTATATCCCAAATAACCTTTGCTCAGAAGGGGAATTAGATCACCAGGTAACCATGCAAGATGCCATTTTGAACAGCAACACAGGCATACAACAAACAGAAGTGAAATACTTATTTCTGTGTTCTGGGGTTGTTTGCTGACTAGGCTCACTGTAGAGTCACTTCGACTTTACATATGTGCTTCTGACATTTTAGCTCAGTGTAAAATATTAATTGAAGTGTGATGTGACTCGAGTGATAATCTTTGGCAAAACCAGGATTTCACAGAGACTTCACTTGCAAGTCTGAGACACATCAGTTAATTTCAAACACTGAATTTCACACTAACTTTGAGGAAGATATATCAATTTTTTGAAGCTGATATTCAGTGTACGAAGTGTATAATTTTCTTTTGTGTGTAATGACAGCTTTTGCTCAATGTGTAAAAAGGCGGTTGTTAAAAAGAATAAAGATCACTCATGGAAGAAAAGGAAAAGAAACCTTCCTCTTTAACTGTAATGACTTCAATAAATAGCAAAAATAATTCTAAGTAGCACTGTGATAGAAATCAAGCACAGATCATTTGAGAAAGTTTTATAGTGTTGTAGACTGGGAGCTGAAAAACATCTGAGAGACTCATTTTTGCAGTAGAGGAAGAAGTTGTATCAAGTGACTGCTTGAAGTCCTTACAAGTCCTGCTTTTGTATCATCAAAGGTGCTTTACACATTCACTTGTACGTACATTCTACTTAATCACACCATATATTTTGAATCGGTAAAATAAAATTCTCATTTCCTTTACAGAAAAGAAGAAAAAAAAACCCAACAAAAAAAACTCGCAAAATCAAGTAAACTACACATTTGTTTCATTTATAACAATGATTCATTAATTTTCAGGGAGAAATAGATTTATGTGATTTTTCCCCCTGCCAATTCCCCAGAGCCCCCAAGAAGTAGCTACTGCAATATAATTGGTTCCAAAGCACCCTTGATTCTGAACATTCAGTTCCATTTTAGCTGTGCAGCCAACAGTTTTAAAAGTTTACTTGAATGTATTTTGTAAATAAGATTTATGATACTTTTGCGGTGTTTGGAGCTATTTAGATATTTTGAGTGACAACTGCAAATGACTACTTGTTTCAAATAAAAATCTAATCATTACACAAAGCTTGACAAGCAGTACAAATGCTTCAAACAAAATGCAAACAATAAAATACAGCATACAAGACAAGATTTTTAAGAAATAATGAATTTAAGATCAAATAAGATGCTCTGTAATTAGCATGAAAACCAGCAATTTTAAAACATCGTTCTATGGAGTTCAGGCACACTAGGTACCTTCCATATAACATTCTATCCTCTTTTGTTGATAAGTTATTACTTGGTAGACTACAGCTTTATGTTTTAGAGTTAAAATAACCTTGAGCAAACGTTCCCCTCATTCTAGTCCCAACTCGATTGGGTAAAACAACCTGAAGTATTTTTGTATGTTGCCTAATAGCCTAAATTCCTACTTTTCTACTGAATTTCAACCTCCTTAATTTTTTTAAGAAAGCATGACATAAAAATCTGCTAAACTTACAAGAGTTTAAAAAACATTTGACCATCTCATGACAGAAACTTTAAAAGCCTTTTGAGTATTACTGAGATTTCAGAACAGATACTTATTAAGTAACTACTAGTGGTAGAAAATGTGAATAAATTAAGGGTAACTTTTCCATAAGAGTTTAGACATATTTTTGGATTTCAGATTGCATTTAACAGAATTAGTAGGTCATCCTGAAACTTTTACTTAGCCAGAACGTAGCAAATCTTATCCTTGACTGTCACATACACTGGTAATATATGAAACAACAGAAGATCATCTACCTCTCTACTCACACAAACCTACATGTTGTTTATTAATCTTAATACTAAATTCTGTTTTTCTCTCCCATTTAGACACAGAATGCAATGATTTCCTAGGGGTGCTCAAAAGCCTAAGGAAAAAAATAATCAATAGCAGTAAGTTGGAACTTGATCTGCAGCTTTTTAAAAATCTTTACAACTAAAATTAAAAGCGAGTATTTTCATGTTAGAGAAAAAATGAGCATGCTAAAATTGAGGGAAAGCTAGTTTCCAACTTGGGGTGGTTTTTTTGGTGTTATTTTTAGAAGACTTCCTTCTTCTAGTGCCAAATTACCTACTGAAGGTAGAACATTCAGCCTTCTTCAAGCAATTATACAATAACATCTAATCAAGATGAGGATGACATGATACAAAGTAGAGTCATTAGCAGCTCTCCTAAAAATGTTGGAAGGTTCCTCTAGAAAGAAAACTTAAGCATTAAAGTCTGAAAATAGAAGGCTACAAAACAGGTTTTGAAATATCTTTCAAGGCTGTCAAGAGACAAAGGTTTGAACTGTATGACCTTTTAGCTGCCAAAAGAAAGCAGTTTGCAGAACCTTCAAGAAAGCTATTTCCTGCATTTTGGCTTTTCCTGACATCAGAGATTATCTGCTGTAAAATCCTGCTCTGTTATATTCAGTGAAGTCCCCTTCTGTGTGCACTTAAAGACAGGAATAGTGATACTATGGGAACTGTGTCTCTTTAATGCAATAGATCCAAATGCATCTCAACCACGTTACTGATTAAAACCTTCCAAATAATTTAGAAAATACAGAGGTTTATCACATACATTTGATTGTCTTGAAATTACGTTTGAAATTTCACGGTAATTCCCATTCCCAGTTTATGGTGTCCTGAAAACCTCCCTTCCAGTCCTGTGTTTTTTTTTACGCTGGACAAGACACCATCACCAGAATGTGCTGGTGGTGAACAGACGAATAGGGTATGAAGAGTGAACAAACCAGGAAACACCCAGAACTGTTCAAGTTGATGCTTGTAATTATTCAAACTATGACAGCTACAAATGGACATGGAATGATTTTTCTCGCGCCTGGTTTTGAAAAATTCATTGAAGAAATTCACTAGTAAGATCTTGCTAACAAAGATACCTAAACGTTAAGGGGTTTTGTTCCCTCTGGATGACTGACATTGAAAGGCTCAGGCATTTGTTTTAAAGGGGATGGGGGGAGTGGCTTTTTATTTCTTCCCAAATTTGGGTATTTATTATGTGGTTACGCCTATAGAATAGATACAGAAATTCAATTAACAGCCTTAAAGGAATCAGGTTTTTGTTTTCACATGTAGGAATTTTAACTGCACCAACAGTGAAATTCAAGGGATACTTAGGGTGACATATTTATGTAACCAAAATATAATTTAGAGTGATTTCTAAACCTGAACACTAGAACACACATAGAGTCCTCCGTGCATGCATGACAAGGGTCCATGCTGGAAAGAACTTCCAACTTCAAAAGCTATCAGCATGGGCAGGAATTCCATACTGTTCACTGCACCCATTTCCCAGGGGGCTTGGGTCAACATTTTCACCTCCATTATTGGATAGCATCCTGCAGAGGTATTTTTACTGTTCCTGGGAGAAATAATCAAACAGAAAAAAATTAGCCACTTCCCCAGGTTTCTACAAATCCATTGTTCTTCCCGTGCCTATGACTTCTCAGTAAGCGACCTGGTAAGGGCCATGTGAAATATCATACAATTATACAAAAGAAAATACTGGTAATTCATTTAAAATCACAGTCCTTGATGAAATAAACGCCTTCATGCTTGTCCAAAGAATAATCAATCACAGCTAAAGGCATCCTGAGATAGAGTGAGCAGTGGTGTGCTAAAGAGCACTTTAAAGCTTCCTTTTCTGAGAACATGAGGTGAGCACACTCAGAAAGGCCGTATCTGATGCTTCTGGCAAGGTTAAGTATCTATCACTTTACTTAAAATACGTCACCCTTTTTATTTATAACAAACAAATCGTCTGCTTTCATTATCTAGATGCATTTTGTCCAACACCAATCTGAAAACTAGGAAGTGTGTTGTGCTGCACAAAATTTTGATTACTTGATTTTGATTATTTTCCTGTCACATGTAGCAGTAAAGCACAACTGTTGTGAGCCAAAGGACATAATGTAGCCTTAAGTCTCATTTAATGTTATACTAATGTCTTATGAATTCTGATTTAAAGGTGCTTTCTTTTTTTCTGGTTATTTTACCATACACTTCACTTTTTGCACATGCATTTTTTTCCCATTACTACATTGTTTATGTAGTACAGCTTATAGCTATTAAGTCAGTTTAATTTCATTCAGGAACATATTTAATAATGATGAGAAAAGCAGCAAGAGAAACTTTTCAATGATTTGTGTTTATGTAGAAAATTTAAAATATCCAGAGCTCTCAATCTCTCTTCTTTTGTAAGAACTAGAAGTTTACTTTTAAACTCCCTACATGAAAGGCTTTTCTATCACTAGGAAAACGTCTTTCCATTAACATGAAAAAGTCAGTTATGAGAGGAAATAACGACAATGAAATTAAACAAAGGAATATTTAGACAGAACTGAAGTTAACTTTTCTAATACTGTAGTCTGGCTAAAGTCTCTGGAAGGAAAAAACAATTCCCTTACATAGTACAGCTCATTATATTAGAGAGTTTTAAGTAGATTCGACAACAGAAACCTAGAACCAAAATCCATTTTGCAGCAGGAAACAATTTACTGAAATCTTCCCTACTCCAGTGCAACATTTAAAGATAATAAAATGTTCAGATTTATTCAGTTTCATCCACAAGGGCTATCAAAGTAGACAATTACATTTTAAAACAAGAAAACCTTTCTGAAAATATACATCATTTATACCTCTAGCAGAAATCTATGTTGTAAAGCCAGGGAAGGACATGGAAGGAGAAGGCTTGATTCAGTAGAAAGAAAGGATTTGTTGCAGATCTCCACTAAGATCACAGCATGAAAACTGGTCCACTTGCATTATTCCTCGCTAACAAACTTTCTTCCCCATGTTTAATGGCAATAGTATCTTCATTCCACGTGCTTATTAGCAATAGTATTTGCATAACATCAAAATGTCTGAGTAAGTTTAAATGATTACTCACTGAATCAGCATTTATCAAAATTATTTGATTTGGAAGAAGAGACAAAACGTATGTAACAGTGGACAAAGCAACACTGCATCAAAAGAAAAAAAACAGATAGGAGCTGCAAAGACCCTGCTGCAAATCAAATCCACCATTAGATGAAACTTTTCACACTGGAGAAGCAGCATCTTAATTAATTTAATAGAGCTGGCAATGAAGTATTGTCTGTATTAACACCATCCTTTTAACACAGTTATGAATTCCTAACACAGGAGTTCACAGCATAAACCTCTGATTCTCAAGAAGGTGTTTTTTTTTTTTTGTTTTCAACACAAATATAAAAAAATGACACCAGCAATCAAGTATAACACTAAAAGGAATAATGGGTAAAGACTGAAAACTCACGGGAAAGATGTAATCTTCTGTTATAAGGCATACAACAAGCAACTCAAATAGTAAGGCTTTTCTTTCTTTTTTACAACTACTGATATATGATACCAGGAGATCCATTATTAATGCTGGCAGTATAAAAAAAATAAATGAGAAAGACATAGAAGCTGGAAGAAAAGAATCAATGCTGACATTAATATAAGGTTTGTTTAAAAAAAATCAAGAAATAATAATAGTAGCAAGCATCTATACATGTCTTTATCATTGGTTCTACTTCATAAAGGAAAAAGAGTTTTCTGTCAATAACACCACCTTTAAATGTAAAGATGTTTTATGTCTTTTACTCCATTAGTAGAAACAAATACTGATAAAGAGCATGGAACAATACTTGGCACAACCATTTTTAATGATCAACTCATTAATCAGTAGATTTAAATCACCCTTTTCCTGTAGTAGACAAGAGCACTGAGGTTTGTTGGGCACTGCAGTAATAACAGAGCTGCAGTATGGTCACATAATCAGTGAAAAGACAACAGAAATGAATACATGTCTCATAATAACTTTTTTACTTGGGAAATGTTAATTATAGAAAAAAAAAATCATTAATGGCCTTACTTACAGAGAATGAACACCAGCATCAGACAAACCCAATTTACCAATGACACTGCCAACAAATGGTGATTCACCGAGCAAGTGAATTATCATTTTCCTTACAAAATAACAGTAGACAAAAATATAACTTGGCAGTATTTCCCTCTTGTTACTGTGGACATTAATTAGAATAGTTATATAAAAAAGATTTGAATTAAATATGTCAAGGTCTCAGAACTGTTTGAATTCCTCTTTGCTTAATTAATCCAAATATTTAAATTAGCTTCTCCACATAATTTGGTGTTTCAACCAGAATCCCACTGAATCCCACAGATAGGCATATAAAATTATTATTTGCAGACTGCTTATGTAGCTCCCTTTTGAAACCTGCAGCTAATATGAAGATGTAATCCCTTTATACAAAATATCTTTAAGAAACATGGTCTCTGTTAATTAGCCAAGCACTTATCCTATTCTCTAACTGGCTGCCAGATCTCACACAGTAGACAACTTATTAGGTTTGTGATTCTTCTTTTCATTGCTAAGTCTAGAATATTCAGACAAACTGCATTTCAGCTAAAACTTCTTCTCTCCTTTTCCCAGAAATTAAGAGAAAAAGATGTATTGGAAGGTGCAGTGATTAGCAAAAATTTAGTCCAAAATTTTATTGTTACTTGAGTTCTGCTTCACAGGACAAGCTACAGTTTTTTGTTGTTTGCCCTACAATCCTAAAACTTAACCTTTGTAGGCTTTTGCAACAAGCATTAATTTTCCCTAGGAATATATTCTCCTTCTGTTTTACTGAGATGGAGTGTCCACAACTTTGGCACAAAAGTGAGCACTGTCCTTAGGGCAAATGGTGAGATTTTAGCCTCCTTTTCCTCAAACAACAGTGTTGTAACACTGTTTAGCACTAGAAAAAAGTACTGCAAGATAGCCTATTTTGTTGTAGTTTAAAAATGGAATTATGAGTTTTACCATTGAATCTAAACGTACAGTGCAGTATCTTCCACAAATTATGGAAAATTTCCATCTAACTAAACAAGAAAGGCTATTTTCTCTTTTAATTTTAAAATACATTGATATTATTAACTCTAAATTCTTGTTTCACCTTTTTTTTCTGTTCTAACATCATTTCAGAGAACTATTCTTACAAATTAAAATTATCCTTGTCTCTCACTGGAATTTTTAAGCCCTTCTTCGCAACCTGCACCCGGTAACAAGAATCTCACATCAATTAGACTCAAAATTTCTTCAAGATGAAATGAGCTCCAAACAGTCACATTTTACCTCATTTGCACTATCATAATTTTGAGGTAATCTGTAATTACATTGTCTTCTTGGTAAGTGCTGGAAGCAATGTCAATATCCTTTATAAGCAGATCAGTCTTACAGAAAAAAAAATCCTCTAGACACGTGGCAAATTGTGAGCACCCGTGGGAACAAATGGAGATCTGGGCTGGGCTGTTCCATCACCGTCAATATACTCGACATGATTTCAGAAATCCAGCCAGCATTGGGAAGCGGTAATTCCTACAAATCTTTTTAACGTCACAAACTGTACGACAGATGCATTAATCACAAATAATAATATCCTACAGAAAGTAAAACCATACACATTGCCTCACGTGCATTTTATCCTTTGCTTTTTAAATGGGGTTTTAGGGTGAACATGCAGAATGGATACACCCTCAATATTAAAGAATTGGAAGTGAGATGGAAGGTGTTCACTGGAATTGAAAAGTACTAAGTTCTAGTCATGTTTCATTGACTGTTGCCTAATTAAGAGGTGCAAGGCAAGACTGCTAAGGGAGGCTGTGTCCATACTGCTGAATAGGATACAACGGCTATTACAAGAATTACTGAAGGTTAACGGCACACCCAAATGCACCACGGAAGTACAGTGGAAGTAAAAAAGAGATTTCCTTTGCTTTCTCTCCAAAACAGAGGGCACGAAGGTAATGCTCATAGTAATATGGCATTTCTCAGAATGAAAGAGTAGAATCTTAATAAAGTGATAAACAGATAACAAAGGGTCTGCTGCACAGTCTGGTTTTCAGATTACTGCCATGGATTCTGTTGTGAAGTCAAAGAAATAAAATGAGAAAAAACCAAATAGCTCAAGGACTTAATGTAATAAATTTACTCCCTTAAATGGCAAACACTTGTTTTAATGGAGACACGGTTGCAAACACCAAAATATCAAAAGGCTAGCAACCTTTCAGGATAGTATTTTTTGCGAATACAATAGCTAAAACTGATAATAAAATTTGAATTGATATATCCATAACACCTGCAGACTCTCATATAACATTATAAATAATTTTGCACAAACAGAAGATTTATTTCTTTTTCCCCTGAAGTTATGTTGCAACACATTTTTCTTAATACTTACACAGAATAAACCAGATTCTTTCCATGAGAAAATTAATACCTAATCACTGGACAGGAGAAGAGGTTAAAACATTACTAAGAAGCAATTTACTGATATAACTTTATTAAGTTAGTTGCCAAGCCAGATCAGTCTTACACTGAGTTTAATTCAAGATGCTACTTTGAGGAGCGTTTAGTACCAAATGCTTCAGAAGCAAGTCAAAGAAACATCAGAATAATCTGATGAGTATCAGCTTGGCAAACATGGAAAAAATATCTAAAACCCGTAATTTATGAAAGTCAAATTGAGCTCCATTTTATGCATACCACTTTAACCTGGTTCTGCCATTTAGTACGTGCCTTATACTGTTTTTAATTCATGGAAAATATTAATAAATTCAGCAACCTCAGGAACAGCAATAACGTCATTAGTTTAAAGCCTAAGTGCAGTTAGACCAGTGTAACTGTGGAATATTCTGCCTCCAGATTAACCACAAAGGCATCACTGAGCACCGAACCTGACATACTTTAGACAGCATTTATTATAGTAAGAGTCATACTCTCCCTGTGTGTCATGTTACATCTGCTAAATATACAGGTTTAAATGCAAATTGAGAAACAGTCTCGAAAGATCTGATTAGGAAGAGAAAAACGTGCTTTATGCTAAAGAATAACAAATATGTTACTTTAAAGCTGTCCAAAAGTAAAAAAGCTGTAGGGCATGCAAGCATGGTGAGACCTGATATAACAAGCAGGTGAAATAAGTTATCCTTTCCAAGTTTTTTAAAATCAAATTTAACCTGCTGACTCAGTAAAAACAGTTAAGGTGTATTTGTGAGGTTAAAATTCCCAAACAAAACATCCTCCACCTGTAGTCACATAAAAGAAACTGGTATCAAGGGGGTTAACCATGTAACCTCATAAACCACGTGTGAAACCAAATATTTTATTTCTATACCTCTGCTGCCAGTTGCTGAAGAGAAGGGGATGCAACAGGGTGTAAAGTTGAGTTGCCTCTGACTGGATTATGAAGGCTAACATAAGCCACAACATTTCTTTGAAGAACTCTCCGGAGATCCTACAACACAAGCAGAGTGATGGTTACTACCATGCATCATTAGAACTAAGGCTTGTTTTGTTCTTTCAGTCCCTTCCAGGGAAAAACTGCACCCAGTGTTTCTGTCCTCTGTGATTTCCTAAGTAATACTTAACTACTACTTCTTATAATAGGCTGTTATGAACTTCAAAGGATATCTTAGTGCTATTTCTCTATACAGCAGAGGTTATAATTTCATTTCACACATCATCTCAACAAAATGCAAACAGGTCTGGGAGGAATTAAAAATGACTACACTTGTAAGGCCAAAAATGAAAACATTACACACTGTGAAACAATGTGATAGCCTTTTAAAGTTATGCCTGACAGAAGACAAACTTCAAAAGCAATCATTATCAACAGTTAAATGGACTCAAATTTTTAAGAGACCACATTCAGATTTGAATTGCATAACTTTCTTAGTGTTTTCATTTTATTATTTTTTAGACTATAAAAATACCATGTACAAACTGTTTCAATTATTATCTCTTTTTTAAAAAGATCCCCCTTTGCCTTCTCAGTAATGAGTTCCTCTTTGCATGAAGTGGCTCTTTATATTGAACAGAAGGGGTGTAACGCAATTACATCTGATGTAAAGCTGACTTGAAGTGGAACTAAACAAATTTTGCTTCCAGCCTGGATCTTTTCAATTTGATTTTTTCACCCCCTCTTGTTTTTGAAGAATAATGATGTCAGAAGCATGAAATTTCAATGAGGGCTGGCTGCTTCTTACGCATGATAAAAAGCAATTAACTCTTTGTTTTACCTACTGTTTTAATTCATAAAACCATAGAATCATTAATGCTGGAAAATCAGCCGTGAAACTCTCTGCCAGCTCTTCCTCTAATTTATGAACCGAAGTCCACTGTAACTATATATGATCATCCATACCCTGTTGAGGTATTTTCTGTCAATAAGCTTATTCCTATTCTGCTGAAAGAGCCCAAGGAATTGCCTGTGTTGGATTTTACCTAACTCCTTAGCACAAATATGTGAGAAGTGAACCAGAACTATCCATGGAGGCACTGCAATGCTTATGTCATTAATGTAAACCATAGCATGGTTCTCTCCTTTTCATTTAGTGTGCCCTTGATTCACTTCTCCCCACACTAAGCCTTACAATTAAAAATGAGTAAATGTTGAACTCCCAAGAAGGACAAAAAGCTCTCTAAGCTATTCTTTGGCCTATGTAATTTTTTGAGGTTTTTCTCCCTCTACCAGACCCTGGCAATGACATTTTACAATGCTCTGCTGAATTAGGGAGGGAAATCGGCTCACAAAGGTGCTGTATATGCAACCTTCAGAGCTATGGAAACACCCTGCCACCTCATCATCCACAGGAACAGCCTCAAAAGGTGTTTTCACTGCATTCACTATATAGTACATGAATGAACACAGACAGACCTCACAGACCAGCTAATGAACCACGACTTCCATGCAGTAATTGCATATTGTTTTCATGCTTTCAACAAAAGCAATCATTATTGCAATGACACCTTCTAAAATGACTTTACCTCAGCCCACTCGTATGAACCAATGTTCCCGAAGGCTGTTCCTCCCCACGAGCAGAAAACAACGGTCCTGTCAGGTCTCCAGCCCCTCTTAGCCTTCAGTGTCAGGGCCTGGATCAATGCTGTGATGACAGCAGTGCTACTGGCCCATCCTTGTCCACCGTAAGTGTTCAAGCTGCTGTGATGGCTCCCAAGGATGACATATCTGTCTAAAATGTGAAAAAAAAAAAAAAAAAAGGACAGACAGGAACTTCACTTCTTCTGAATCCCAGCATTAAAAGAATTCTAAATAGCCCTAAAAAATTAACTCTGTTAGTGGTCTGTAATGTCATTAGTACAACACAAAGCTGTCAACAAAAATTTATGTGATCACATGCAAGACAATCATACAACATATATACCTAAAACTGTGAGTACTACTTAAAAATGAGCTAGTAAATAAATAGATGTCTATCCTTTCCTAATTAAAGCTCCGTGCACTTGCCTTCATTGTTTGCTTATTGCTCTCCTTATAAATCTGATATATACCATTTTTACAGCAGGACTTCATCATACAGACAATCTAATATTTCCATGCTCTCACTAGAGTGTTATGAAAATACAAAAATAAGCAGGAAACTGTCTTCAATACACATTAGCATCCAAAAAAGAAAACAAAAGGCGCGGCAGTACGGTAGGAAACATAAACAAAATACACAGAGTATTAGTACTCCCTCACCTGGAAGACTGTGTTCAGTGCTCCCCACCCTATCTCAAAAAAGACATGGCAGAAACAGCAGTTGAGCAGCTGGTAACCAGAATGGTTATAGATCAGGACTTAGACTTCCATGTAAGGAGACATTAAAATACCTGGAGTGCAGCTTTAGAGAGGAGACATGACAGAGGAATAGAGATAATGAATGATACAGACACGGTAAGTCAGACCTAGTAGCTTTGTTAATGCTGGGAGAAAGTATTTTATAGAATGAAAAGCAAGAACTTTCAACCTGAAATAAAGAACACATCTGTGGTTACCCAGAGGAAAAAAAAAAAACAACCACACTTTTCTTTCAGAGAAATAACATTAAATCTTCATCTCTCAAGGCATTATATAAAATCCATATACCACTCACAAGAGGGAAAAAACCCCTTATTTTATTCCAAAAACGAGGATGTGGTATGAAACAGCATGAATGACTAGTGTGACCGAGGCCTGTCAAAGAAGTCAAAGCTGAGTAATGCTGAATGACTTATTAAACTACTGGACCTTCTGTGTGAGATGAATTCACAGCCAAAGCCCCTTTGAAGGACTGCTCACTGATTTTGTTCTCGTATTTATTAGTCTCTTTCTGGTCAAGATCTAGACTTTTAAAGGTTTCTTTCAATATTTCAGGATACCAATAAAGAAGAGAAGAACAGCTATCAAGTGACGCCAGATCCACAACAATCTCTGGGTGTTGTCTGGGTTCCAAAAAGTGCAAAAAGTTTATGTTTCTTTTCCTTATCCATGGGGATTCACTTTGTACTTGCTACTTTCTGTACACCAGACTATAGCAACACATAGGTGGTAATATGCCATCATTTTATATTTGCTTATAAAATTATGTATTTACTCCTCGGTATTTTTTACAGTGACTGTTGCCTGGAAACAATTTTAATAGAACATCAACATACTTTGATTATAAACCCATTCTCTATTAAACTGGACTTCTATCAGCTCAACAAAATACATGGGTATGTTGTTTTATATGGAATCAAAAATGCTTTACAAACGGGGGATTTGTTACATACCTATAAGACAACATTTTTAATCAATTGCTTGAGGAGTGTGTAGGTATGTAAATGAAAATTTCTTTCTAAATATAGATATGCAAATCTAAGTGTAAATCTACATGTACATAATAATTTAATATAACAAAATGCTACCTAAATGACATAATTTTGCAACTTGTGTGTTGCATCATGAAATGCTTAATTATAGGTTACACTAACAATGAAAAACCATAGGATCTTCAACTCACATAATGAAAGGAATTTGGAACACAAATTAATGGCCTTACAGGCTTCTAGGTCATTAAAAGAAGTGCCACTAACACAGAGGATCAGACAGGATCAACACTTACCCCACATTATGTAAAGGGGAAAGTGAAGAGACATTATTAAAATAATGTAGGACATTTTGATGGAGCAGAAGCTAAAAGCAGCAGCTTACTGTAGGAGATGCCAGCTGAATGAGCAGGGGCAAAACATAACAGCTGGTGTCTCCTCTGGAATTCTTTATCTCTGCACATCTCTCCCTCTTGAATAGAGGCAATACCCTGAAGCAAACAAATACAGGAAAATCATAGGAGAAAGGATGGTCATGCTTGCAGAGGCAGCAGCTGTCCTTTCTCAGAATCACATGGTAAGGAAAAAGAGAAAGGACTAGAGATACAAAAAAAATACCCATCAGATACTTTTGGAGGTGATAAGAAGGGTAGTGACGGGATGGACAAGTCCCTTTATACTGTCTTCTCTTGTTATACATCCCCTTTTCAGCCATGTCCAATAGAGCCACAAAATCAGTGTTACATTTTTCAGGTTTTAAGCTGCTATCACCCAGCACATTCGATCTTCTCCTAAATCTTTTAATATCTTGGCCAGAACTGAGATGCTCACTCTTACTCCTCAGATCAAACATCAGCTAAGATCACCATTACCTAGATGTGTTTGTCTGTGCATTAGATGTTTAACTTGTGCCTACATTAGCAGCCAGTTGCTATGGCTCTTGTTCAACCAGATATCTACAGGACAAGCTGTTGCCATCTGGGTAGTGCTGTTGACATCACTTGCTGATATATCCCTTAATTCTTAAAGTTCAGCATATATTGACAAACCCTTAAAAAGTAGCTTCTTGATAAGAATGCAATAATAAGATGAAAGATTCAGGTAAAGAGAAGATAAAGGATTTATTAAACATAAACTGATGCATGCTTTTTATTAGTTGGCTTGCTTCTGTTTCACAATTCAGTAGAAAGAATGTCTAAACATGGCAGTTTCTGCCCTTCAAAGTCCATGACAGCTCTTGCAAAACATTAGCAATAGTAGACTGGTAGCTTCAAATTAATAAAGAAAATTAAATCCTTTATTGAAATTAAATTCACTGTGCTAATTGTTTTTTATGTTGCTTCAAAAAAATATTCTGGTGAGAAGTATTCACTGGTGAATTCCCAGTATTCTAGTGAGAAGCATTCAGCACACGCAAAACTGACTCATTATTTCACTAACAGGAATAACAATTTTTTCCTGCCCCTTTCTTTTACTTAAAATATGAAATGACTGGCCCACCCCCTAAGGGACTGTAAATAAATTTGCATCCTTTCCTCTGAACCTGATAAAAGAGCATTAAGGCAAGTGTGATGATGTTTTGATGACGATCATCTCTACCCCAGGAATTGGACCAACTCTACAATGCTTTGCGCTATGTAAGTAACCAGCAGTTAAGTAACAGTGTTCATTCACGTTGCAGAAACCCTTCACTTCTTAGGCAAATTCACTTTCAGACAGAATAATCTCATTCTTTATGATATCTTCATACAATCTTCATTCTTACAACATCCTGATTATCATATTATCCACGGAGAGCATCAAAGGAGGGAGGGGCTTTGTGCTTTATGTCCCAGTTGCACTTGGAATCTTATTTTTTAATTATTAGGCATAGAGAACAGTAATTATTATTCATAGAGTTGTATGAAACTAGCTTAAGGCATGACTGTAACACAATGTAAGGTTGCAGCAAGTGTTAAAACCATATTAAAATTAAAACCATAACATAGTTACTTGGTATAAACTACTAATACTCTCTATAGTCTATGTGTAATGCCTGATGCTCTTCTAAAAATATGTTTATTGTAACTACAATCCCCTTGAGCTCTTTCTTTCTTTAACCCTTATGTTCTGTTTTGTCATAAATCAAATCACAAAATGACTACAATAGAGGATCTCTCCTTCCACTGCATTATCTGGCAAAACAGAATCCTGATCCCACCTGTGACTCCCAGCCATCATGAAATAAATAATTCATACAAATGATAAAGGGATACTTACCAGGAAATACAGCTCCTTTTAAATATCCAATAACATTAGAAATTGTCTTGTAAGTTGTGACTGACTGAATATTCAGCCTGATTATTTTTTTGCCTGTAAAAAGATTAAAAAAAAAAGTTAAACTTGTTTATCTAGCCAAGAAATCGACAGAACACAGATATAAATTCCACACACATAAAAAAAAGCTAAAAAAATTTAAAAAAATTTAAAAAAAATTATAATGAAGAGGAAATAGAGATTAAAAAATGTAGTTTTACATTATTTTATTTTTTAGACCCATTTTAGCAGTGTGGTTCAAAGCTGAAAACTCAGAAGAGATCTCTACTCCTTGAGTTAAAAGATCGTTGAATTTGCTCAATAAATGCTGCCAGAACACAACAGGAGGAAAAGAAAAAAAAGCAAAACTTAAATGAGTAGTATTTACTTAGTTCTGTAAATATGAAATTTGTGTTAATCTTTATAGGTTTTTCTCACCCGATCCTTCACCCAGGTCAATCTATCAATAACAGTAACAAAATTGTACCTGGTTTCTATTACACTTTCTTCTGGAGAAACACCCCTGTGTTAAATCAGATGGGAACAGTTAGACCTCTCCATTACTACCCACACTGCCAGCACAGCCTTTGGTGATGCACTTCTGAACTTATGCCAACAGGAGTCAGGTTTTTTGGCTCAGCTGGTATCAACCGAGGAAACAGTGTAAACACAAAGGTAGGAAAATTTTAAAACCTGCTAAAACATAAGGGACTTGCCAGTGCTGCTCAGCCAGTTGAGACTGTGGCACAGAATAAAGCCAGGGAAAAGTAAATGTTTGAGTTAAAATAGCTTTAAAAAATTAACTGTGTCCTCTGCCCTGCAGTGGGATGCAGTAACCACACAAACTCCTGCAGTTTGTGACAATGGAAACCAAACAACGAAGTCAGGGGAGCTGCTGGTACCTTCCAAATGTTTCGTTTGCATTATAATAGACTTTGTTAACATTCATCTCATTTGAAAGGTCATAACTTCTATCTGAGAAAAATGAAAATGTCTTAAGCTGCTCTAACTTCAAAGGTAGCAACTGTGTGACGATAACCACTGTGTCACCCCGGACCTTCAGGGAGGGTCTCTTCCATCCAAGTATCCACCACCCCCCTGTGTTTAAAGGCATCACTGAGACAGAATTCCTTCCATGTCCATACCCCAACTGTCACACACCTAAATTAAAACATTCCACTGATCATTTTGCTCTCTATCTCCCAGGCTACTATTCTCCCACAGATCTATTCCTGACAATTTTTTTCCAGGCTTTGTTTCCCAAGATATGGGAAACATACAAGTGGGGAGTTTACTGCAACATGTAAAATAAAACCAGTACGTCCTTATGCTACTGTTCTTCAAGGTTCATTTGCCGATACTTCATGTTTACTTGAAGATTCTCTTAAAATCTAATATATTTTAATTCATGAGTACTCATTTACCATTGAAAAAAAGCAAACCAACTGCTAGGATCTTTGTCGTAAAAAAAATGTACCAGCAATATTTATTCTGTTTTTCACTCAGGCAAGACCTCCTCTGTTATCAATAGATGTGTTCTGGTTTTGCTTCAATACAACAGGAAAGAAAATGCAAGTCAAGCAAGTTAATCAAAAATAAACCACAGCACATGATTTTGCAATAATCAATCAAAGCAAGTTAATTTTGATTTGTCATGTAATTAACTTCGCCCTTCTGACGTAAATTACTGCAAGGTTTATTAACACCATGTGATGATGAATCGTGTTTGTTCTATAAATCCACAGATAATATTTTAGAATTTTTTAAAAGTATTCAATTTAAAAAAAAAAAAGTAATTTAAAGGGTTCCCAAAGGATCTTTCAGAAAAATGTGAGAAGAGTTCAAATCATCCATGTTGATTAAGCAGCTTCAATTTAACCTAAACTATGCAACTTACTTCTTGCTGTTGATTCTCACCTACAACCATTCTAGAGCCAATTCACTCTTCTTGAAAAACAATTTTAAATTCAAAACTGATTTCCTTTCCTTTTCTTACAACACTTCAGATACTTGTTTCTTTAGGCCCAACTTCAGGAAAAAAAAAAAGATTAATCCTTCCGAAGACAACCAACTTCACTGTTTTTTCCTTAACTGACAACAGCTATCCAGTCTTCAACCAACAATGAAGAAACAGAAAATTAACTTCTGGCAACACACCAGAGTCTAGAATCAGATGTTTGAGTTAATAGTCATATAACACAGAAGTCAGCTTAAAGTGACTTGGGCTTAAGGGCTTAGTACACCAGATGAAAAGGCTGAAAGTACTCTTTAAAGTACACAGCAGAAGCGAAATTTAATCCCTTTAAACAGTTCTGACAACAAACCTCTCTTGCTTATGCTATAATTTAAAGATCTTGACAACTTTCTCTTTTTTTTTTTTTCTGTATTCTCTAGAAAACTATGAGGAGACTTTAGCTTAACATGATTCAGGATACACTTTGATTTTATGTAAGCCAAAAGCTACTTCTGAAATAGAAGGAGAGAAATGTATTTATTGTTACATTTAATTTCTTTCTTTTGTGATTTGGAATGTGTAAATTGTCTCATGCTACCTTCTCCTCTCCCATTTACACAGTTATTTTTAGAAATGCATGGTTATTTCCCATTCATTTGACTGACAATTTTAGTACTCCAGATGAGCAAAAAAATTCTACTTGCAGTAGTTATGTTAAAACACATCATGGGTTATGTTTTCTTTCTTTTTTTTTTTTTTGTTTTTAACCTCATCCCAAGCTCATACAAACAGAGAGGAGTATAAGTTTGAGCCTCATTTTCAAACATATTGGTTAAATTCTTCAATCCTGATCATGCTAAATGCCTATAATGAGACAGTTTTCTGAGCATTGCTTTGAGTACTGGATTTTAAAAAGTATCTTTAAGGACTCGGGTTCAAAAACTGAATTAATTTGACAAGATTTTTGCCATTCATTTACAAAAATTTCCTGACATCACATTTATATCCAGTATAGAAGCACTGAGAACTAAACTAACTCAAGCATTTTGATAGCTCCTGGATCATAAAACCAGAATTTATTTCAGAAGACTGCAGAAGTAAGGTACACTGAAGGTAATGCAGTTTTCAATGTACTTCCTGTTGAAATCAACATAAACCACACCTGAATAAACAGATGTCAGTCTGAAATCACAATTAAACTAAAGATTTTCGAACTTCATCAAACATCCATGGCCATGCAACTTAGGGGGCACCAAATAAGCTGAAATAGTCAGAATAAAACTAAATTTGACAGATTTCTTGTTCCAGTCATTCAAAAACCTTACACCAGGCTTTAATAACTCAACTTCTAACTTTCTGACCACACATTACCAAGCTTTTCAGAGATCCCTGAAGGCGAAGGATTCCTTTAATAATGAAAGCTACAGTTTTCATTAAGTTATTTGCCCCAAGTTTTTAAAGTAATATCAAATACCACAGAACACAATGGTAGAATAAGAACTAGCTGCACTCAGTGTAGAAACACTGTAAGCTATTTATATGTAACCAAAAATCAAATATATCATAGATTTCCTATATTCTACTGGTGATACTGTAAAAAATAACACGGTGTGGTATGTAGTTTTTGGAATACCCTGTTCCTCACACAGGTGTGACAAATAAACATTAAAACATATATAGCAGCAGATTTTACTGCAGTTTGAAACAAATGCTTCATTTTCACTAGACATTTTCTAGAATAATTGAAAAAAATTCCAAACTACTACTACCATCTTACACTGCCTAGTTAATGGGCTTTTAAAATCTCATTGAACTGTGAAAAACATATTTCAGTTACTTCTCAGTGTTTCATCATGTCAATTTGAGTGCAAAATCTTTACTACATATTTTATGTCAGTTTTGTCAGTTTTCAATTAAGTTCAAACACAGAACTCTAAATGAAGAAATGTAATCATCATAAGCATTTATGCAACATCAGAACTTACATCTAAAAATACTAAATGCAACATAATGACAGACTTAGAAAAGTGAATAAACATAAAGAAGTATATCCTTAATAATTTCAATATTTTTTGAAAAGACATTGTGCGACTACCAAATTGCATATGCAAAAATCAATACTGAATTTCTGCAAGGTACAGTATTGTTGAATCCTAAAATTATTTGTGCAGGAATATGTCAAAGCTCCAGGACAGATGTCCTGTAACAAAGAGCCTTTAGTGATTGGTTTTTTGTTTGCTTGGTTGGGTTTTTGTTTGTTTTGTTGTTGTTGTTTATTTGTTTGTGGGGTTTTTGTATAAGCAGTACACCATCTAGATATAGTCTCTTTGAAATCTGGTATCCCTAATATTTTTCTCTAATAGATTTCTAATTGATTAACCAACTATGTTGCCTACTAACAATATATCCCCTTTTTAAAATGGATGTTCATAGGTCTTGAGTTTCCAAGCCAAATCTTAGTCTGAGGAGCTTAATGAATAAACATCTTGCTATTTGATTATCTCTTTCTGACCTACAATGAGGAATCCAGAAATAAAACTATTCAGATGAAGAGCTTCTGAAAACAAGCAATGTCTAGAATAAAGTCCTTTAAGAAGGCTCTAAACTGGGATGGCCTAAACGGGATACAAAATAATTGTGTTGAAGTTAGTATCAAAGAATGCTGAGAATGCTTCATATGGGATAGCTGAATTTCATAAGCTCGCGCTATTTTTGACAGTTTCTTTACCTGCTTTACAGCCATCAAAACCAAAGCATCACATAGAAAAATAATGGCACAGAACAGAATTCTGAAAATACACCTCAACTGTTTACATTTCTGGTAGAAAAACTCTTGAGGTTTCAGGTGGGAGTAGAGAGAAGATACACAAGAACTGCTTCTCACTGTTCATGCTTAATTCATTCTATGAACTTAAGGAACAGAATTTAGAGTAATCGTGAAAAGAAAAATTGAGAGTATTGGTATAAATGCCTGTAAATGTTCATGTCCAGTATATCTGAGTTAGATCAGACTTCCCTATTTAACATGTACTTCTTTGAAATGCCAGTAAGAGACACCTGCAGAACACTGTTATATTCCTATTGTTATGTGCAATGACTCCATCTCTTGTAGATACAGTAACATGCACTGCCACACAATATGCTGGCATCTTTCTCTATTTGTTTTCTTGGATTCATGTTTACCATAGCCCAAGTACCTAGAAATTATGGGATTGTTTGTGTACTGGTATCACAGTGTATGATGGCATGGCCAGAGTTTATTAAATACGGTGCCCTTTTTTTTCTCTGACAGGTAGCAAACTACGAAGGAGAAACACATATAACAACAGCACAAGGCTGTAGCCTAATAGGAGGAGATATATATCCTTTTCATGCCCTTCCTCTGAAGACAGGCTTGATTTGCACTAGTGCACCACTGGGCAGAGAACTTTGTCTTGGATGATGATCGTGTAATATGGAAACTACAGGACTCTTCCAATTAATTATTGCTTTTGTGTAATTAATGATTCAAATTTCACATGATCAGAGTTGACTAAAAACTCAGTATAATGAACATCTGACATGTGGAACTGTATAAATACATGTTTAAAGTATTATAAAAATTATTCTTCATGTTAAGCTACAAATCTTTTCAGTAACAGTCACTTCTGGTTATCTGATCCACTCTCCTTTTATGATAGAGGAGGTGGATTTGTTTGCAGCCTAAAATGCAGTCTTGCATTGCAGTCACTATGATGATTCAGTATTGATTGATGACTGCACTTTGTAGGCTAAAAAATGTTACAAAAGATTAAAAGATTCTATCTAAAAAGCATTTAGATCTGAGTAATTTTACTGGTTGTAGCAGAATCCTATGAGTCTTTGTATGGCTCTATTCACACAGTGTTTGATATCATTCAAGTCACTTAAACTATTCATGCTTTGGCTCTACTATTCTATAAGTTACAATATAAAAAGAAATTAGACCTAGTTTACAGCAAAAGGGATGCAGAGCTCATAAGAAATAGGATCTTCTTCTGGGTATGTTAACTCCATTGATATTTTCTGAAATAATACACCCTTAATAATCTTGGTTGATCTATACAAACAGAAAAAAATGGGTGGATTTAAGCATCAGTTGGCTAAAGAAACTTAGGAGCCTTTAGGTGAGATCAATGCACTGCTTGCATTATAATTCCTGTCATTTGAGTTCTATTGCTCAGGTGTATTAGGTCAGACCAGCTGCCCATCTTGTCCTCATCTCCAAGAGTGACCAACAACAAAAATGTGAAAAAGAATGGAAGAATAGGATGAGCTACAGACACCTGGACACTGACTAATAGTGAAATCCTAGATCTTTCTCATCTTCTCTCTTCTCAGATATGAATCGCATGAGTAGGAAAACTGACACTTAAGATCAAAGAGAAAAATTACACACCTTTCACTCATGTTTTTAACCAGCAGACTTTCAGGTTTTCCATTTAACAACAAAATATTTGGTTACTAGTGGCAAAAAAAGACTTTTTAAATTAAATCCCACTAAACAGATTTAAATTAAATACTCAACAGATTAATTGAAAAGGGATGATTTTCACCTGACTGACATCTACCAACTGGCAGGTAACTTAAAAAACAAGGACAGTCCACTGCAACACAGCGGGACTCTCTTCATTTATGTTTATAGGAGTGCTTTCATTTTACAACCACCTTCACAATGTTCTAACAAATATCCTAGTAGTATCCCATAAAAAAAGTAAAGCTTCAAAACTTTACAGCTTCTCTATAAAGCTTCACTTTCAAATTCCTTCTAATTGCCTATTTTGGAGAAAAAGTTCATGGATTCAGATTAATGAGGATTAACAACAATGTACCTTACTACACAAAAAGCAAATCTAATTACTAACTTCATCTAACACAAAACTAATAACTAACTCCGATTCCCACTATTTGCTTTGTAGGCTCTGAGCAGTCGATCTATCTCGGATGTTTGTTTCCATATCCTCTCACTCACTCTGTCACATTTTGTCTCTTGAAAACTGCAAGGCTAAGGGAAAAAAAGAGGCAATATGAGAAAACTATATATAAATGTTTAATCATTACTGATGAATCTGCTCTTCAGTTTTTTGAAACATACTGATGAGAGAATGATGATCATTTTATTCTAACAAATTTCAAGCCAACCAATCATCTGAATTGCTCATTCACCTCTTTTGACAGATGAGTGATGAGTTCTACGTCAGAAGTGAAATCTCTCTCTTAAGCTTCTTCAAATCAACAGGAAGACTGCAAATTCAACCCTCACTGTTTTCGAACGCATTGCTCTCTTCAGCGTTATCTCTTTAGCTATTACTGTTATTAAATAGTTCTACACAATTTCTTATCATAAAACCAGTCTTTTATCTCTTCCATTAAGGCTGCTACTGAACACTTCAGCACACTCCGTGCTCCAGCACATCAGTAGTTTCACCATTACTTCAAGGCAAAATATATCATAATACATTGCAGACTTATACAAGGCTTCTTATTATAGTCCCTATTTTCCCAGTAAATTAAGAGTTTCAAAAAAAATCCCACATGGATTACTGTGGTTCAGAAGCTTTACAGGGTATCAGACACAAGCTGTTGTGTTCACCCATAGTAAGCCAGACATGGACTGGCTCTTACTAGACTTGGAACATTCTTTCCAGAAATTTTCCACCTCACAGAATACCTGTCTTCTCAGTGAAATAAAACAGACATGCCACACCTGTCACAGAAAAAGCAGAATAAGCCACCCTTTAGGTGATTCCATCCTGCAGCCTCCACAAAGAGCTTTTTGAGAAACAGGCACTGTGAATGCTTTTATCCTTTTAAAACGGATGTCATTTGCCAGGCCAAATTCATGCTTTCCTTCAGGCACTTCAGCTGTTTAAAATTCCAAAAATACCAGCAAGCTTCACACCCCCTACCTGGAATGGTTGAGCATTTGCTCCTTCCAAAATGGCCTTTTTCCATTTTCTGCTGGTTGTGGGGACGATCACTTCATCTCTACAATATCTAGTCAGCCATGCATGGAGAGCAATAGTCCTGCCTAACCACAGCAGCTTAAGCCATGAAGCATGAGGTCTTCTGCCTTCTTGTTTAGTATGTATAGCTACAAGTGCTAACACAAGTCATAAAATTAATCGACCTTTTTTATGACTTGTTGTATTGTACTCCTATTCCACGACAACTTTCCAAAAGCAATAAACAAGTGATACAGCACATATGTGGTAGCACATTGGTTCCCCCTAAAATTAGCTTTTACTGCTGTCATCACCGTGTGTCGCACAGGATACAGTGGCTAACAATTTGTTTCCCCCCTTCCAAGACCACAGCTTCAAATAATTTCATTTAAACAGGCATTATAAAAAAATACACCTTTTTTTCCTGCATTTTTTTTCTGGTGGAAGATGAACAGGTACAAAACAAAAACGAAGACAGAATTACTGAACATGCATCTCATCTAGAATGTTCCCTGGAAGCTGTTCCTTCATTGAAACACTGTGAAGTATCTTTGCCAGAAGACTGTATTCTTATTTTTTTCCCCCCACACACCAGCAATAAGTTTGTTCAAGCACTAATCTGCGTGACTTTGCTAATGGCATTATTTCTAAATACTCCGAATGCATTATTTCATTACATTTGTCTCTACTCAAGGTCTTTTGTTCTTATCATCATGACCATTTTCCTGGTGAAACCTGGACAAAAAGGTGCCTGAAGGTTCAGATAACAATACATTGTTTATTCTAAACCAGATACAAATTAAGGAACACAGAGAGACATATCACTGTCTAGAATTACAGTATTATTTGCACAAGAGACAGGAAAAAAAACAACAGAATAATACTGTTTCTGGTGCTTTAATGTTGAAGTCACATTCTTAGTAGTACACTAAGGCCTAACAAACCATTAACAAAACCTACCTAGTGATGGTATCTACATAGAGCAGGTTTTAAGTCAATATTAAGAATTAGTGCTTAATGTCTTATTCTAAGAGAATTATTTGGGTTTTTTTAAACCAAAAGCCTCCATCTCTCAGACTACAGGAGCATATTTTTTAGGCTGTTCATAGTCTCTTCTAAAAAGCAGCTAAGCAAAACACACTCATGATCAGCTAAACCTCTTGGTTGTATACAGTTATAGAAAATGGATTTGGAGTCCTTGAGGAACATTCCAGTTAGAGGGAAAGTGTACTTAAAAAGCATTACCTGTAGGTGGCAGCTGGAGGGGTGTACACCTATCTTTTTGGACACTGTCCTCAGGTAGGGAAATGAGTTTTCTGGCAAGCACTGCAGAAATTGGTTGTACTAACAGTGTTGTGAGGTTCTGTCGATTTTGCCTGTAGCTTCCATCTTAAACAACAGAAAGAGAAGGGCAATTTTGTAAATGAAAATTAGATTTCAATCCATCACAAACAGAACAAACCCCACAAATATCTATAACACGGCTTGAAACAACTGACTTAGATAAGCAGCTGTTATTTGGTACTTACCTTATGGAAAAAAAAAAAAAGTCGCTTCAAGAACATGTACCACAAAATTACATGTACATATTACAGTATTTGAGCAATAGTTCCGCAAGAAAGAAGCTGACAAAGAGCCCGTGCAGATATTGGACTGTATATGACTTCAACACGCTAAATTAAATCGGTGCGTACTCAAGGAAACATTGAAAAATACAATCATGGATCAGAAATAACTTTCAAATTCAAGTAAAAACTGATCACAGCCTTACAGGGAAGAGCGGACATTTAAACTGCCTGGAATCACGTGCAAGTATCCGTCTGCGGTGAACAAAGTTAATACTGATTAGGCTTTGTTTTGCCTACAGAAGTTGTGCTATTTAGCTCACCCTTTAGACACTTTTAGTGCTATCACACAAACAAGCCTTTGAGAGAAATCTGACAAGAAAAACACCAAAAATGAGGCACGTTGATAATATATTCGTAACTTGATGAGATGTGCTTCCTTGAACAAAGCAGAGAGCCTGAAAATTCCGATATACACCAAACTCTTTGAAAGGCTACAACCTGGTCCCCTCATTGACTCAAAGTGGGTTCAATGCAGCTAAGGTGACTCTAATGTATTTTATAAATGCAGGGGTGTTTCTGTGATGGGAAGTTGAAGGCTCAGATGAAGGTCTGAAATAAGAGGGTACTACTAAACAGACACATACACCAAGTGAAATAAGGTACGGATCAGAAAGCAACTGAATACTCCATTTACAGCTTAAAGAACTTAAGAAGTCATAGCACAGACCTCTCAGTATCAACAGACTCATGCAAATATTAAAATCTCCCTTCAGCCGAAAAAAAAAAGTGAGTTTCCACACACATGCCTCTCCAGCACTTCATCATGAAAATGTTTCTGATGAGACAATGAGATATTCTGGGAGACCAGTTGAAAGAACTAGAAAAAGAAAACAGGCTAATTCTGCACATGGAAATTCTCTGAAGCACTTCAGGACAAAACACCTGTTCTTCTCAGCTATTTCATCTGGCCTATCAGAGGTATCATCTCTTCCCATGGAAAGCAAGAACACTTGCAGATGAAAAGCCCACCATGGAAAAGGAGCGGAGGTTGATCTCCCGGAGCAGGACACAGCTCCAGAACAACCTGCAACGCTCTCAAAGCCTTCCAATACACCTGCCCCTACTGAATCACTTCCAACATTCAACTAGAGAATCAGAATACAAGGCCTCCCCTTGAGACCTCTTGGAAACAAACACCATGTTTTCTGTCGACATGCAGTTCTTTACTACCCAAAGGTATCCTTTGTATCCTGTGTGACTGCAATCACAAAGGGAGGGAGCTGGCAGAAATCAGCAGCACATGTTCTAATAAATTTCTATAAAAAACCTATCAGGATTGTTGTTGCTGAACCACAACATAAAAAAATAAATCCAGTCATAACTTCCAGTTTTCATTCTTTTTATGCTAGAAAGTCCTGAAACTTTTTATAATATGTCCTTAACCATAATGGAAAAATTGACCAAAGCTATATAATTTAATCATGGAAAAACAAAAAGCACGGTTCAGCTTTAATATGAAGTGGCAAGGTTATCAGTGTTCACTTTGAAAGAATCAGACAAATTTTTAAGTGGAAAGGTGAAACTGGTTCAAAACATTATAATTTAGGAAAAGGTTTGTGTTATCAAAGTTGGACTGGGTTCAAAATCTCTCAAAGCTGTCACTTGAGTAAACTGACGGTAAAATCAGCTTGCTCAATCCTTGAGAGCCAGTTTCTGGAATCAAAAAGAACCCTAAAATGTCCTACAGAGATGGGCAATTGAGACGTTATTTTCTGTCTAGTGTTTGTCAATCTGCAGACTGTATTCGAGGAGCAATGAGGATCAAAATGTTTCAGATGAGAAGTATCTCTCCTTTCTCCAGTTACTCAGAATTTGAGCTTCACACCTGAATGAGCTCTGAAAGATACCCTTTTGAAAACCACTTACAGGAGAAAACCCCACCATGTTTAAAAATTAATCATCTAACAATAGAAGATGGAATTTGAAGTATGGGACAAATAGAAAAGAAATATATAAAAAGGCAGATTTAAGTTATCTGAGCAGATTTATCTGGAAGAAAAACTTTCTAATAGAAGGAATTTATAAAGACCTGCCTAGGCAGGTGATAAAATCTCTACAATTGAAATCTTTTTAAAGAAAAGAGTAAGCAAACATCTGTCAGGAATGACGTAGATATGGCTGATGCCCTCCCTGAGGGAAGGTGCTGTATTAGATGACCTCTTGACATCTTTTCCAGGCCTGATTTCTGTAGAATTCTCCAGTAACTGAATTCCTGAACCAATAAAAATAAAAGGCAATATTGGAATTAATATTAAAAAATGTTTTTTAAAAAAAGGAAAAGTGAGAGTCACTTTTGCTCTGCCAGGCACGTAACAGTTGCCAGGAGGGCAGCCTGCCAAGGAGACTGAGGAAAGCTATCTGCATCATGGCCAGGTTTCAAAAGTGGAAGACTCAAGACCAGTCCTCTCCAGTGCACACTTAAAAATCTGGAGATTTCCAGGGCTGCTAGTTAAAGCCCAATCATTCAGTTTTTAAATACTCATGGGCTTGGTGACTGTGAAACGGTGCAGTGCAACTTCACGAAGGAACAAACATATCGAAAGAAGTTTGAGATTCTTGCTGGCACTTTCTCTGCTGGATGCCAAACTCTTTGGAGCACAGAGTGCTTTCAGAAACTGTGGGAACAACAAATGCTTTGAGGATAACTTAAATTTGACATTTTGCTTGTAATGAAATTTAGTTTTATAGCATGAAACTCTTCCAAGAAACAGAATTCCTTCTCTGCAAGTCTAACAATCTAACCGTGCCAGGCCTAGAACCACTATTAATTTTAGAAAGTCTCTAGAGAACATACTGTAAAGTGAGAAGAAAAATATGGTAATCAATTATTAAGTTAATTTTAGGAGCACAAAAAGAGGCAGTCTTTAGAAAGTTTCTTCACAGAAAACAAGGCCTACATTTCTACTTCTGCAGTGACTGTGCTTTTTGTTTTCTTTTTCAAAGCAAGCCCAAACCTTGAGCACCAGTCTCCCTACTGCTCAGTCTGGGACACACACTTGGCAGCCAGCATTTCATAGTGATCCATCACTTTACTCACTGGTATTTGTAACATGTTCTGAGATTTCTCAAAAACTTTTACTGGGAGAATTTAATAGTAACACTTGTGCACCATATGTCATTCAATTCTAGGTTAAAGTACAATTTTGTCATTGCTTCAGTGACTTCTGTGAAGACTGAAAAATCAGAGCACGTGAAATGAGAGTTAGTCACAATGTCTTACTTCTGCAGTTAAAAGAGTATTGCTTCACCCACAGCTCCTTTAGTATTAGCAATAGGCTTTTATTTATATTTCCCGAAAAATTTGTGTGCTATATGAATCAACTTTCTGCTATTTTTTGTTTAAATTCTAGATTCAAAGGAAGACTGGACAGAATATTGTATTTCATCATATCTGTTTATTAAAGTCACCCTCTGCCAGGATGTAATAAAACAAAAAGTTAACAACTAAAACTGCCTAATAAGTTTACTGATGGAATTCATCAAAATAATTCCTTCTAAGATCTGCAACACCATTTAAAGGATGTTCCCCCCAAAACAGAGAAAAAACAGTATTCTGACTGAACACTGAACCATAATTGCACATACCCACATCTTTGACTTTCTGCTGCATTAAAAATAGAGCATATTAGTTTTGAAATATCTGAAGTGAATGGCTCATTAATTTTTCACCTTAAGCTTAATAGAAATTTGACAAACAGTTTTATGCTGAGAATAGACACTCCAAGCAGGACTTCACAGCACATGATGGGAATAAATTAGAGCATAAAAGACAGAATAATGTGCATTTGGTCAAATAAGATGGTTCTGTCATTCAATTGCCTGAAGTGAAGTTAGTTCAATGCATTTCCGTGAAAAAGGCTTTTTTCCGTTTAGGCATTCCCAGCATAAATGCCTTTGTCAGCACTTGATCTTGTATTTAACATGACAAAAACAAAGATGTATAAATTGACATGTCATAAACATTTATATTATTTGTGCTTTGAACTTGTACACAGCTTCCCCCCAACTTTGCTGCTAACATTCAACAGCTGTTATCTTCCACCGGTTCTCATGCAGTTAGGCACAATGATTTATTCTTCACTGCAAAATCAGTTTATCTGTGGTTTTTCTGATTTCCATCTATCCAGACAAAGGGACTGCACAGTGCCTACAACAGGGAGACCTCACCAGCTGGTTGGTGGCTCCAGGTACTAAACTCACATCACTACTGGTAATCATAATAATTTTGCCATGCAGCAGGTACTTGATTAAATCTTTAGCTGCAGCTGCTTACAATACTGTCCATGAGCAGCATTTTTAAGACAGACATAACTTTTCTAACTCAAAAAGAAGCCTTCAATTAAGCCTTCACATCCCATTTAATCTCTGATATAAAATGTATCCATCAGCTACACCTCACAAAGTCACTGACTTTTTTCCCTTCCTAAATTTTCTCTTTGAACAAAGGAAGAAGAAAAACCTGATTCTGGCTGTTACTTCTTGCTGTAAACGGATACAGTTAGAATATTAGTTAGAACAGTTAGAACACAGAAAACCTGATGCTGCTCTGCAAGCACTTACGAACAGGAAATTCTGGGAAAGCTCCCCCCTGCCCCAACCTGCTCAGTCTTTGGAGTTTGAAAGTCAGATACGTGATTTTCTGCATATGAAGTCAAATAGAGACCTCTTCCACTAACAAAATTGGTGCTGAACACCCCATGGTGTTTAAAAATGGCAGTAGGAACGGATTTTATTAATGCGAAGGAGAAGACTATAGCTTCAGACCTGGAGAGTATCTTGAGATGTAGAAGCTAAAAATTACCAGCAAGAATAAGAAAAAAGTAACTGATACAGAAAAACGTTATTCAAGAGAAGAGCAGAACCTGGAGCAAATGCCTATAGAGTGGAGCTGGTAACAAGAGTTTCCTGCTATGTCTTTATTCAGTTCTCTATGGATTATCCACTAGAATTACAGTGTGGAGCATATGTCAGTTTTGAAGTACTGTGCTTCACTAGCCACTGGTAGAAGCACGGAGAAAAACATTTTCTCCTCTTTTGTGGGAAAAAAAAAAAAAAAAAAAAAAAAAAAAAAATTGGAAATTTGNAAAAAAAAAAAAAAAAAAGAAAGAACTTCGAAATTCTGCGACCGGGGATTTTAACAACAGCCAGGAGTAAGGGCTTTCAAAGCTTTTGCTTTGCAGGCAGTGAAGCACGAGATGATGAACTGCTCTGCCAATTACGACGACATTGTGGCAGCTTGAATTTCAGGATGCACGATCTCAAGTGGGCAAGGGACACTTAGAACGATGTCCTGATTTGAGATATGAGTGAGAAACACCCCTGTGCCTATAAAAGATTTATGCGCATTTACAGAAAATACAGAACCGAAAGGCAGTGAGGATCACCCAGAAGGGAAACAAGGTACTGGGAGTTCTCGGAAAGGATCTGTAAAACATTTTCATTTTTTTCTTAGCATTGGTGATGGATAAAAAAACTTCTTCAAAAATATGCTTTTGAAAACATCATATTCTCATGATGTCAGGAGTTGACAAATTTTTAGAAGAAAACTGAAGATATCACACCACCTGTGACAAACTCCCCAAAGTTAACAAGACCATACATCCACTGGTACAGACCCAAAACCATAAAGCTATAGTAATACTGGGTTTCTTTACAAAGTATATTTACTGTATTCTGTTTACATCACATTTTATCAATGGATTGGACGCAAATCTGAGTATATATTACTCAAAACTGTCTCTTTAAACAGGTTTCTGTCATCCTTAAAAATAAAACTAGTAAAATCAAATCTCTGATATGAGAAAAAAAATATATATACCTCTAGAACTTGCTGTCATCTTTTTCCCTCCCTCACAAGGAAATATGCTTAACTACTATGAAGGACAAAAAAAAAAGTCACTCCCCTGCCTCTTAGTCTTAATACCTACTTAACGTACTTTAAAAATACTGTCAGTCTTGTTTCTTTTTAAGATTCATAGAATGAAATGCAACACATTTATTGTGTAAAAGCAAAAGCGCTTTGACACACTGATGCAAAACCATCTCATTAATTTCCCTGCTTCCTTCTGAGAATATTTAATACATTGGGAAGAATAAAAAAGAAACACAAAAACAACAAAAAATAAAAATTCACAATTCTCATCATTTTGAATCCCCTTTTTCATTTCGCTTGTTGTAGTGGGTAACACTTAAAATGACATAAGTGGCCAAAATGGAGCAAAATTACATAACACTTCTACACCAATTGACAGGAGGTAAAATTTTTCCTTTTTAAGTATCCCACAATTATGTAACCACTAAGCCATAAGAAGGAAAGAGCAATTCTTCCAGATATTACAAATAGCTAAAACATATTTTTGTGTTCTAGTAACAATGGAATGTAACAGGGGAGAAAGGACAAGATAATTCTCTGGTTTTCCTCTGTTAGAAAATGTTCTTCCCGCTACTGAGCTGAAAGAAACTCTCCACTGACAGCAGTTTGGCCATGGGACATACAAACCTCTGTCCATCCTTTTAACACTGGTGGTGGATATTCAAAAGGGTTCACAGAAGTTGCCTGGGTTACAAGACAAAAAAATAAATAATTCTCAGCACTTTAAAAATAAGCTTACTTTAAAAAATCCAACAGTCATAAATTTCAGTTTCTGCACAATTTATTCTTTGCCATGCATGCTGAATTCAAACAAGAATCTTCGATACTTTAGTATTTAATTTTGGATTCTATTTGAGGTGTTCTTGATAGCAAAAGATCTGCTTAGCATCTTCTACCTTAATTAAATTTAATAACACAGGTACTTCCCACCGTAAGAGTGTGCGTGGAAATAATCAGTGCCAAAAAGATTGGAAACACTCAGAAAAATTAGCCATGTAAAAAAATGACCACAAATTGCTGCAACCATGTTGTCTGAGACTTAAATTGGATAATAAGTTATCATTAAGGACTGCAAAAATAAATACTGCAATTCTTACTTAAACTTTACATCTTTGCACCAAATTAGCAATTTAAACACTATATGATGAAATAATTCTACAAAAAATTTATTGCTATGTGATACTTTCTATTTTCCTAAAATATGCAGAGGTGTTAATCCGATGGAGTTCAGCAGAACTGCTTGAAGCGATTGCGCTGATGTTCAGATTTACCGCACAGTCCAAAATATTAAGTATCAGACACAGACTTGGACTTCCTTTTTTTTAATCTTTCTCTTAGGGTAAAACTACTTCATGAACCCCGTACCTGCAAGTCTGTGTGTGAAATGTTAATGCTTGTTGCTCCCGGAAAATATATTTCCCAGACCATTAACTATACGATGTTCTTGAACTGGAATCTGGAGGGAAGCTCGTGCGTACGTGTGTGAGTGCGTGTGCCTGTGCGTGAGGGAACACAAATCAAACCGACGAACTAAGATGTGACTGAGATGGCTTTTAAAACTGATATATTATAGAACATTTTGAATTCAGGTGCCAAACACATTACAGAATTTGTTATCAGTTTCACCGAAAAAAAAAAAAAAATTCTCTCCCTCTTGCAAAAAAGGATCCAGGCAGGCACCAAGCAGGGATATCCTGCTCCAGAACGGGAACTCTAAGTCACGCCGGCAGAAAAGGCACACAGCACCTCCTGCACGAATTACGTTTTCTGTTCACCACTTCAAGAAATAAGGAACCTCTGGCACATTCAAGAGTTGATGGGCTGGTCTTATGGCTTGCTCCCCTTCTGAAATAAGCCTTGGTTTGCTACACTGGTGAGGGCCGCCGCAGAAACACAAACAACAGACATGGACAGGAGACACTGATACAGATTTCCTTCCCTTCAGTGATGACGGAGACTACATACAGTAAAATAAGGGTCTTGCTTTAGGTGAAATATGTTTGCAGCAGCCAGAATATACATCAGGTAACATACGCCATCGTTATTCTGATTATGAATAAGTGCTGGGTCCTGTTTACTCGCAATAATGAGATTTATTGTTATTAAAAATAATAAAAGCCCTATAACACTCTACAAGGAATGGAATGGAAATAGAAAATCTCTAAGAAAACACTGAAAGTGACAGGTTTAGGATGACAATTATTTTGTTTATAGGATGTAGTGAACACTGCAATGACTCAGAATCACGTGCCGTCTGTATATACTTGGTGGGTGACATGAAATAAAATTGCATATGGTGTCTGTGGTACAGTGTGCCTTTCTTAAAATTATATATATCTCTGATTCATTCTTCTGTATTTGTTTAAAATCTGGAGAATCACATTTTGGCTTCAGTTTGATGACATATGAGGTCAGCCAAGGGTGTAGAGTCTCCCCCTTTCCCCACAGCTTGTTACCCCTCTCCCCACACCACAGTGATGTTTCAGTGGCCATATTATGAACCAGGATCAGCAAACTTTAAGAAGTTCTTTAAAGCTAGATCAGCTCCCCAAACCATAACACAGCAGTGCTCTTAACAGATAAATGAGCAGAGTAAGAGGTAAGGTGGGACCAAGGAGGTAAATGGCGTGGCAGGAATTCCTCCAGTTCGACACAAAGTGACTGTTCCAAGGCACAGAATGACATTTAAACATGCACAGCAAATCAAAAGCTACTTACAGCTTAAGAAAAAAAAAAAAATCTTTATATTTTCCATTTTCTCTAGGTCTTTTGAGGCATTACAGGATAATTCAAGAAAACCATTTAAAAAAAGAAGGCCTCAATTATTCTGTCTGAAAATGATAAATAATTAATATGTATCTTCTGTTGTAGCAGGTTAAAGAAGTTGCAGTGTTAACTGGTATGATCCTAATGTCCAAAAACTTGTAAAAGAAGATAAATCTACTAATAATGCATGTCTATTATTGCAAAGTATATTAATAACATTTAGCTTTGTTTTAGTGAACCATGCAATTGGAATTGAAGTTACCTCATTTTCAAGATCAATTCTGACTATATGTATGAAAGGCATTCAAGAAGTTCAAAAAAACCCCCAACAAAAAACCTCTATCTGCTTTTGTTTTGTTCTAAAAGGTTTGCATTCAACCAAAAGTGAAATACAGAGAAGAATCAGTAGTCTTAAAAAGCTAGACCGTGATGGAAGTGTACCAAGTTCTCAGTTCATCTTTTATTTATTAATCTTCCACCCGCAAGATCAGATAAAGTAGATATATTTGGTCATGTACCAGTAATAATTTGATTACAGCTACTGAAGAAAAAGAAATATCCTGGCAAGTCAACCTCAAGTGACAGTTTTCTAGAATGAAGATACAGGTGTTCCCAAGATTCCTATTAATCCTGTTTATAGTACAGAGTGGAGAAAGAACTATGCTTGGAAAATCCTATAGTTCTGAATCTATGGAAATCCTTGTAACACATATTGGCTTATTTCTTGGATTACAGAACAGAGACAAATAAACTATAATCTATTTGCAGCACTCCTCAGAGACATAAACACACTGGTATTTAATTTACTTAATAACTTGCTTATGTATTTGCAATGTTTTATTATGTTCATGCTGACTAGTGTAACTGATGGATTCAGCTTCAGAAGGCGATTATAAACACCCAGGAGAACTGGATTTTACTTTGTGCACAACAGCACATTTTATGTGAATATTCATTCAAAACTCCAAGCAGAGTCTTTGGCCCTAAATGGTTTCTGAACCATCTCTTGTAAGAAGCTTTGCATCCTCAAACAAGCTTGCAACCTGAGATGAGCAGGCAAAATAAATAATTTTGTTTAAATAACAGAGTTGAAGAGCTAGTTAACGTTTAGGTTAAACTCCCTGAAATTCCAATTTGTGAGAAAACAGAAATAATTTCTTGAAGAAAATAATTCCTTGTTAAAGAAGGGTAGAGTAGTAGCATAATTTAAGAATATTATATTTAAGGTCATATTTTAAATTATAAGCCAGTGATAAACATATATTCCTGCATATATTTTTTAAAAATGCTACTTGGGATTATTTTTCTAAGTAAATACTTAAGAACAAGAACTCCACAAATACAATGGAGATTATTGCCAGTTATAGCTACTAAAATTCAGCAGGAAATAAGAATATTATAATCTGAATTATGACTTAACACTAATTTAAACAACAGTGACTCTTTTGATTTTTTTTTTTAAAGATGTATTTTTGACTAGTTTGTGTTCACATATCAAGTAATGCAGTCACTAGCAGTAACCTTTCAGTGGAGTTCTGTAGTCTCAAGTTCTTAAACAGAGAATAACCTTCAAAAGAACAAACTCTCTAACAGAGTAAAAAACTTGGAAAGACAAACAGAAAACATAGTACTAAAACAATGGAAAAATACTGTGAAAAACAACAGGAACTTTACAGCTCAAAAATAAAATATTGAAAAATAGGTATCATGTCCTAGAATTTTATGCTTATACAATTATTTTTTGGAAACACCACATTTCAGAAGCAAAATATCAGCAGAGAAGTTCCACAGATTTTTCCCATTCTCTAGGCAGGCTTAAAGCATTGTTTATACTTACCACAGATTTGTCACCCTTACTCATTTGCAGTCCCTTCTCCTTTTAAGAGAAACAAAAAGGCCAGACTCTGTACAGCTCCCTCAAAGAACAATCCTTTCCTGGCTCATTTCTTACTGCAAGATTAGAAGGACATGGCAGCATTGAGCCATCCTTTGTTCCTTCCTACACTGTGGAGACCTCCCTCAGGTCATAAGCAAAGCAGGAAATCCATTCCCTGTTTTTTTCCCCCATTTTTACAGAAAGGAACTTCGGTTAGTAGAATTCTAAAAGAGTTGTGGAGTAGAAGAAATCAATACATACCTAGTTTCATTTTGACTGTTACCCTGAAGTTTAAATAAATTTAAATGATATTGAGAAGAATATAGAATATCTACTGACAGAAATGCCTATGCAGATCTTACTCTTCATAGCAGCTGCACATCAACTAAATCACTGAACACAAGGCAACTCTCCTGTCTTTGTTGATGCTGATGCTGTTGTTATAAAAGGAGTGGTACTGAAATACAGTAAGTACTAGGAAAGAGCTTGTAGCAAGTAAATTGTTTTCACAAGCTGAAACTGCAAAGGACCAGACTCTTCTTTAAAAACACACAGGTCTGGGGAAGACACATTAATCAAACTATGCACAAAAGCTCCACCAAGAACAGGACTTGTTTATGTTAAAGGTCAGTATCAAGCACAACACTCCTTGTTTCATTTATTCATCAAAGTTACAGATATTTGCAATGGTGGTATCTTGAAAATTTCATAAATGCAGACTGATCTAATAAACATCCTCCCTTTCAAGAGCTTACTGTTTATTCTGTGGTATCTCAAAGGACTACCTCTGTCTCTGAAAGATGGGACCTCAAGGTTTCAAAGATCCACAGCACCCACATCTATCAAGAAGACTTTTGACGCGTCTGAAGTTAGATATGCAGAAACAGATATGGACTGTAAAAGTATTTGAGATTCATAATTCGTGTGTGTGTCTGGATCTTAGCGTAAAACTCCCTCATATGGGCTTCTGGTTCAATAACTTTGACATCAGGAAGAATTTCTTCACTGAAAGGGTGGTCAGGCATTGGAAGGGACTGTCCAGGGAAGTGTTCAAGAAACAACTGGATATGGCACTTAGTGCCATGGTCTAGCTGATAAGGTGGGAATTGGTCAAAAGTTGGACTCAATGATCTTGGAGGTCTTTTCCAACCTCAATGATTCCGTGTTTCTCTGAACTAAGGCAATGTGATGGCACAGCCACCTGAACAGAATTTGTTTCAGATACACACCTACACACACCAGTCCTGGGTCATATGAAACACAGGACCCTCCAGCTGCCGTTGACATGTTTCTGGAGATCATAGTCTGGGCAAGTAAATCTTACCTATAAGTAGAGTTAACAAGCTCGAATGTGATGCTGTACTAACACAAACCTCACCCAGGATTTTTTCAATGAGAAAGACACAGCGTTACTCTCCTACATCATTACTGTAAAGTTCATTCAACACTTGTTTTAAAATATGTTTGATAACCCAACTCTTGATGTTGCCTATATTGTGATTCTGCTATTTTACTGTCACAATTCAGTCCCATGGGTTTTTTGACTTAAGTTACTCAAAGATACACAAAGCTGGTGAGCCATCCCCGCAGCTCTACAGGAGATGCTCCCAACTCCATCATATTGATAGCTAAAAGCACAACTAAACATACAGAAATATGGTTCATTGAAAGAAACACAAATAAGAAGAACACATGGACTATTACAACAACATGAGTTAAAACAGTTATTTTCATAGAATGAATGTGTCACAAGTAATCATCACTTCTGTGTTATTTTGTCTCCTTCTCAGTACTGGTGGAAATAAATTGATGCCATATTTGTAAATTCAATTGGCACTGTTTCCCTGAAGTGACAGATGATGCATTACATGATTGCCTCTTCAATATGTAACACCATTCCTTATTGTCACAGGTACTATATTTCATGTGAGTGTACAAACTAGCATTTGCAGTTTTATAATAAACTAATTCCTGTCAATAGTACTGTAAGAAAGTTGCAATTTCTCCTCAAGTTCTGTTTTCTGCTCAGAAACAAATATTTATAGCCACTCAAAGATCAAATACGATTTTCCCATGCACTCACTGAAGTCAACACTTCGTTCTCAAACCCGGTGTGCTGCACGAGGGCACTTCAGTCAGTGAGACAGAACTGAGTGAGCAGTTTAGTTGTCCATCACTGTTCATTATAAGGCCAAAATTCGAGTACTACTTATCACAATTTCAGGCTACCAATTTTACTGCCTCCAGTTCAACTGCAGTAAACAAGTAAAATATTTAAGTAATGACAGATCAGAGGGCAAAAATACCACTTTAGCCTGTAGGTAGAGCTGACCTTTTTTATTGTGCTTTTACCTCATGCATGGCTTTTGCACAAAAATCAATACAATAATTATGTAGAAAAGGTATTTAATGCTGCGAAACAAGCAAAAAATTGCTATATGAAAACCCATGAGCTATTGCTTTGTTCCAATTCTATTTTAATAAAAACTGGGGGTTTTTTCCATTTTGGTTTAATCTGGTTAAGCAATTCTAAATCCTGTTAATCTCTAAAAATGAACTGAAAATGTAGCTCAGGATGAAGCACGGAGAGGGCACTTGAAAGATATTCCATTACTTTCCTGACAATCACAGTCAACAGTGCTGAGTGCAGTCACAAAACCAGCTGCTGAGAAGATGCTATGTACATTTTAACTGAGTAGAGGCATGTGTGTAAAAGACTGGCGCTTGCATTGATTTCATTGAAAACACAGAAATGAAGAAAATTACTTTTCAAAAAAAATCTGGCCTTTTACTTGATTTAGTTCTCACAAAAATCCAATCCTACTTAGGAGCTGCAGTTGAAAAAGTAGCACTGACTCCTGAGAAGTGTTAATGGGCTAGGAGAAAACACAGAAAAAGGAAAGCTGAAACATCAATCACCCAAGTTATTTAATACATTAATATGATTTTGCTACAGGCTATTATTTGTCTTCCTTACAGAATGCTGTTGTACATATAATTAAATGGTATAAGACTTGTATTGATGAAACTTCATGTATCTATAAACCCACACAACTTAATGACAAAATTAGATTTTGTTACGTATGCAAATTCATTTAAATAATAATTTTCCCATCAGAGCTTATTGAGCAGAATAAGATATTGCCTTAGATTAATTGGTCCAATTATACTTCCTTTAAAGTCTGTTCAATACTTTTCTGTCTCCTACTGTAAGAAAGGAAATATTTCAAATATTGTATGTTAACCTCTAGCTTAAGTATGTCCCCCTATGAAAAATGGAGTGTTTTCCACCACTGGTTGGAAACATATTGTTCCCTACATTCTGGCTACTGAATTTTAAAATTAAACAATTTTTTTCTGTTCCTAGGAAGTCTTAGTCAACTTAACACAAACCTCTGTAAAAAACCTCAAATATGAACTCAATTACTACGGTGGTTTTTACTAACCTTAACTTGAAATCCTTCATATTGATGTGCTCTTTGGACTGCGCACGGAATTAAATTTTTCAAGCTGTAACTGAAAATGTGTTTTATAAAGGAAATATATCCCACGTCCAGGGTTGATATTATAAAGTCATTCCACTTCGATCAAGAGCTTCTTAAAATCATCTTTGCACCATTTCTCACAGGTTTTGGAATAAACGTGTGGCTTCTTTGAGAGGTATTGGCTACATTCAGTGTGCATGGAAATCGCATTAGGAACCCCAATACCTAAAAGGTTCTGCTTCCCGTAAAGTCTTTCCAAAGGAGGAAATGAAACTGTGTCTGTTACACAACAGTTCTACAACTCTACACTCGGGGCAGCTCCTGAAGGACATGACTGATGTGCAAAAACTCCTGCATGGAAAGACAGTCTATACTGCATCCTCCTCAACCCATTTCTTAACCATAAACACACTGAGATACACAGATGGCAGCTTTCGCACAAGGTGCCTCAAACCTCTGTGTTCCCTGCAGGAGAAACTATTTTTACTGTAGTCCAAAAACCTGACACTTTCAACACCAGCCAACTACCTGAATCAGAGCTGGCAGCTTGCAGCTGGAAACTTCCTCAGATCAGAAAAGCAAATAGCCCACTGAATAATCAAGAGACTGAAATAATTCAGACTAATTTCTGAAATTGTGAGTGCCTCTTCAGAGCAACTTCTATAAATACAAATCCCTCATTAGCTCAAGTGTTGCTCCATGAAGTTCTACACCAAGGATCCTCTCAGCCGTGGTGCTTCCTGTCTGTATGCAATTTAAAAAGAATGATGAAAGCTATACCAGAGGATTGCCTCAAGTTGGAACATGTAGCCATTCTATATGGAACACACCTGCAATTAATAACCTGAAGGTATTTGTTTAAAATGAAAAATACTGGGAAAAACTCAATCGGAGGCACTGGAGAAGTACCAATGACAATCAAGACCCAACACATTTCCAGGGCGCACACTAAAATTATGAGCTTGATGTCACAATTATTTGACTTGAATTATGTACAAAGTCAATCTTGCAATTACAATTCATTAGATCGTTCTGCCCTCAAATTTCAAAGAAATATTTCTAATAAACAGTGTACATGTACCTTGAGGTGGCAAGAAGAAATTAAATGACAACTACTATGGACAAGTTATTGTGACGTTGACTTTCTTCAGTCTGCTCTGGCAATTCTTTAAAAATGAAGATTTTGTTTTGAATTAAGGATAATACACAATATTATGTTAGAGAGCTAAGTCACAGACTTTCTGAAAAGTAAAGCTGCCTCTTCTGGGACAAGGGCTTGACATCAGACAAGCTCTGAGAAGTCTCTTGTCAAATCATAGGTTAATAAAATTAATAACCTCAACTCAATAATTATTGACAACTCACTACACAAATAACAATATTATTCAACCTCTAAAGTAATGCATTTACAATAAAATTTCTGGCAGCTGCCAACAATGATCTATGTGTGCTAAGATTAAAGCTGTGCCTACTGGATTAGAATACCGCTCATTTAATTGACCTATCCATAATTATGACAGTGACTTAAAGAAAAAAAATGTATCTGCAAGCTTTACAATTTTCCTAAAAATCCTCAAGAAATTGAAGTCAGTAAAGCAGCCTTGCAATCCCCCAATTCAAAAAAAAATAAAACATCTCTATTTATTGCTCTGCTCAGGTTCATTACGTACAAGTGATATTATTAAAGACCGTAAGACACATGCAGGATTCAGACTTCTAAGACAACCAAACCAACAAAAGCCTCCCCCAGTAAGTTCAGCTGTCATAGAACTACGTGATGTGGGTTAAATTACACACCAAGCATGATCAACAGAAAGGCTGATGTCAATACAATTTAAAATGCAGGGAAAATCAGATTGGCCAAGGATTACACCCCAGGCAAGTGGTGAAAAAGGATATCTACATACACTAGACAGAAATGTCTGTAAACATTGAGTCTTAAATCACAGGGAGAGAATTTATAGTATCTCACAACTGGGGGGAGAGAGAGAGAAAGAAAGATCCAGAGCAGGACAACACATTTAATCATAATGACTATTTTAAGTGAACAGTGCTTTAAAAAGAATGTCAAGAAGACATCTATGGATCCATATCCTCCGAAGACAAAGCTGGAACTTGGCACTTAACCCAATTCACATGTGCCCTGTTTCTGGAATGCTTATATTACAAAGCAATGTAAAGTGAAAAGCCACTACCAAACGAATTCTGGAAACATTTTCATCAATAATACTCCAGTACCCAGAGTGTTCTGACTTCCACAGAACTCTGCATTTAGCATCTAATACTAAGGATTAGTACAGAGCTCACCTATACTCATTTGTAAAGAAGGTTCTAGGAGGTGTCTGTAAGTGTGTTCAGGATGCTAAGATAAAGAAGTTGTGTAGTCCAGGTAAGCTGCCACGTTTAGTGAACATGGATTAGAAATGCACTGCAGGAAGAGGGAGTGCCTTATACCATGGGTCTGTAGCTAGAACCTGTACTAACATAAATGGATTGTCACACTCCACATTCATATGAATGAGTTCTTAAGTAAAGCCCAGAGTCGAGTCAAGCTTAGTTATTTGACAGGCTGGCTAACAGAAAACATACTGACAGTGGAGACTTTTCTATATACTTATGCCTTATCCCAGTTCAAAGTCTAATCTAAAAGCTCTCTTAAAAGCAATTTATCGAAGTAAAGAGGGTGGAAATTGTTGTCAAAGCTTTTACAGTGGTAAACACCTGCAGGAAAGGAATTCAAGATTTCAAAAGCGGTGCAAGTTTTCAATTCATTTCACTTCAAATCATTCAGACCTACCTTAAATTGTGTCATAGTCATTTTCCTGTTTGCCATGTGTTCAACTTAGAAAGAACTTTTCTTCAAATAAATAAATAAATAAAAAATCAGATTACATAACCTCCCTGTAATATCTAAGTTTTTTTACATGTCATGTAAGACTTGCTTTCCTAATTCACCTCATAGTAAGACTTTCCCTGTTCTCCCTTTCAGAGTGGGAGATTGTCAAGCTCTCAAGAGTTTCAATCCAAACTCTCTGAATAATTCATCGTCCCTCGCTTTTTTTAAGGAGTACTCAATGGCACATAAATGTAAAACGTAAATATTGCTGAGCATCTGACTTCAAATATAAACATTTTGTTATGCATTAAGATAGTTAATCTTTCTTTTCTAGGTAATACTGTACAATGTTGTGTTACCAGATCTATATAACCTGAATGTATGGTCACAGTCACTGGTTCAGATCAATTACAAGTATAAATTATCACAATTTTACTGCAGTCAATCTACACCCACTTATGAACTGACTGAAGAAACATTCATATTAACATCTCTGGTCAAGATACTGAAAACGCAATGGAAAGTATGGGGTATAGCCTAAAATATTTCAAGGAATGTTTATTTTTAAAATGCATTTTAACCTTCAATGAAATTGGGACTTAAAAATTAATTTCTGAAAATGATGTTGAGTTGCAAATTGTATTTCAAAACCTCGAGTTAAATATCCATTTGTGGTGCTCCGTGTGTAGGTAATTACTCTGAGGCTGACATTCAGACAAGAGCTAACTATACTTTTAAATAATTAACTCCAGAGAATTATAATACAACTATGTTTGGTACTTCCAAAATCCAGCTTCTTTTCAGGTTGTTTTCAAATGGCACGTTCATGTTAAACACAGAGACAGGAGTGGATGGATGGATGTTTGGATGGATAAATACAGTGTGAAATATTTTACACTACTAGCGGTGCACTACTATGTGTGCTTCAAAAATCAGTCAACTACAGACAAAATACCATCTGAGCATTAGACTAAAACATAAAATCAAATATAGCTGTTGCAGTATATCTATCAACAACTGTTTTCCAAGAGAAAAGAATGAGTTCCCTCTGTATTTCAGTGGGATTTTACTAAATCTTGCCAGGAAATAGCATCTAATCCAAAAGGAAGATGGGCTCTGTATGATAATAGAGAAAATAATATAAGCAGAGGTAATGACAGCAGTGAAGGATGTGTGGACATGCATTGGCAAATTGAATTAATTCCCAAATACCCAACTTCAAATCATTTTCTGAAATGCTGTTGCACCAGCTACACAGATGTGACATTTTTTATCTCTATTAACTTGACCTTGCAGTAACTCAGAGGTGGAAAATTCTGACTGAATTCTGATTCTAAAGCCAACAGCAAACTCCTAAAAACTTTAAAATGGCCAGAAGTTTAGACTGTATCTCCAGTTCTAGGAACCACTCCATTGTTTGTATCCTATAAAAAGGAATGACTGGTGTTTTCCGAATTTTTAGTTTATAAGTAATCTTAGGTAATTAGAAAGAAATTAGTCCTTTTCATTTTTCATTAAATTCAATAATAGAACCCTTGCAAACACCGATTATATGTAATACAGGTTTTTTTCCCCATCCATAATTTGAAAGAAGGAATATATAATCACACACCTCTTTGGAATATCAGACTTCACTCTTCAGTATGTATTTGGGCTTTTATAAAACTCAAACCAGTTTTCCAGTGAGAACAAAAGGACTTTAACATATCAGATAAATTAGAGGGAAAATGCCTTTCTAGAGGGAAAATTTTTGCCTTAAAACATTTAACAGCAGGTAAGAAAATTATAAAATTAACATACTCTTGATCTAGCTTCCTGGGTGGAATGTGCAGAGATTTGAAGGAGTCAATGTGTTATCTTTCAAGTGAAGTAGTAAAGGACATCAGAGATTACAGTGAGGAACAAAAGAACTTGGGTTGTCAATACCATGTTGGTACAAAAACACATGCCACTGACATGCTGTAACACGTACCTCAACCAACACAGGCAACCAGACAGGGCAGAACCTATTTTAGCTAATTAAGAGGTAGAGCACTTTGACAACGAAAAGAGAAATTTTATTGTCGCCTAGATGTTTCCTAATGTGTCCCGAAGATTGTCTAATTAGCCATTTATTTCAAACAACACATGTAATGAGGTTGACAAACCGACAGCGTGAAGGATTCTGTTGAGTAATCTGCAAGTTGTACAACAGAGACACACTCTGTTTTCTGCAAAAAGAAAAAATAAACAAAGTGACCTTTTTAATTTTCAAAGCAAAATTTTCTTCATAAACAACGAGTGCCAGATGGGAAAGGGTAAAACTCGTAAGTTAAATTATCTTTCAAGTTTTATGATTCTATGATAAAATACTGAGAACTAACGAGAGAGGCAGGTTATTTAAAAGACGTTGCCCCGTGCTTAAGAGTAAGAATGCACTTAGCAATCAGTGCAAAACAAAGCAAGTATTTCATTTTTGCAGCTGCAAAGAACAGGCCTGATGCTGCACCACAGAATTGTGCTGCAGGCCAGGATTGCCATACCTGTAGTTCTGTTATGTCACATTCCATTAAAAGATTTCCAGGGCAGAGTTTGAGAGTGTGAGAAAAAGGAAAATATGCTTCTCAAAAGAAAATCAGAGTCAAAGTATCGCCCTTCTTCTGAAGACACTTGAACACCTATTTATGAAGATCTGCATTTATTCCTTGTGGCCCCTAAAGCCTGAAAGAAATAGCCAAAATTTCAACATACAGTTTATCACCATAGAGTTCAAAGTGAAATAATACATTGATTAGGTTTTTTTAAGACCACTGTAATTAGAAAAGGAACTCTGGAAATAAATCTTGGCTTTCACTTCATTTTGGGAAACAGTGTATCATCCATCAATTTATTTAAAGTAATATTACTCATTAACCAATGATTACACTGTAGAGATTACAGTATTGTATACTGCAGAAAAGTACATCAAAATGTCTGGTTTTTTACCCTGAAGTTTCTATAACTGAACATTTTCAATTGCTTTTCTCCACTTGCCATTTGAGACATATATTTAATTTTGAATACCTAGAATTATTAGCTGTCCCCATGAAATGGTTACATGTATGTTCTGCAGTTACAAATACTTCAGTGCATTTCAACCTGTTAAAAGCCCCTTTTGTACACAAGGTAAGGCTGTTGGTAACAGCAGAATTAAGGAGATGCTTATCTTGGGAACAGATAATACTACTTTCTTAAATATTATTCTAGACACTTGTAACACCTTTCAAACACTAGAGGAATGTGAGCTAATAGGTGGGAGTTAACAGCATACCAATACTCATCAACAACAAGAATCTGTTGACAGACTATGCAATCATAAATATAATTATTTATTTCTTTATAAACCACATAAGGGCAAAATGGAAAGCTAAGAAATTATTTCCTTTAATGGGCCAAAGCACAAGACTTCAGATTTTAAACAAAAGATTGTCAACAAAACAATCTTTCTTATGATAATTCATCTGTTTTCCCTGGAAAGAAAAGCCCAAACTTTTTAGAGTATCATAGCTATTAGGATAGGAGTGAAATATATGCTTTATCAGCAATACTGTACACTGAGAGTCTCAGTGAGTATCTGCAAACATTTCAGGCTTGCTCCAAGAAACTCTCAAACTGCAATTTCCCTGTTAGAATTTTATTTTTGGTTTATTATTTCAAGTTGCAATACAGGATTGCAAGGAATAATAACGTCTATGTGAGATCCATCTTGGATATACTAAGAAACCTGCTGAAAACTGCTGTTAAGTTTAAGCTCTAGGTAACATTTAATTTAAATTGCACAAAGAGTTGTAAGGAATGTATTTCAAATATGTAATGAAGTCAAAATTAATATTTTAAATAACAGATTTATGGATTTGTCATTTTAGGACTTTTAAAATACATAATTGGAAGGGAAAAAAAAAAAGTATGTGCCATGTTAGCAAAAATAGCGTTTGCTTGTTGTTTTTATCTTGGATGATTAACTATGGATAAAACAGCAGAGGGAAGCCACAAGAGATCTGCATTTAATGTTTCTTTTTATTTCTTCTGTGCAGAGGGAAGGAAACAAGTCTTTAAAGAATCTGTAAACCAGAACAGAAGAAGGAATCATTGCTCAGGATGACGAGGCAGACAAAGCCATTTGTACATTTACAGCCAAAGGGATAAACCAGATGAAAACGAAATACCACGCTGCATGTCCACCCTGAGCTCATAAGACACGTGCAAAGTTGCTCATGGGATAATTTAACTATTGAAGCCAGTTAAGCAGACATTTGACATTGAAAAATGTTACCTAAAGATATCCAAACTTCCCAGTGAATTGGTCAGTGGCAATGGAGTTTCCTCTAACCTTAAATAATTTAAGCTTTTCTTAGATGAACAGAAACCCTGGAAGCTGCTGCCATTAACTAAACTCACACAGTTTACAACAGATTCTGAAATTAGTTCTCCAGATTGAACGTCATAAATTTAATCAAAATTATCTTAACCCTAAACTATCTTTGACCATTGTCATGATTGAATGTAAAAAAATTATAATCACTTATTAATTATCAAACTTTCCAGCAATTATCAAGGATTTCCAGTACTATCCAGCAATAATATCCTGAGAACCTAGTACATCCACTAGCTCTATTCTTTTATTAAATCTAAGCAAAACCAAAAATATGTAGACATGTTTTTGGAAGGCATTTTTTAAACAGTAAATTAATAGCATCCAAGTGGACATGAAACCTGTTTTCTAAGGAAAATTTGCCACTGCACCCTCACTTATACACAAATAAATTTTTATCCTGAAAGCAACTATGCAGTGTGAATCCCCTACGTGGGGTACATTCACAGCTCAGTTATTCAAGCACACAAAGTCTCAGCTGGATTACTGTTCCAATTTTAAGCCCCCACGCTAAAACATCCAGCAGTTGGCTAAAACACAACAAAGGAATTGAAAAAAGTGAGGAGGATTTAATCTATAGCAAGCATTTAATAGTGGGAACATTAAAGTTTCCTTCACTGACACAAAACTAAAGGACACGAGATGCTAATTCAAAGAAAATGACTGATGGAAGCATAAGAAAAACACACCATCAATAGAACATACAAGTCACTGGCCTGATATTCTCAACCCTGACATTTTGCCTGACATTTCTGAAGCAACTGAAGCTTTCCTTCCACAGGTGTCAGGCATTTCCTTCCTCTCTTTAGTTCAAGTAAGTGGCAGACATGCCCTGTGAATTGAGCTTTTCTGGATGAGCAAATCACTCTCTGCAATTAGAACATTAACAGTCTCTAGTTGAGAACAATTTACTGAATAAAGCTTAGTTTTTTTCAAATTGCACATGCAAGATGTTGAACAGGCACCAACCTCAATCAGATCAATGGACTGAAGAGTCATCAGCACTTTTTAGGAAGCACGCCATAACAATTAGAGCATCTTTATCTCTCAATATTGAGAAGGCAATGTCAAAAGGCAATATTAGAAGCTGCAACATATATTTCCTTCCATACACTCGTTTCAGAAGTGTCCTACAGTCTAATTTACAGTACCAAGGAAGGTAGAACCTGAAACAGAAGTAGGTGAGTTTGCTATACACTACCTAAACATATTGGAGCTCTAATTACCCATTTGTGCTTCTAATTGGTCTCACACTCAAATCACCACAGGCACTACTGCTGACATTAGCACCCACATCCAGTCAGAGATACAATGTATGAGCACAATTACAGTTAGAACAAGAAAGGTAATTCAGCTGTAAAAGTGCCCCTTCAAGCCCTAAATCATACTGAATATTGCTTGGTAAATTCTACTAATGCAGTTCAGCATGAGCCATCCTTTTCCTCACTGAAATTTAAGACGATAGACTCTTTCTTCTACCTTATTTAACCACGGATATATGAAAAAAATTCATCAGCTTTTAGCTAAAAGGGAAATCCACGTTTTCATATTTTGAACAGAAACAAGCTCACATCAAAATCTAGCCCAGTACACATTAGTGCCTCAGGTCTGTATCTGGATGTTTTATGGGTATTTATTTAAACATTCCCTTTCTTTTATTCCCTCTGCTTCACTCCTTTTTTCTTTTTTTTTTTTTCTTTTAGGATAAAAATTTCAACATGAGTTTAAATTCAGCTTCACAAATGACAAGAGGTATTTGAGTTTGAGGCAATTTCTCTTATAATAATTACTAAAATGTTAAACCTCTCCAGTTCTGAAGCCATATATATTTTCAGTAAGCTATAATCAGTCAATTTGCAAAGAAAGCTGTGTCACGAGGACATCTTTTAGCCAACCCATTTCCCTTCACAGACTCACAGAAATGGTGAGGTTGTAAGGGATCAGTGGAGATCACCTAGTCCAACCTCCCTGCTGAAACAGGATCCCCTTGAGCATGTTACTAAGGATTGGCTCTAAATGGCTTTTGAAAATCCACATTGTAAGAAAATTATCTACTTCTTGAACTTCTTTTAATTAATCAGATAAAGCATTATTGTTATTTCTACTAAGAGTAAAATTGCCACTAAAATACAATAATAACGTCTCTCCATTCACGCAGCAACTAAAACAAAAGGATTGCAAAGGAAAAGTAGCATATTCCAGTGGGCAAAAAGAATGAATCCAGGAATCAGTATGTGTCTCCATCTAACTTTATGGTCAGGAAGGACTAATTATTTGACCTCTGTGCATTTCTCTGCACAACTCATAAAATAGGAACAGTAATATCTCTTGTGTTCAGGAATTCCAAATCTCAACATCTATTCTTTAATAGAGACCAATTAAGCACCTTTCTAACTTGTCAGAACAATGATATTAAAAAGTCAATAACTGTCCAAAATAGGGTTCTTTTTCCCTACTTGCAAGGCTTCCTAGATAAACTGTGTATAAAATACACATCAATTTGCTACTCAGATTATCTGTGAGCCTTTTAAAGTTTTTTTTTCAAGAGACTGAGAAACAATAATTATAACAATTTAATTCTTCAGTGAACAAGCAGCTGGTGTCTGGAGCCTTACTGTAAGACAGGGAATCTGGGTATTGCAAAGTCATGTTTTTAAGCCAGTTCATGAATAATCACACAAACCTTCTTATCAAGACCAACTATTATTGGGATATCAGTGCACAGCTCCTAATAGTTCTACTTTACTGGCCTATCAGACACAGCTTAAGAAAAGCAGCTGTAAACATACGTGTATCTACAGATCCTGGAACTGGTACCTAATGCTACACAGGCAATTCCATATTTCAGAAAACCCAACTGATGAACCCGACTGTCAGACAGCTACTTTATTCACAGGAATTTATCTCAGCCAGAGCAATGCAGTGAAAGCAGAAATGTCGAAGGCTCACAGTAACCTTCTTGTGCCCAAAGTCTTGAGCAACAAAATTAACAAAGCAAGCATTTCTTCAAGGAGTGACAACTTGTTTTCATGTTGAAATATTAACTTTGAACACCATGCAGTAACTGTGGCACCTACTAGAATAGTACAGTGGTCAATGCTACTGAGCTTCCAGAAAACCTCCCTGCAGCTTTTCATGGATTCTGTCCCATAAAAGAAACATGAAGACTTTTGTGATACTGCAGCAGATAACACAAACACTATTAGACCTCAAGGTTTCTTTTAATCTTTTCTCTTTTTTTTTTTTTTTTTAATCAGAACCACTGGATCTATCTCCTAATCAGATGGTGTAATTCCTTCAGCACTCTCAAAAACTACTTATGAGCTACCAAGACAAGTCCTTAAAGTCAGAGAAAAAAGTAATATCATCAAGAGTTACAGAGTATGTCAGATAACTAACATATTTATCACGACATCAGAAACTTCTCAGTAAAAGTTCTAAAATTATATTTCACGCTGTCATCTTCCTCACTGCGCAGCACTCAGTACTGTCTGAGAAATCCTCTTTAATGCCTGCAATCTACAGAATGTAATAAGTACCCACATTTCATCCATCCAATTCTCTCTTTAGACTTAAAGCACACAGAAAACATTCACTCATTCTTCCAGTTCTGACAAATACTGCTATTTTTTATTCTTCAGATTAGGTGAGGAATGAACACTTGCCAATTACAACAGAACTGTCACTGAAGTTTTCTCCTACTATAATTTAAATGGCTGCATACTACCAACACACAAAGCATCTTGTTCTTTGCCCTCAGAAAGGCTGAAGTCCTGAAACTATTGATCAAGAGTGAAGACTGGGAAATGAAACATATGACATAGACGATAATAAGAGGTGATTCAAATAACCACAATAATTCCACAATACTTGACTCGAAAAAAAGCTGAGTTCCCGTTCAAATGAACACCTCATTTTGTTGCTTAATGTTTTAGGTCAGAATTTAAAACATGAAGAAAACGATGCAGAACCTGCTCAGGCCTTGTTTCTTATACTGAGTTCAGTATTTTGTTTCCCTTCCAATCATACAGACATCTTTTCCAAAAGTGTTACAGACAGACAGGACTTATCAGCTGGACTGCAAGGGAGAACATTATAAGGTATAACAACTCTGGAGCTTTCTGGCTTCCTGTCACAGCTCCCAGGTTCTCTTAGGCCATCCTGTCAGAGACCACTTATATTGTTATTTTTTTCTTAATATCTATGGCAGCAAAAAACTGGCTGCCAGGCTGAACTTGTTCTAAAATATTACTTGCTTACAGAATCATAGAATAGTTCAGGTGGGAAAGGACCTCTGGAGATCATCCACTCCAACCTGCTCCAAACTAGGTCAGATCAAGCTGCTCACCCACTGTTTTTAGTGTGTCTTCTCTGGGAAACAAGTTCTCTGCGGAATCTGTCCCAGTGTTTGCACCCCCAACAGTAAGTCTAGTATCCACAGTACTCATATATTCAAAGCACAAGAAAGTCAAAGAAAAAAAAACAATGAAAAATGAAAGCTAGGATTTTTCTCCTTTTAAGGCAACACAAGACATTAAAATGACTGTTCACAAACTGTTCCACAGTGAATGTACATGGAGAGAAACATCTTACAAAATCACAGTACTTTCACGCAAGTTTCAGTTGCCCATTTGTGCTATAAGACGACCATCAGGGAACAGTTTTTGTAACAGCTTCTATGAATGACAACTCCTCTCTGTTCAGACCATGCTGGTTTTTAATTTTTTTTTATTCTACAAAGTTGAAGGAGAAACCGAGGCAATGTATTTTAATAAAAATAAATCCTGTAGAAACAAATCATAAAGAACCTGACCCAAAACAGAAGAAACACTAATATTCAATAACGATCTCTGTTAGGATCACAGGGATTTTAACTTAGAAATGAGTATAGATTTGTATAGCTAAAAATCACTTTATTACGATTTGTGTTACAATTTGTAAATCTCTTGCAGTATTTCTACATATGCTTTAGGATTTGTAAATCTATTATAGGATTTGCAATTCAGCTTTTCATTTTACAGAGCAAATGAGAGATGTAACTAAATCTTATCTTAAAGCACTGATTCCTGAATCAGTGCTTCAGAGTTCATAATTACAGGTCCATTGTGTAAATCAGAGGATAAATCCAGACTGTAGAAATACAAGATGTGTTTTGCCTAACAAGATGAAATTGCCAGAAACTCAAAGGATAAAACCTAAGCTGTAACTTCTGGAAAACATTGCTGACCAGACTACTGCTTCTAAATGTTTTAACCATACTTATTTTCTGTGCTTTGATGTGTTGTACTAACAAACAAAAATTATGTAAAAAGCATAAGTAATGCCTAACAACGATGACACCGACTTCAAATCCATGCATGTTTTTCCTCATTTGCATTCTGTTTGGGGATTTTTTTATTTATTTATGAAACAGCAGTCAAGCTGCATTTCTGGGCAGGGTACTTCCTCCACTATCCTGTTGCTCAGGAGGCAATGCTTTCACTTAAAAACCAGAATTTTAATATTAAAAAATAGGTAAAAGCATCTAAGGACCTAAGGTTTACAAACAAAATAGGATAATTAATCAAACACAATAGTAGCTACTTAATGCCTATATTTTTGGTAATACTGAATTTCATGCCTTCCACCCCCACTCCTTTAGAAAAAAAATCCAAAATACTTCCATGAAACTATCCATATAACCTTTATACAGCTCTTCTTACAAGAGTCACCTGATATTGTTGGAATATGACTCAAGTCATATTCCACTCATACAATCTTTGCAAATCCTATATTCTCTCTTTCTGGTAGACTTTTAAAACACTCCCCAAGACAGTCCATGCCAGGTGGTGTATCTCTTGTTTTTAGTGGATTATCAGCATATAACACTGATGCCCAGAGAAATACTTTGCCTCTTATCGGCAAAACTCAAAAGTGCATCTAATTCAGCAGGTTTGGTAGGGAACAGAGTCATGTACAAGGGAATTAATTCTTAGTTTTAGCTCCCCTTTACACTTCATTTACTAACACAGTAAGCAAAATGGGACTTTATAATATCCAAAAATTACTACTGCATGAGTTCTAAATGCTGAAGACTTTGCAATGTGTGGTTCAGTTCTCCCAGAGTATGCAAAATACTGCTGAAAATCCCTTGCAGTCATGGATTAAACCATGCTTGGCAGAAATCACACAGTGGGCTAGTTGAAAAACCACTGATGCTTGGAAATCAAGAAAAAAAAGCCCAACAAACTTAGGCGTTTTAAAACACGAGTAGACCAGCTGTTCTAAAATTAGTCTCCTTGTTACGAGCATCATACCAGAAAGGAATAGATTGTCACCATGTGTCAGCTTTAGCTGACATCTGCTATAAGGAAAAAAAAAATCCCTCCCAATTAGGCAGCACAAGCTGCCTAATTTGTTCATTACATATTTTGTAAAGGGTGGTCCCTATTGCACAATATTTTAAATAAATATGCAAATCATTATATCATTATTCTAAAAGATCTATGACTTTGAGGAGGTTTTAAATAACCCAAGAGGCTTCACTCTTTTTTTTCCCCACTAACTCAATAGACCCACCTGTCAGCTATCTAAAATTACCACATAAGAAGTATTGGAAGTTACATTTTGTGCAAAAACTTGTCCTAATTGAAACTGAAACAGTTATCAAAGTTTCAAAGGGTTATTCGGATAATTCTCACTGCCTGCTTTTGCACATGAGAAACATGTCAGATAACAAAAGTATCTGGCAACAAACTGACTGTTTCTCATTCTGGCAGAGTACCCATCACACAGCAAATACTGACTGGCACCACTGCATACAGGACACTCTAAAAGCACTGAAGAAAGATCTGAAAGCTGTGACTCCCTCCTTGTCAGAGAGATTCTCCCACATTCATGAAATTCTCTTCTACTGCACAGCTGGCCCTTGACCATCCCTGCCCCCAGAATTTTTTCCAGTACAATCCCTTTCCCAAAATGAAGCTCCACATTTTCACAGATCAAACACTGGAGCATTTGAAACCGTTTTTGTAGAAGAAAAGAGAGAACATACTGGCATCAAAACTGATGCAGTCTCTCAAATAAAAGTCCTGCAAATTTGTACCAGCCACAGTAAATTCTCATATTCCTTAACCATGAAGTCAACATGCCTCCAGTCATATTGAGTGTACTTAGGCAACTCGTCCACAGGGGTTCATAACATCTCACCCAAAGACCATGCAGTGGAGGTTAACCAGGCGGGGGAAGCTCCATTTATCCACTGAACACCGGACACAATGCCTCACCTCTTCCATGTTCCAAATGCACTTTCCAAGGCTACATTCTGCCATACCTAAGGAACCTTCAGCGTCCAAACTGCAATAACAAGTGTAGCTTGTGATGTTGAGCAGCATGACAGAAGGAGAGAGCACTAGTTAGAGAAAGATGCAAATTCACTCATCAGTGATGGCTGGGAACCCTGAGTGAGGAGGGAGCTCATGGATGTCACACTGAGGCCATAAAAATCTTAGAAAGTTCCTGGTGACAGGAAGAAGTTCCTGAAGATATAATAAAAGGAAATATAATTTCTTATCACCTTCAAGAAGGTCGATCTGGGATCAGCCATATATTAGTTGATGTGAAGGTAACAGAGCAAATAAGCATGGAAATACTTTCCAAATGATGATGGCCAAGAAGATCACTGGACAGTGACCCAGGCAACTTGCTCTAGTCTTTTCTCCTGTGCTAAGGTCTGTGATCCCTTTACCAACATCACTATTGGAGACATTCCAGTGATTCCATGATCCATCCTACCCTGGAGTCACAGAAATCTCCTCCCCTCCCCGCCCCAAGCCCCAGTATGTTTAGATGGTTTTGATCACATTCTATGTACATTTACTATTTACCCAGTTGTTTCACAAGCTTCCTTCACCACTCCTGATGTCCTTTGCTAACTTACCAAACCATCACAACAGACTCTCCTCTTTCCCACCCCCCGCTCCCCATCTTTTCTCAGTTCCCCGGGGCAGAGCATTCTTCTGTCTCTCCAAACTGTAGTGAATTACTTATGCATTTTAGTGTTCTGCAGATCAATACTATATAATATGATAGTACACATTTACGTGACAATAAAGTATTTTCCACATCTCCATTTTATGATGATTAGGTTGTCTTCTGGGGGAGTTCCTACCTGTCTGAAAGCAGGAAGAGGTGCTATTATCTTTTTTATGCAGCTGCTGGGTATGGTAAAGCAGTGGGCTGGAACAGAGATCAAGTCAAATTAAAGATGGTTTGGTTTGTTCTGGCTTTCAGTATTCAAACTGCACTAGGAAAAAAAATTCAATTATAAAACTAATTATATCTTTAATTGCTTAAACAATCAGCCAGCTGATTTTATGGTGCTCTTGATACTGTGCAGGTGCATTTGCAGGTGTTAACTGCAATATGTGAGAGTTACATTTAGTATCCCAACTTGAGCACAGGAGCACTAAGAGGATAAAATACCATGGTATTATAGATACACACAAATCCATAGCAAAGTTAGCTAAGCTTTATTAGCAAATACAGTCCCTTTATATATATATATGTGTGGGTGTATGAGTCTATATACGTATCTATATACATAGATATCTACTATTTGCATTATCTTCCTGTGAAGGGTATCTAAACTGAATAAAACACAGTCTTCTCCAAAACACTTGCTTTCTACAAACAAAAGCAATTAGGAAAAAGGCACACCTAATAATAAGTTGGGCCCAATATGTTCAAATTGCTCAATCACTTAACCCTTTTATCTCTTCCCTATATTTCATCAACTTTTACACCGAAGAGGAAAATTCAATATTTTTTAAAATTTAAACTGAAATGAATGGCTTTTCAAAATCTCCTTTCTGCATACAAAACTAAATTAACACTTAAAAGCCCACTAAAATCAACTTAAATTCACAAAAACATTCTGCCACCCAGCACTTCTTTTAACTGAATCTAAGTCTTAACTGAAAAATTAACAGACAGTTTTAAATCTAAAATGCCTTAGCAGTGTTATTTGGAGCGAATCTTTTAAATTTTGACAGGTATATTTTTTCAGAATGTACAATATATCACCTGCAATGGAAGAAGGTGATAATTAGACTCAACTATGAGAAATACAGGAAAAGTAGCCCTATGGCACTGAAGTTGTTCTACTGTAATAAAAAAAACAGAGTTTTGGAGCCTACAAAAGAAAGTCCACTCAAAAGGTTACTATTACCCACTGTTCTTAGCCCTTTCTGGGACAAAAACACTGTTCCTTGCTTGCAGTGGGGAGCTGACAATCATCAGTTTGATTGATATTGGTGTAAGCAAGTGTTTCAGTTGCAGTGAAGAAAGAAATGTGTTTACAGGATGCAATTACCAAAACCTGAAAGGGACTGTATTGGTTTGCTATTTCTATGCACGTTTTTGTTAGAAACTCAGATTTCATGTACAAACACTGCTAAGCTTTCCTGCCCATCTGCTGCACACTGCTGGATGAAAAAGTCTCAAGTAACATTAGATTAACTGGGCTCTGAAAGGAAACAACCCTTGCTCAAAACACATTGAAGGCACTGGAAAAGACTGTGAAAGGACACAGGATTAGAAGAAACCACAGGAATGCCAGAGCAGGGTGTTATGTATCAAATGACTGCCCACAGAGCATGTGGTCCATAAATATGGCCTTGAGCTGACAGTGAGTTCAGAGGTTTTTTATTCTTAAAATGGATGGTTATGTATTGCTACGTGAGCAAACACACCACTTCCCACCCCTCTGCCTTCGCAAACAAAAGTAATTCCTTTCCTCATCCACAAACATAAAGTATTTCCTCACAATATCCTGCCTCATCTGCTTCCTAACATCGTTCCCATATACAAACAGATGTATATGGGAGTCCTCAAAAAAAAAAAGCTTCCTGATGCTATAAAAAACATCCTCCATCCCAGATTCCTATCCCATGGAAAGACGTTTGATTTCAACCAGGCTCTTCAGGCAGCCCTGTAGCAGATTCCAAGACACCAGATAGGCTCACTGCCATGACGTTTGCTGCCTCCTGAGCACATCATAAATTAGCTCACTTGCACAAATTATACTGAGCTGCAACACGGTGTCAGTAAAGCTATGGCAGGATTAGTTTCAATCATGATTGGACAAAAGATATAAATATGCTAAATTCACTTGCAAATTCAGTAGCTTCAAAAATCTAATCTGGACACCATTTAAAATGCTATTTTTGCTGGATGAGAGAAAAAGTGCCTTCACTGGAAAACGTTCTGTAGTCAGTCAAGGCCGTTTAGCAGTAGTTTGAAACTGTCTGAAATGTCAGAAATTCTGAAAAGTCAACTTATAAGGCATCAGGAAGCATTTAGTCCGTATTTTTTCCACTGAACTAATTTTGCAGCACAGGAAGTGCTGATTTGTCGTTTTCAAATAATTTGGTGTTCACCACTTGTACATTCCACTTCTCTTATAAATTCACATTTTTTAATAATTTTTTGATTGAAACTAAGAAAAGGTTTGACCATATGCTTCAGTATGGCATTTGCAAGAGTCAAATGATACAAACACTGCTAGCAAGCCACTGCAGTACCATTGGCAGGGATTTCTCCTCTCTTCCTACAATACTCTAATTAATAAAATCACAGCGTTTTCAATTCAAATTTGCTTCCTCCCACCAACATAAAATTATAGGCAGCTTAGTAGAAGACAAAATGATATTTGATATACAATACAGAGGTTCACACATTCAAACTTGTGAGCCTGAATTATCTTGATGTCCAACTAACTCTCTCAGTTTAAAATACATGCGACACCAACTGAAAGCCAGACAGCAGGAAAAACTAAAAACCACAAATCCAAAAAACCCTCAGAGTATGTAATTTGGTACTTAGATTGAAATTTAATTGCTTTATTATATCCTGCAAAATCTGAAGAGGCAGATCATGGAATCAGATACCTTTTGAACTATTAGTGCTACATGTATTATTGAAAATCTGCTGAAGTTATTACTTACTGTGCTCACTACTTAAATGTCAGCATTTTCCAAAGATTTACCTCTCTAATGCATTAGCACAGATTTTTCTTAATGCAGAAAAAAACACGGTATATCAGACAGAGCACTGTAGTTGGTATGATAAAGTGTGTGATTTTTTTTTATGGCGACCGCTAAAATTATGTCATAAGTACAAAATAAAATGATCAAGAGTACATGTAAACATATATATACTCACACCTAAATTATAATATGGAACTTTAACTTTTCTTTCTCACCAGCTTCAGTCTGTCCTTAAGGAAAATAAAAGAGCAATATCTAGACACCTAAATGTAGACAGTCACTTTACATCAAATTATCTTCACAATGCATTTATGTGACGTTATTAGCTGAAAGTAAACACATATTTTGGGAAAAAAAAAAATATATATATATTCTCAGAATCATTTCCACAGCTGCAAAGGCAAGCATAGAAAACATATTCTTGTCACTGTGTTTTGTTCTTTAAAAGAACAGACAAACCAGGGCTGAGGACATCTTGTAAAAAGTCATGATGATTTATAACAAAACATTTTAGAACATATGTTGCATGTGCATGGTTAAAACCACTACACAGCGTTCTATTTTCCAGCTCACTTCTGCTCAGCTTGTTACTTCAGAGGAGTAAAATATCATGAAGTAAAGGACAGTAAGGACAAACTCAGATTATTAGGCAGGACACACCTAAACATACAGAATCACAGGGCTGAATAAAAATAAAGTAGGCACACATTTCCACCACAGCATGTACCTCCTTACCCACACTCCAAGCAGTGGCAGTAGTTCCCTGTGTTTGCTGTGGAAGAACTGGCTAAGCTCCATTTAAGAACGACACAGGACTAAAGAGGTAAATGACATGGGTTTTTTAGGATACATATTCGGTGTTTAACTTCTGTTGAACAGAGTGTGGTGGGTAAACCTTGGCCAGGTTCCAGACACCTACCCAGCTGTGCTTTCATTTCCCCTACTCAACAGGATAGTTGAGTAGGGAAATAAGATGGAAAATATCATTGACCATGGTAAATACAGAGAGACCACTTATCAATTATCGTCATGGGCAAAACAGTGTGAGCAACTGCCAATTAAAACAGATTGGATAGTGAGAAACAAACCCAAAAAGACTAGAACAACAGCTTTGCTTTGCCCTTTCCCAGGCTCAGTTTCACTTCCCTTCCTGTACAGCGTTCTTGTCTTCTCTTAAATATGTTTTCAGAGGCTTCACTGATTTTGCTGATGGCCTCAGCTGTGGCCTGCAGTGGATCAACACCTTAGAAATTCCTTGCTTTCCTTGCCCCTTCCTATGAAATCAAATCTTATGAGCAATGTTTGAGGAATGCTTGTGTCAATTCTTCTGTCTAAATAACGTTCACTAGTCACAATTATAGGGCACTGAGCATTTTCCCCCATGTTACTGATTTTTTCACCCAAATTCCTGTATTACGGCTCACATGACAAGCTGTTACAATGACCTGAAGCATGGACTATTTCAAAATACACCCCTTTTTTATACTGCATAACCTCTGTATAACAATTCTCTAAAACAACATTACATTTGAAACTCCAGCTGATACCGTAAGATTGTACTTTACAGCTGTTATATTTCAGCAATTTTAAGCTCACAGTATTTTCTATGATGCCATCTGAATTCTTCATGAAATATTTTCTATTCCCCCACTGCACAGATAGGGATCCTATTATGAGGCACCTTATCTCATGGGCAGGGTTCTTAATGCTTATCACAATGCCACTTTTCTATTTACATACCAGGATTGACAAATAGATTCTATCCATATTTTTGTTTACTGAGCCATTTCCTGTGCAGACACAAATTTGATTTAAAACAGCTCTGAAGTCTAGTGATGGAGAAATCTAATATGTGTCTGCCATACAAAGGTGGGTGAAAGAAGTGCAGCACTCTAAAAGGCAAAAAGAAAAAGAAAAGTAGAGAGGGAATTCACTCAAGTTTTATGCTGTTCTTCTAAACTTTATTTTCAGGATAATTTTTTGCCACGTATGCCTCTTATCTCCCTCTTAGGCTTCTTAATCCCATATGTTTAATTCCTTGAGTTTCACCCCCTGGATCTGTTTCATTTCAAAAGCAGGAAACCAGAATAAAGATTTCAAAAAATGAAGGACACTAGTCTTTGGCAATCAGAATCATAAAAACAGAACTGATGCTCACAAAGGCTCATACAATTGTTTCAGGACTGAGATGACACAAGAATGGAAGAGTCTTAAGAACAGAAGAATTAAATTATGAAACAGAGCCAGAGAAACTTTTACATAAGTGCCATTCACTTCCTCTTCTCATCACTACTTTTTTCCCTTTATTTAACAGAGATCAATAACATCATTCTGCTCATACGCAGTTGGCATCTGAAACCCATCCTCAAGCTATTCCTATACATTCAAAATAATTCATATGCAGTAGTGTAGCATTTAATCTTCATGAAACAGAAAATTTGAGCTGAAATCTCAAGAGAACTCCAAAATTCTCTCTCAACTATTAAATAAATCCCATTTTAAAATGCTGCCCACTTTGAGAAAAGATCTGTAAATTATATCATTTCCTGAAGTCATTTTTTTCTAGGAAAAAACCTGGAGCATTCCAGTGCTCTGATACCACAGAGAAATTTGTTTTCAGACTAAAAGAATGTGAAAAACATAGTCAGCAGCATGAAAATACAGGCGTCCTACCTTTTATTCACTGAATACGAGACTATCTTTGGATCACTCATCTTACTAGGAATTTCCCAGTAAAAGGGAGAATGGTGGTAGGAGCAGCCCCTGAGATTGTGATAGTAACAGTTCTGCTGGCAAAGTGTGAAGTGCAGATGGTGTCAAAGATATGCCAATAATTTAAGCAGGAGCTTCCAGTAAAATCTCTTGTAGTGTATATTATACTCAGTGAATCAAAGTGAAAAGGGCAGCCTGGGCTCTTTGGCACTTTTATTCCACACTTAGGCAGTTTAACTACAGCATATGTAAGTGCATCCCTCAGGGGAAAGTCTGGGCTCCAGATGTGTTTGTATTTGTCCCAGGCATAAGCTATCTCTAACCAAGTTGGTTCAGAGTCTCCAGAGAAGAAAAATCATCATCAGAAACACGGAAATTACTTCCCTCTGATCTACCTTCCAATGACAGAACCATAAAAAAAGAGTTTCCTCAAGTATTTCTTTGAGCTCTTTCCAGCTCATCATTGCATTCAACGATCAAAATATAAACGATTTTAGAACATGATGTCGTCCTCCTTCTGCTCATGAACATCGCTCAAAGACTCAAAACCACAGACAAGTCATGCTAAGGCTTCTACTTCACCATCGATGTACTCACAACACCATTCTCCATATAATTAAGCTCCTTTTCCCAAACCAGAGATTGGAATGCACACTGCCAGTGAGATCTTCTACTGACAGAAAACCAACACATAAGATTCAGACACTGAAGTGGCACGTTCATCTTAGTATATCTGTTTTAATTAGCTTTACTTTTCATGTCGGATAAATAAAACATTAAGGAGTCAGCCAGACAGATACACGACAAACTGTTGTTCAAGTAGCTCCATGAAATGAGCAAGAATAAAGCTTGAAGAGTGTTATATTTACCTCTGTAGCTCCCAGGGCACTTTAAGGAACACTGGGTCAGGTACACTGAGACATTGAGAAAATGTGCAATTTCTTTCCCACTGAGCTGTCAAGGCATTCATGCTGTGAACAGCTAACACCCCTCTTTGACAACCAGGCAAATATTTCTATTTTCTGCCATTCTAGTCATGAAGTATCTCAGCATTGCCTCAGTTGATTTAGTGCCAATTCAAGTCAGACTTTAGATGTCTGAGCTAGTAACCGGACAAAATATTCTTGATGAGGCCTTGTCACAAACTCATAGACTTCTGTTTAATACAGTTCCAAATAGTTAGATAGTAAAAAAGCTGTAAAAGCTGAAAACGCTGCAGAGAAGCAGAACACACATTCACTGAACTGCCAGATAGGAGATTTAAGTGGCACATACAAATCAAATATGCTGCTGTTGCTTCTATTTATTGTTAGCATTGCTTTAAAAAAAACAACCAATCAACCAAACAACCACGTAAAGTTATATAAGACTATGCCATGCCTTGAAATCAATTCTTTATTTCCCATCCTTCAAAAATACACTTACTTAGAGAAGCATAATTGATAACCAAGTCTATCCAGGCAGAACTGAGGCAAGGCTAAATGAACACATCCTATTCAAGTGATAATTGCACGTGGATATAATAAACATTATTTTTTTCTCAAAACTTTTCAAATACAAATGTCTAACATCTAATAGATGCACTTGCATCTATTGACTAGAAATTCCCATTAACAATGCCATTAAAAGTGGAAGACAGAATGAAGGGAATACTTCTTTTGGTGGGGACAGATCACATGGAACCTGCTCAGAAACTACCAGATTAGAACTTCACAGCCTTTTATTTTCATGGATAAGAATAAGCAGGCAGTAATAATGGTTCAGTGTGTGAATACTCAAATACAAAAAGCAATAAAATATATTATTTAGAGTGCAGACTTTGTGCCAAGAGCTCAAAGCACTTTTGAGACTGGATTCCATCCTCCAAGCCACGCTGCATTACACAGTGTTCCCTTACTCAGAGCTTCTATTTCAGGCAGGACTTGGTTTAGTGTTTTAACTCCCATTCTGAAAATCTATAGAGAATGAAAACGTCCATTAACTTAACATGCCTTTAACAGTACTTACCAATACTGGCATAGCCAGGTGTTGATGGATCTCCTCCACTGTTCAAGGAAACCATAAAAGCTTTATCAGCAAGATCTGTGGTCTTTGGCAAGTCACAAGGGTCAACGTAAAGTAGAACACCACCAAAGCCTGCCTCTTCCAGCAGGGAAAGCTGCGGGAGCAAACCAACACAGGTGACTATTAACAACAGCAATGCCAGAAACACAGTATGATTTATTTTAATTAATGCTGGGATAGACTTCATCATGCATCAAGTTATCACCACACAATGCTCTGTACAAACCAAATAAAGACAGGTGCAGTGTCAAGTGTTTGTAGCATAGAACCAGCAGCTATGAAAAGACAAAATCAACCCCCTCAAACTATTTGAAGTCATGTTTCCCAATTCATGCCAAGAGCTTCTTTCAAAGACTAAGCACAAAAAAAAAAATAAAAAATCATACTTTTACCTGGTGTGTAGCATTTAGATTATACACAGCGCTAAGACTCACTACAGTTGCATTTGAGATTTGAAACTGCTGCATTTTCACCTCTTTTATTTTGACAGAGAAGGGTGGTGGGTTGGAGGTTTCCTTCAGAGGATGTACTGGCCATGATTCAGTCACGTACACAAAGAGATAAGACTGGAGCCACTTTTCTCCCTGCTCATTGGACACTCGCTAGACTTACAACCCTAACAGATTTTCATGTGATATAAATACAACCTTGAAAATGCCTCAGTTTTGAAACTAATCTCACTAAAACATCTGGAGTTGATCTTCCATGTAGGTAAGACACTTTTGCTTAGTTTACCTCCTAAAGGACACGTGCATAGCACATACTAGATGTTTGCATACACTGACACAGGATTTCTGGACAGTTACTCTTCAATTAAGACAGAAAACACAAGGAGTTTGCAGATTATTAAAGAAATAAATAAATTTAAAAACTCAGTTTATCTTATCCAACTTTGGAGTTTGCCCCCTGTCAGACAAACAGCTTTTATTCTGTCTCATTAGAACATCAAAGCTTGAATTGGAATTGCTAACTAGCCTTTCCAAAAATCTATAGATCTGGGGCAGCAAATCAGGCAAACTTCCCCAAAGTCAAGGACAAAAGCATCCAAGTACCATAAATTGTAGCAGTCTTTTTTGACAGAAAACCCTCAGGTATTCCCTTTCATAGAGAACTGAAAAATGAGGGGATTTTATTCGAAGTCATATGAAATCGAACTGTAATGTGGCAAATACTCCCATGAAACGAGATGACCTTTCTGTGTAATGCTCTGCATATTTGGAATTGACTGCAGACTACTACAGTGATACAAAGCTATATTAATTTTCCAGACAGAAGTAACTCGGATTTAATTTAAGGATTATCTTACTATTCACTATGCTGCTCTGCTGATGACTTTCCAAATGGCTCCAAGTGGTCTGAGCAATGACTGCAGGTATATGGTGTTTCTGCACTACACAACTCCGATTCCACAGGAACCTGAGAACTTGTTATTACACCTCCGTTTCTCAGTTCCATTGTCCTTCCCCTTCTATATTTTAGCCCCATCATTTTTTCCTGTGTGTGTGTATATGTATAATTTTCAATTTATCTCCTAGCTGCTGATATTAAGGACTGTTTATGCAGAGTTCTTTGTGGCTTTACAAGTATGTAAATTACATGAATATATGGCATTCAGCTGAAGCCTCGTAAGCATTTGGTGTTTAGTTCTGCTTTTCTCAACAGCTAAGACAGAAAAAAAAAGATATAAAAATAGCAGCCTACTATTTTCCATACTATAAAAATAGCAACCTACTATTTCTATAAGTAAACATATTTAATATTGTGATTTGGAAAGATTCTGACACTCGTCTGAATTCAGATAAACAGAAGCAACTGAACCTGTGAATCAATTAATCTTACATATCTTATTCAAACAAGCAATGCATGGACGAAAACGGGTTCTTTGAGAGAATTCTGTTCAGATGAATAGGAGTGTGAGAGTGAGAGAATGTGACTAGCACAGATGCTTAAAAATGAAAAGGGTTAAAAAGGTATTACAGACCTTAAATGTAATGTGGGAATAGAGATTTCCAAAATGGTAGGTACATTATTAATTGTATTGTTCTATTTCCAATTCATGTCCATGTTCAGATATTCAGACAGGATTTGATTGCACAAAAAAGGTGTGGGAAAACTATGGGATAAGCAGGGAGATTTAAAATAACAATTGCCTTTTCCTGCATGCACATTCAGTATCTTTTTATTTAATAGTTCATTTAGTAGCACATGAGACAGGAACAGAGATGCTTTCTTTCTTTTTTTTTTTAAGAGAATTTTAAAAACTTTGTACTTTACAAAAATCACTATTAAACTCCTCAGTTTCACTGAGAGAAGGTAACTACACATCTGTTAGTCACAAAATGCAGCAACCACTGCTGCCATGGCCACAGTCTCTAGTAGGGAGTTGTGTAGCACCTGTGAAATTACAAAACAGCTTTCAGATTTCAGCTTTAATTGCTGCTTTTTAACTTTACAACAGTGACAGCAATAAACACCAAAAATAAATAGGTACTGTTGATTCCCATTTCATCTTGAATAAGCCAACGCTTTACCAGCCATAAACTAACTTAGCACAAAGAATCCAAGAAAGGTACTGCATTTTTTTTTTTTTTTAACATGGAAAAGGTTGTAGATTAATTCCTTCAGGTAAACCAGTGCACATCTATTAAAATCAATGGATTATCTTAGATTGCAAAACCATCCAACAGCAAAATAAGCTCCTCATGGTTTTGGGTGTATGCCTCCTCCATCTCTCAAAGCCACAAACATCTCAGAATAAAACAGAAAATGCAGAACCCTTGAAAATAGATGCTGGTGCCCACAGTTAACCCTTTAGTTATTTAAAGCTGCTCAAATCCTCACTTTTAAAGTCACTTAAAAAAAGGTAACTGTTTCAATCCAGTATATTAAATCACCACATAAAACATTCTGGATTCAGTTTAATCTAATATGAAACTCTGCTTTATCAAAGGCTGTATCGTGTAACTGGGGACAGATCAGCCTTGTAAACTCTACACACCATGAGGCACCATTAAACTGCCTTTTCAAGATAATATGGCTGAAGCAGTGAAAAGACAGATTGCCACATTCTATAGAACTTGGTTTGGCCCTAATGGGAAAACCCAAAGGTACTTCTCCACTTCAACTGCACCATCTCTGAAATGTAGCAGAGGAAACATTTACCTTTTGCACCGACACACAGGTAACAGAGACCAGGTCTGCACTGCACATTTGAGACAACCTTTACTGCTGAACTTTGGCCACAAACCTACTTCGGGTGTTGGGTCAAAAATAAGCAAGTTGAGCACAACTCTTTGA